>NMRB01000271.1:114682-167285 GCA_002633025.1 Notospermus geniculatus
GCCGCCAGTCGTCCATCTTGAAAAGTATACTTTGGCTCATATCTCATGAACAATACCACAAGCAATGTTCTGACCAGGTATGATGTTTCCCTAGGACATTTTGACTTGACATTTGTTGTTCGTTCTTTTGGTACATTCACCCAGATGATCATGAGCACATGGTCCATGGACCATTTCATGAAAAGTTTAAGTTAGTCTGTGATTTGTCTTTGTGAGACTTGAAGAAGCTGCTGTTGTTTCTTGTGCTTCCCTCATTTTGATATTAAAAACATCAGACCCGTGTAACTGGAGTCAACTCACTCTGAGCCAGTTCTCAATGATGTTGTGTTTAGTGAAACCTGTGATGGACATGGATACTTTACTGGCTTCTCCACAGATTTGTCTGGGTCTTGGAGGTTTCATAGCTGCCTGGATTTCCATCTGTGCAAATTGTCAGTGATAAAGACAGTTGGACGACTGAAAGCAAAGGGATTGATACACTTTTCATGGACTCAAGAGTCATTAGCTTTCTATGACACCTCCAACCCATGTTATATGATTCTTGATGGCTGTAGCAGGTTGGTAGAATTCTCGTAAAGAAATTTATCCGTTCTCCTCGACCTGATGGTGAATGATAACGACCAGGAGGACCAATAATGACTATTCTCGTCTGAGAGTAATGTCGTTTCACGATATCCTGACCAATTCATCATGATTGACTTGCCAACTAAACGTCCTGGCTTGTTACGTTGGTTTAAATTCTGAGAAATGTTTCCTATTTTCTTAGAGAAGAGCAAGACGTGCTGTTTAGCATTCATACAGGAGTGTGAGTAGGAGACAGATATCCACTAGATGATACCTAGTAGCCCTTAGTCATGTGTAATTCATGTGTTGATGAGAGTTAAGAGTACTCTAGCGACAGTTACCCTTCGTGAAAAAGCAGCCCCTGCAAATGTAGCAAAGGGACTGCTCATCATGCTTGGGGCTGCATTGGCAGACGTCGTCTCTGAAGCGTGGGTGGCAATTGTACTAGATCAAACCTGACATTCTGGAGCTACAAGCACAAGGAGGGTTGCATATAATATCCTTTAGCTTTTGGCTATCCTCAGTGTCTGCAATAATACACCAGTTATTGATATTGATATTTTAGCTGCACATCTAAACTTTTAAAAACTCAAGTGGCAGTTGCACATTTGTGCCTGACATTTATTTGTCTGGGAATCTCATATTAATCTGAAATGCCATTATCAAGTTGATAGTCCTGTGTACTCTTTATAAGAACTTTTAACTAGTATGTAACTTTATCCATGATTGGAAAAAAAATTCTTTGGATCCATACTTATAATCTTAAAACAACTCAAATCGTCGTGTGTCGATAAGCCCTGAAGCCAGCAATTATAATCAATAATTTATTGGTGACATTTCAGGATGAAGTGCATCGTGCTTTGTTAACAAAATTGAAAAATTCCTAGCACGATGAATTATATGCCTGACTTTGGTGATTTTGAGAAGGATGTGATGAGCAGGGGAGGCAGAGAAACAAAACTAGGAAGAAAGATGTCTTGTCTACAGAAAAGTTGCTTCAGTCTTCGAAAACTTCTGCAAGATTGTCATCAGTACATGTTCAGCATGCTGAACTATCAGTCACATCTTTGCCTCACCTGGGAGCCTATCGTCGTCGTCAACAGTGGGGCGTGTTTCTTAACCACCTGACTTAGAATCTTGGAACTTTGTGGCAGGTACCTTATGGAAATTATGTCTGCAGAATGAAATTTAGCACAACTAATAGACACTCGACCATCCTCCTTCTTTTGGACATCTCCTGGATGATGCTTTGCTAGAATTACAAAAGTTCTATGGTGGTTCTATGAGACTTCATCACATAAATTCTGTGTTTTCATGTTTATAGCGGTCTAATTTGGAAATAGCAAAAAACACGGCACATTTTGTTACTATTTGACCTAGATTCTTCTAAATGGATACAAAGGTGCCCCTGCGAGACTATTATACACATATACACAAGAGATATATTTGGACTTCAGAGGGGTTTCTTTGGGGATCAAGTAGTAGGACTGCTGTGCTTAATTTTAGCCAAGAGGACTACCTTGTCAATTTCTTGCAGGTTCTCCATAAGATATTGGAAACCCTTACATGTACAAGCTATATAATCCTACACAATTGAAATCCCAGAAGATGTTCTGTAGTTAATATTGTGAAGCAATACAGTAGTGAAAAGCACTAATCTTCAGTTGTCAACATTTCACACAAATATGCTTTGTTTACTCTGTCCGTTTCTTGAAGCTTTCCAATCCTAATTACCTAAATCCCAGAAGATTTTCTAAAGCAGATTAGAGTCCAAAAGAACCTTCAATTACTAAAATCAGTGAAATTTTCCAATTTCAGAAGGAGTGCTGCAACTCTTTGTGATGGTCCTTCATATCAACACTTTAAATAAATTCACCCTGTTTACCGTCTTGTCAGTTTCTAGCCGGTTTTCCTTGGATATATCAGTATTTGATCCTACATGTACATATTTATCCCCAGAAGATGTCCATTATAGTTCATTGGAAAGCGATTACAGTCCAGAAGAGCAAACCTTCAATATATTGCCTAAATTATACAAAAGTAGGCCCTGCCTTGTTGCCAGTTCTCCATAAGACATTGGTTATCCTCAGAATCCGTACATAATCCTACAAAATATATTACATCCTCAAAAGCATCTTCAGTTTATGTTGTAAAGCGGCCTAGAGTCCAAAAAAGCTCAGCATCCATAGCTCAATTAGTAAAAGGCCAATTTTCCAAGTTCACGGTTCACCACACCAATGGAGTGCTGCAATTCTTTGCGGTGGTCCTTCAACACTTTACACAAATACGCCCTGTTTACCTTATCGGTTTCTTGTCGGTTGTCCATAAGATACTGGATGTCCTCAGAATCCATGGATAAGAAATCCTTGGCGTCGGTGGTGCGTTGGAACAGAAGTTCCATCCAATCATATCCGTTAAATGGTCGAATGGTCGTGTCGCGATCCATGAGCAGCAGCAGCAGCGCGTCGGAGTTTGCCTTTCGTACCTCATCTGGGTAGATATCTTGTATTTCATTCAGGTGGCTGAATACGATGGTCAGCGATGTCTCGACATCCCACCACTTCAAATCCTTCATGCAGGAAAGAATGTTTCTTGCACAATCGTAATTTGCGAGACCGCAGGGGCTGTAGTTCATCCAGAGTTTGATGTGGACTTCCTCCTGGTCAATCAAGCGTGGTGTCAGCTTCTCCTGGATGTATTTCACGAAGAAATCCTCAGCGTGGCGCTCTGCGTTATTCTCCTGCACGAATTTCCCACAGCTCGTGAATCGGATCTTTCGTTTTTCGCCGCTCGGCTGGACTTCAATGTCACATAGGATGACAGTCTTACTCGGGTACTGACTGTGGAAAAACAGATCGTGAAACTCTTCAAATGTCAGGTTGGATTCGTTGGTGACGTGTTGGCTATCGTAGCAATGAATACAGCTATCTAAGATCATGCCGGAATCAATGCAGTCTTTCGCCGTGTTTGATTGGTTGATGCTGCGTGGCGGTGTCATCTTTGGTCCAATTAATACCGGACTCTCATCTATCTTGACCTCTCGTCTTTCAACCTGGAACATGACTTGCTTCGTTGTTTTCTTTGTTGTTGTGCCAGGGTCCTTCTTGGTCAGTGTGCTCCCCGATGGAATAGATATGCGAACTGTAGACATTTTCGTTTTCTTTCTATGTGCTCAAGTTGAAAGATATTTGAAGTACATGTATTATGTGACCCACTCCACGTCTTCTCCAGATTTGAATAAATTTTTTTGCACTAGTTATCGGAGTTTGTTTTTTTGAAGACGTTGAACGATCAATGTCAGTGTTTCAGTGTTCGTCTGTAGCAGATATCCAGGTGCCAAAATGATTTCGGTGTCAAGTGCATCAGAGAGTGTACAAATCAGTATTGTCCATCTGATAGTCCACAGTTTCTCCTTGGTAGTGGATTCTAGTGCATATCCAATATTCTGTAAAATGTTAGTCTCCCTTGCATACTCTGTCGATATTCCTCAAGAGTTGCATACCATACTCCCAAGCTCACTACACGATATACCAGGTTGAAAATATTATCCTGGAATGAAGGAACTCAATGCCTAGACACGATCACTGCTTATCCTCAACTTAACAAAGGTTTTGAAATTCCGTAGGCTGTCCACACCTCTTGTGTCTATCATTCAGTTAATATCACTTCATTGAAATTCTTGCCAACTTGAGGACTCTAGTATCTATTGGAAATCTTTTTGGGTCAACTATATGCAAGTATACGTCTCCTGGATTACCCCGAGAGTGAACATTTTCAAATGCAAGTTTTTGACCTGAAAGATCTACAAAACACCATGCTCTATTTATTGTTAATGCATACAGAAGCCTAATTCTATGTGAAGTTCTTTTATCATAACTTTTAAAAATAATACAATGCTGGTGTATTACATTCCTAGACATAAGCCCTGACTTGTTCTCAAACATCGTCACGAATGCTTATTTGAATCATATTTTGCATATTGGTGAAAGATTAAACTTCTCTCAACTCTTGTGAAATATGATTTTGAAAAAAAGTTGAAATCGGTTGTTGTGTCAAAACTTTGCTCTATGCCCATTCATTGCTGCCCGTCTGTTGACTTTCTCTGTTGACGATTCACGAACAAGTATTTGCATTATTGTCTGATTGACCAAAATTGCTTCAATGAAAGTATTGTCCAATGTCATTGCTCCTGCTGTCTCATGAATGGCGTGCGACTGAATGCTCATAATTCATGGTGTGATTTGTCTCATTGATGTGATATATTGGTAAATCTGCCTTCTTTCTTGCATTAGTTTGACATGAATTACTCGTATATGTCTCGCTCAGACAATATTAGGCACAATTGGTGACGATTTGAATTGTGAAGAAGTCTGCATTGCGGTCAAGTTCTGCAGGAAGTACCACTAGTATTGCTTAAAGATGAATGTTTAAAAAACACCTGCCTGCATTTTGGCCTATCTAACATATATGTCTGGCATCTAGTGAACACCCAGTCATCCATGTGTTGGTCCATCTGTCCTGTATCCTTTTGCATTCTGGATGTTTCAGGCCGAATCCATGCACGGATTGCATCTGATCTTTGGTCGTTGGTTACACTTGACTAGATGGAGGTTACTTCACTGTCAGTTAATTTCTCATTTCCAGTGTCGGTCTGTTTCTGCAAAAATCCTCTTAAATAAAAGTACTGGAGGCTCAGTCAAAGATATCACTTTCACCACTGTACGCAGAGAAGCCAGTCAGTAATGCCTCATCACGCTGATGACATCATCAGCGCTTTAGGGAAGACTGTCAACATCTTTCGATGTAATCAATCTCTGAGAGATTGTCGTCCTTTGACACCGTCTTATCTGGTCTCGGAAAAACACACAGTTGGCGGAAAGTGTTCTGATCCTCCCCCGAATATCCAATAACACCGATTTTTTCATTGTTGAACTTTTGGCCACCAAGTTTTCACCCCTATCGTTCAATATTGTTTGCAGCTGGACATGCGAAATCTCAGGGGAAGAAAAATCATGTGCAAATGAATTGTTATCTTTGCCCCTCACATTTTCTAATTTTCTGTTTGTACTTTAGATTGTGTTAGGGTTTCTATACATAAAACCTTTTTATAAACTAGCAAGAGTGATCCCCAATAAACAGGGGTCGTATGCATAAAATATCTTAAGTGTAAAATTTCCCTTAAACTATTGTTCCAAACAAAAGATAAGGGAAATTTTACACTTAAGATGTTTTGTGCATATGGTGCCTGAACAGTCCAAGTGGTCTATTGTTATCACTCAATAGGGTTTTTTCACAGACGGCACTGCTCTATTCATAGGGTATGCTGATCCTTTGTGTTGCAAGATTTTGACAATAGGAAATGCTCACAGTGAAAAAAGCCTACTGGCTTGGCTTACAATAGGGTTTTCATTTTAGGCTCATTTGGTCAAACAATACATGGAGGTGCTGACAAAAGGCACAGCTATTCTGCCAGTTGTCCCATGGATTAGTCTTGGCTGATTTATCCATTAAATTTTCAGACCTTCTTTCCTTTGATTGATTGCCAAGATTCCATCATGCAATGGTTGGCGTAACCACAACCAGCAATCAGCATGTATTGTCCATGGAACAGGATGTCAAAACCACACAATCTTCAAGCCCACCCAACTGTGGCTGCGCTGATTTTGATGAAATGCCCCCAAGATGTGTATTGAGACCTCCACGTTAATTGGAAGCCTGACTAGAAGTCATGATTCTGATCATGCAAAGGGGNGGTTGGCGTAACCACAACCAGCAATCAGCATGTATTGTCCATGGAACAGGATGTCAAAACCACACAATCTTCAAGCCCACCCAACTGTGGCTGCGCTGATTTTGATGAAATGCCCCCAAGATGTGTATTGAGACCTCCACGTTAATTGGAAGCCTGACTAGAAGTCATGATTCTGATCATGCAAAGGGGAGGCATACCCTGAAGCAGAACATGAGGCGAGGAAGGGCCGACTTGCCTTGGACGCTGGATACTCAATTATGAATATCTTTCCTTAGGGTGCTTAGACGATTGCAGTGATATGAAATGTGTAGTCATATCAAAGGGAGGGGTTGGAGGCAATCGGAACTGACTGTGAGGTTTTGTATTTCACAAGCCCTGTATCGGGTTTGTGTTGAGGAGGAATTTACCGGCAAGCATTGATCCGTTGGTTAAATGATCTCAGAATTTGCCATGTGTGGACCCTTCTAGGTATCACTGTAGCGTTTAGTGTTCATCTTCTTATGAAAAAGACTCTGGCATATTGAAATGTCCTGACAAAAGTGATGACATCCACGGCATTTTAATTCCTTCATTATTGTGGATTGCTTGCTACTAGTACTAGACCTACTAGTTGACAGGCGATGCATAAACTTACATGTTCACATGTAGCAACCTACACATGTCAAAAGTGATGGTTGTATCAGAGCAGTCTTGCTGTGGGGATGAATTTTGCGCTTTGAAAGTCTGCATCAAAGCTGTTGACTGTGTTGCATGCCTTTGACATGCATTCATTGCTGAAGATCAAGGCACCTTCTCCATTTATAGAGACCGTTGTGGTCAAAAAGATTTTTGCATTGGTTTCCTTTGACAGATGATGAACATCCAGCCACAGAAGGAATCTACTGAAACTTGTCTGTGTATACATTTTGGATTCAACCTGGACATCTTGCATGGTGAGCAAGGATACTATTAATAGTGACTTTTCTCTGAGAATCATTGGCAACATTATTCTACTATTCCTAGTCATTGCATTGTGCTGAAAATTAAAAAATCTCTCCAGCACAAAAATCTGTTTTCGTCCAGTCGCTAGTCAAAATGCTTTAAAAAGCTTTAAACATGTAGAGTGATTACTGCTCCATTTGTTTTCTGGATCCAATGTGATGTTGTCTCCTGGTTCAGAAAATTCCCCTTTAAGGGACGAATCCAGAAATAGGCCTAGGTACGTTATCTTTCGATATGTTCACAATCTCATAATTTTCCTGTTGCCATGATAATGGTAGAATTTTTTCACAAGAGGGAACAAGAAGAAAGAAAGAATAATGACTTCACCATCACCAATGCTGGCCAAATACCCCTCAAATCCTTGACATTTAAGAATGGTAAAATCCTTCACCCCTTCGATTAATAAAGTCACCTGAGAGCTGAGGGATGTTGTTGATCACTTGTGCACGTGAGGACTGTCATGCCACCCTAATGGAAATGACTGTGACATTTTGGAAAATATCTTCCATTTCATCCTGCCTTGAAAAACTATGCATGCAGACAACTGTGCATGGTCCATCGGGATCTTGGTTAGTTAGGTTGAAGTACTTAATGACAGGGATCTTGCTGCTGAAAAAATAATTGATGTTGTGCAAGTGACAAGAGGCCTGAAAGGTTCTTAGGAATGAAAAAAAAGAGCTGAGGTTCAGCACATTTTGTTGAAGTATGATGGGCGGCATCCGTAGAGAAAAATAACATAATTTCATATCATGGAAAACATGCGGATGAGGTCAACAAGGTTGGAAATGTTGAATGCAGGCCTACTCTGAAGTATGCAATACAAGTGGTATTACCACTTCAAAGTGGCTCACAATTTATCATTCAAATACCCGAGGTGCAAATCTTATGACCTCTGTCAGGGTACACAAGAGTCTTGTGATGTTAACCTCTTCCCTACGATAGACCGAAATTCTGATCAGTGATGTCATGACACAATCATGGCATTGCCTACTTAAATGCACTAGGTCGTGTATTTAAATGAGGTACACGGACGTCATAATGTTGCTAAGTTCCGTAGGGTAGACAGAGGATAAAACTTACCTAAAGAAGGATTCATTTCATACCAAGCTTTTGACCCTCAGGGCCGACCGCCAAGAAACTCCGTTAGCACTAACAGGGCCTAACAGAGAAATTCTGTAATGGTAAAAACCATTGCATACCTCTCTGTTAGGCACTGTTAGTGCTATCGGAGTTTCGTGACGGCCCGTCCTGGGGCCTGTTTCATAAACGCTAAAGGCACTTCATTAACTAATAAAACTTGCTTATGCTCTAAGGAATAAACTGGATATTGACACAAGTCCAGAACGAGCATATTCAAGTATTATTAGTTAATGAGGTGCCTTTAGCGTTTATGAAACAGGCCCCAGGTCTTTGAAGTCTTGCCGTGCTTGATGTCCCTGAGAAGATGCGATGTTCCCTAACAAGAAGACACTGAAGGACTAAAGAGGTTCCACCCAATGGTTATGCTGATGGAGTATTGTGTCATGAAGACCCAGCCCTCACAATCTGATTGCTACCTTCCTAACACTGTAACTTAATTACTGGTGTCAATTGGAGGACTGTCATTGTGAACTACCATCCAATATCTTCTACTAATGATGGACTATGTGAATTCTGTCCTCTGGTTGAGGGGCATTGGATGAATATGTTGAGGTATTCAGGCGAACGATTTAATGACAGTTGGGAACATGGGAGAAAAACCTCTGTGTTCACCCATAAAATGCTTGTCAATCTGATCAGCAAACAAACGAAGTGAAGACCGAACACTCAACAGCATTTCCTGATGATCTATTCTAGTAAATAACATAATATTCAAAATCCACCTGAGGAGAATGATAAAATGGTACAAAAAATATTTATTTGGATGAAAAATATATCCCACTTATTTATTTGGATGAAAAATATATCCCACTTATCTTACACAAAATATGATGTATCAGAACCAATGGCTGGCATGAGGCCTAACATCATCTGCACATCAACAGGTATCCTTATCAAGAAAGAGTAAAGCTAAATGAATAAAATATCCAGCATTTGTGCAACACATGTTTTTCCCAGGCTTTTTCAATAGCAGGTGGTGTCCATGTTATGAAATCAGTCCATCAAAAGGAGTTGAGAACCGCTTTAAAACAAATGTAGCTCATGGTGTTGCAAAGAGTGGGAGGATGTAACCCTCCATCTATCAATAAAGCTGTTGCCACGAGTCAGTTTGGAAGAATTTTTAGGCAAAGTCTTGTCAGATCATATCTCTGTGGATTTTGTAGCCATTTCTTGTTATAAATGTGTTTTGGCCAGTATGCTACAGTTCTTGAGAATCTTTCTGATAAGACTGATGGCTTGTACTTGCTGGCAGGATGAAAGGTATCGACCCATATGCCAAGAATACACCGTCAAGTTGTTTCCTTGCAAGAGAAATGTACAATTATTGGTCAGCCGGTAATTACGGCCGATAGACTGGCGTGAGAGTCCAACGGAAGTAGTGCTTGTCCTTGATGAATGGTGGGAAATTGGATGGTGGGATTAAAAAGGATTGGCCAGATGAGAATGTGTCTAGGCAAGAATTTGATTTGAGCGTGACAGTCCGACACGTAGGCGGTAAATTGGGTCATTGTTGTCTTGCTTGTAGTTGTTGACAATAAGACACCTGTGAAGCTGAAAATGGCCTTTGCCTCGTGTGAAAGTCCACAGTGTGATGGAAACTCTTGAAGCTGTAGTTTAAAATTGGAATTGGTATTGTATTTGATTTTTACCATCAACACCAAAGCCATTGCATTATTGGCCCTGGTAAGTATGGAAGAGGCCATCTCAAGTTACTCAGCAACAATAGAGACCATCTCAAGCTAATATTGGAATACCCTGCCGTTGCATTGCTCTTGACCCAATATGTTACCCATCTTGTAGTTCCTTTCCTTGTTCATGGAGAAGTCAATACATAAGCAACTTCAAAAATTCATAAGTGAGCAACATTTACTTGGTGTCCAATATTTTACTGAGGAGAAAATATTTCAGACATGGTTTTCTTTATTCCAGTCCAGAAAAAGCATTAGGAACATAAACCTTAATAACTTTTGTAGTACCATCAGAAGAAGCAAGAATTCCTTTCATAGTTCTAATAATCCACAAACGTTTCCAGTAGCGTGTTTCTGGATTTAACTATGAAAGGAATTCTACTCTTACTTTCTACCTACTTATGGTACTTCAAATGTACATCCTTAACAGCTTTTCTCCTAATTCTGCGAGCATTCCATTCTCATCCATCTCAATCTAAAAGCAATTGATGAAGCTCCATTTACTTGTGTTAGTGAGATTAGAGCCACACAGGAAAACAATCGATCACTTGAGAAAAAAGTGTCTACTTACCTTCTTCCTAATACTAATTAAGGCTAAATTCAATTGAAAGGTACCTCCATGCGATTAAGACAATTCAATTTCTTGAATGGCTCCCTAAATGATTTACCTCGAATTTAGTGGAGACTTGATTTGACAATCAAAGGGAATACTGTGAATAAAAAACTGAGTGCCAAATAGTATTATTAGCTGTATGTAATGTTGGACAGTTGATGTAAAGGAGGAGGAAGGCACTAGTGAGGCAGAAGCACTCCAATTCAAATAAGGATGTAACACTTTCTCTGATCAAAAGTGTTATCTTTCTCTGATCAAAAGTGTTAGATCTTTATACAAACATCCAGGTTTTTAGAGGACTAGTAAAAGTTAGACTTGTCTTGCCTTGCATTTCCTTGAAGGCAGGAGTTGGCCACAGCAGAGTTGCTGCTTGATGAAGCAATTGAATAAAAAATACATAAGTGTGCTTTTTACCAACAATCCCTACATGACAACTTGGCCAAGTGATTCCTAATCAGACAGCAAATCCATTGAGGTGTGTAATTGGTTCAACCTCTCTCTTGCTAACCCATTTTTTGCACCATTTTGGTAATTCTCCAAGTCATGTTTGTCAGAATTGGAGGAAATAAGAGCAAGAAGAAAAAAACGTCTGACATGGAACTTGGCAAGCACAGGGAGATTTTCGTAAACTGAGAAATCCGAGTATTTTTTGAAAGCGTGCTTTGTTATTACTGTGGTGTCTTCTTTTTGTTGTGTCTGAGCTAATATTACATACTACAGTAGCTATATAAATTTGGTCATTTCAGAGGAGTTCGCCATCATCATGATCATCATTCATAAGGCTTTTGGCCCTGATCGAGGGTCTTGCCTCTGCAGTCGTGTATTTTGGTCATGAAGATCTTTGTGGAGAAAACTAAAGGTGAGTGTGTCACATCAAGATAATTGGTGAGTCTGCTTCTATCTTATTCAGAGTGTTCATCCAAAGTCATATAGGTAACGTCTGGCATCAGTTAGCATCTGTGTGTCAGTCATACAGGTATTAAGTGGCATTTGTCCATAAGTCATATAGGTATCATCTGGCGTCTGTCAGCATCCGTGTGTCAGTCGTCTAGGTAGTGAGTGGCGTTTGTCCATAAGTCATATAGGTATCATCTGGCGTCCGTTAGCATCCGTGTGCCAGTCATATAGGTATTAAGTGGTGTTTGTCCATAAGTCATAGATATCATATGGCGTCCGTTAGTATCCGTGTGTCAGTCAACAGTGTGTGCATCAGTTATATAGATACCGACTTGCGTCCAACTGTCAGTAGTGGCATCCGTGTATTGTCATCCATCAGTCATATTGGCATCGACTGGCATCCTTCTGTCAGTTATATAGGTATTAAGTAACATCCTGGCATCATTGTGTATGTATTACAGTAGCACTGTCTGTGACAGGAGGTGCTAGGACCTTCAAATTAGGGACACGAGAAACCAGAAAGTAATAATGTTATTTGACAACTGTTAAAATAGTTGGGTGCAACACCATAGTGTCGACTTCTAGAAGCTTCCTTAACTCTAAGGTTTACCTTTGGCTATTGTTTGCAGGGCAAAATACAAAAGCTTAAAGTGGACCTTAGAGTTAAGGAGGCTTCTAGAATACGGGCCTTCATCTTTTTGTGTGCGAGTTCTGTCGGGTGGCCTTCCTCTACCTGCACATTATATTTTTGTAAAATACAACTGTACTTTGTTGTATCCTTCATTTGCCTCTGTTGTCTGTAAATGCATGAACTTTCCTCCTTTCTCAGTTTCAGCAGTTTCAGGCTTTGGTCTAGCCTTCAGTAGCTCATCACAACCTTGGTCTAGCAGCCTCCCATTGCCTCCTTGGCTACCTTGTGTATGCATCTTCTTGCCTTCATTTGCAACACTTCATGGTGTCCAGCCTTATTCTGTTTCAGTAGTTCACACACAACTTTGGTCCAGCAGCCTTCCAATCCCTCAGAAGTTCAGATGGCTTGTGTATGCAACATCTTCTTGGCTTCATCTGCTCCAGCCATCTACACGGGCAAGATTTTGATCCTGCCCAACTGTGCCTTAGCAGCTCACACACAGCCTTGGTCTAGCAGCCTTCCACAGCGTTTGAGATAGCGTGTGTATGCGACAAGACATCTTCTTGCCATCATCTCTTTCAGCAGTAGATTTGCAACGCTTTGGTCTAGCCTTAGGCCCTACTCTGCTTCAGTGGTTCGTTCACACACAGCCGAGGTTCAGCAGCCTTCCTAAGTTCAGATAGCTTGTGATACAACATCTTCTTGCCTGTATCTGTTTCAGCAGCTTATATTTGCAACACTTTGGTCCAGCCTTATTCTGCTTCTGTAGCTCACTCACAACCTTGGTCTAGCAGACTTCCAATCCTTCAGAAGTTCGGATAGCTTGTGTGTGCAACACACCTTCTTGCCTTCATTTTGTTGTTTCAGCAGTTTAGATTTGCTCTACTGCAGAGATTTCAGCTAGGAGTTCATCATGAAGACTGATGTAATAAAAAGATGTTGATGGAGAAACATCCAGCTGAATGATTGCTCAACATTAAGAAAAGGGGTAAGTCTTCTTTTTATTATGTAGGCCTTATACTACATTATTCATGGTGTTGCACCCTGTAATGATAGTGCAAGTTAGTTCACAAATGAAAGAAAAATTGTAACTTGCGTACGCTTAATTTGCTAATTATCTCCCTGCTTTTTAGCTCACTGGGGTGAGCTATTACGATGGTGCAGCGTCCGTCGTCGTCGTCGTTGTCCGTTAGCAGGGCACGTTTCGTAACCGCTGAAGCTATTGACCTGAAACTTGGTACATATATACCCCTAGGTCAGATGACCCACGACACCAAGTTTCGGTCCGATTTGACTCTCAGTTTGGCCACCAGGTGGCGGAAACCAAAAACACAAAAAGTGCAATAACTTCTGAACTAATGACTAGATCATCTCCAAATTTTTATCATAGGTGTTGCTAATAAGGATACATAACATATGTAACGGGTTTTTTATTTGACCTACTTTTCAAGGTCACAGAGGTCAAAGTTGGACAAAAGTGACGAACCTGCCACAGTTTGTCATTATTTCACCGAGCGACTTCATATCTTGCATAAACATGCATTGGAGGGGTACCTTAAAAATACCAAGTTTCGGCCCGATTGGACATCCAGTATGGCCGCCAGGTGGCATAACCTGAAAATCAAGTAAGTGCTATTACTCGGGAACGGCTTGACGCAGAGTGCTCAAATTTGATATTTACCTCCATCTAGATAACCTTTACTTGCATGTCAAATTTCGGCCTGATTTGACTTCAAACATGGCCACCAGGTGGCGTAACCCAAAAATCATCAAAGTGCTGTAACTCAGGAACGACTTGACCCAAAGTACGCCAATGTGCTATGTGGCCACCTGCAGATGACCTTTATGTGCATGTGAAGTTCCAGCCCGATCGGACATCCAACATGGCCGCCAGGTGGCATACCCAAAAATCAAAGTCCTACCTGGGAATGACTTGACCCAGATTCCTCATAACTGATATGTACCTCCCTCTGTCATTAGACTATTATGTCCAACCCAGTGAGCACATGGTCCATGGACCATTTCATTGAAAAAAGTCAGGGAGATATTGTTTTACCCTCCGCCGTCAGTCCGGCTGTCCATCTGGTTGTCCATCCATCCGAAAGTGATATCTCCTCCTAGACCGTTCAACGGAGGAGCTTGAAACTTGGGATAAAAATGATATATTAGGTACTCATCCACTATTGTGCACAACACTCTTGGAATTACAATCCAACTCCCTGTCTTTCCACCAGGGGCGATATGTGAAAAACACATTTATGGTCATTACTCCTAAAGTAATTGTGATAAAGTGACGAAATTTTGTGTGAAGGTTTATCTGTGAGAGCTTCATAATATATCGTACAGGTTTGACCTTGACCTACTTTCAAGGTCACAGGGGGCAAACATTAATAAAAACCATGAGCCATCCAAAAGTGATATCTCCTCCTTGACCGTTCAATGGAGGAGTTTGAAACTTTGGTATGTATTATGTACTCATCCACTAATGTGCGCAACACTCTTAGAATTTCGATCCAACTCACTGTCTTTCCACCAGGGGGCGATATGTGACAAATACATTTATGGTCATTACTCCTTAAGTAATTGTGATAAAGTGACAAAATTTTGTGTGAAGGTTCATCTGTAACATCTTCATAATATATCGTACAGGTTTTGACGTTGACCTACTTTCAAGGTCAGAAGGGGATGAACATTCCTTAAACCACAAGAAACATGCAAAAAACACGTCTATGGGCATTATTCGTAAACTATTTGTGATGAAGTGACAAAATTGTGAGGGGTGGTGTACCTGTAAAGTGTATCTACTTGATAACCTATCACATGAGTTTTGACCTTGACCTCCTTTTCATAGTCAGGAGTCAACTTTACAAAGACGGTGTTCTGACACAACATCGCAAATATTGCATAAATTAACCAGAGAAACTTGAACCTGAAACTTTGGAATGTTTAGGTAGCCTACTTTACGCGACTGCTAATGTGTCCAACCCCCAATGTATTTCGATCAAACTCGGCTTCTTCCCACCAGAGGTCAATATATGAAAGACACAGGACACATAATCATGTCACCATTACTTCCTGTCGAAAGCGGGGAGATATGCGATGGGCTCCCCATCGACATTGCTCTAGTCTCAGAATGCTTCGCACTTATTTGTTTGAAAGAATGGTGATCAGAGGATAAGATATCAAACATTTCATGCCACTGTAATTCGACCACTGATGCCTGATGTACTTCCAAGTCCAAGACTTTTAGATCTGCTGGCCACCTGCAGTAAAATAGCGTATAGGGAAGTCTGTCTGCAAGGGAAAAAATCTTGCGAAAATCGTGAAGTGCTAAGCGCCCGCTAAATTTTTTTCCGTGAATGGGAATTACCGTGGATACCCACCGTGCGCAATGCGAATTTGTTCCCCGAAACACCAGATGTCGAGAATTCATCAGCACCTGTTGACCAACAAAGCATGTCGGATTCCCATCATGATGTCATTCCCGGAGTCTCCCTTTTACTCGATACTTGATGATGTAAGTAACACTGTAGCATCGTTAGTTGATTAGTACAGACTATGCCAGGGTACAGCATCCTGCTTCCCATGAAGTGTGGTGCTAAATGTGAATTTTTTTTTCACAATTTTTTTTATAAGGCCCTTTACTAGGAATATCCCCATGGATGTACTGGTACTGTTTTTAGGCCATTCGCTAATATTTAGGATGCGAAATACTTCGCTTTACAGTAGGTTTGAATAATGACGAATGTGTGTGTAAATGATACGTGTACAGGTATGTATTGAGTAACATCTGTAGGTCAGTCACATGTATCGATCGTGAGTCAGTGCTATCTCTTAAATACAGACACTGATGAGATATTCCAATTCGGTCCCTTGGTCTCCTTCCTTGGCTTAACTTAGTAGTTTGTATGCAAAGCCAGAGTCTCCTTCCTCTACGTCATCGACTGCAGAAGATCCATCAGTGTTCCTGGTCATGAAAAACTGACTTCACATCTTTCTTGGTGAATTATGGCCCTATTGCATGCTGTGACATTTTACTCAGGAAAATGCCAACCTTAATTACAGCAGCTAAAAACTTCCTTGTTTACTGTTGCTGTGATCTGTTTTCATGGTCTTCGAGTTTGAAACATTGCCTCCAACGTTGGTAATATTGATGGTATGTATTAAAATATGACATGCAATTGCCAAAATGATCAGTTACATTAATTGGAATGTTCATTTTGTTCAAGCTTGCCAATATTGCATGACCTGTCTTGTCATCCTCAATGCCATTTTATGAAATCATGAAATAAAAGATGTTCTGAAATTTAAAGCGAAACTTTCCCTTGCTGACACCTCTATAATATGCTGCCTTGTTCCAAGAAGAGATGCAATGTTTACATTCACTTTAGAGATGTAGAGATTTGCAAATCACCCTTCCCCCAAAATTGAACCAGAGATTTGATGAGAGATAATGACTGTGAAGTCAGTACAAAATGTCGTATGATGATCAACATTGGCGAACCGATGAAAAAACCCAATCTACGTATCTTCCAAGAAATGACAATCTTTAATGATTATTTACCAGTGACAATTCTGACTGTCACTTTATGCCAGTTCTCTGGGTGCATGCTAAAACAACCAATTACTTTAATGATATCAGTCGGCGTTATGATAAAGTGTTTGCCTGCTGGGAAGCAATTTCCCTTGGTGTGTTATTATGTAGCAGGTTTTCAGCCCATTGCTTCTGCCAGTTTTCTACTTCAGCTTCAACATTGCTTGGTAAAGTGAGTTAGTGTGCACGTTTGTACATTTTCACTCAATATTTCGACCTTGAGTGTTTGCTGTGTCTGTTACTGTCTATTACATGTTTGGATAGTGCAGCACCTTTGTTCCAAGTGTTTACATCATGTTGACACAGTGGGCCGCTACTGTTGCAAAAAGCAATACTATATGTTAGGAATTCAGAAGAGAGAAAAGCCATGAAATTTTATACAATGTATCACAATAAATGAACATTCCAGTTGTCTGATTGATTTGCCACTTGATACCCAAGTTGTTGCCAAGTAAAACCCATGTTGTTGCCAATTGGTACCCAAGTTGTTGCCAATTGATACCCAAGTTGTTGCCAATTGATATCCAAATTTTTGCCAATTGATACCCAAATTGTTGCCAATCGATGCCCAAATTGTTGCCAATTGATACCCAAGTTGTTGCCAATTGATACCCAAGTTGTCCATACTTGTTGAAAAATCTGGTATTAGTGCGAGGGTAAGATGGAAGGACCTGTCCTGTAGGCTACTGCCCTGTAAAGTGAATGAATGAATAGGTTGGACCCAGTGAAACCAGGGATCAGGGCCCATGTTTATAAAACTGCTGAAGTCTTAAGTGTTACACTTGTCCTTTGTTCATCACAAGAGATAAGTATCTCACTTAGACTTAAGTGTGTTTATGAATATAGACCCAGAATCAACCACATCTTAAAGTACGTTATCATATGACTCTTGATTTCAGCAATCATATCAAAGTCACTAAATATAGCAATATGACCTTTCAAAAGGCACATTTATTGTTTCCTCCCCATCAGTCACCAACACCAATATGTAACATGAGCAAATAGAAGAACCTTTCTCCCAGAATGTTCCCTTAAGCATATCAATATATCGCTAAAAAGGCATTTACAATGACTTGAACAATATAAGTTTCACAACTTGGGTGCGGTCCATTGCTTCATGGTTCTTTATCGTATTGGGTGATTCTTAGAAGTTGCTTAATGATATTTAAGGAATTTCTTTTTCCTAATAATGTTGTTTCAATTCATTTCTGGCGTGAAACAACCCATTTATTTTGGTCGCCTGACATTTAAACTTGCATCAGCCTGAAGCAGATGAAAATGTCTTCAATCTCGTACCTTTTTTCTTTGTAAGAAAGAGATAGGATGGCGAAAAAGGCAATGTTTCCGCCTGATTGATTCCTAAGAAAAATATAGCGGCAATTTTTTTCATGACACGGTCCTTACAGCACTCGCAACACCGTGCAGCAGACAGTTCCTTCAGTCCATGAGTTCTTGTGGAGGAAGAACGCAGACCGATGACTTGCATGAGCTTATCATTATTTCCATGATGGAATCCACTGCTTATGTCTCCTTTGGCCTTGGGGAATTTAATATGTGCGGTGTCAGGCAATCCATCTTCATCTTCCAGTCTGACGGTTGCATTTAAACTGATTTCATTGCTAAATTAAGCATTTGAAATCTCTGCGTGGTAAGCTTCCACTGATTGTGTGATCTTGAGGATGGCGTAAATTCACCCGGAAATATGACACGGACAACGTGTTTTGACTAGGAAACATGACAACTTACTGTTGAATGAAATTAAATTGGTTATTTATCATCAAGGTCAGAGCCAATCAATAAATGTTTTGATATTGTGCTGAAATTGACAGATTAAAAGCATGGCGGATGTGGAATGATGGTAAAAGCACAATGCTCAAATTGGACTTTGTGCATCAAGGTCATTTCACTTCAGAACGACCAGTTCATGGTCCCAAATACTGTGGAATCTCTCTATGAAGGACACCTTTGGGACTGACAGATAGTGTCCTTAATAGAGGTGTCCTGATTACAGAGGTCAAGATCAACAGAAATGACCAGTTTGGTACTGAACTTCGGTGTCCTTAATAGAGTGGTGTCCTCCTCGTGGAGGTGTCGGCTAAGAGAGGTTCCACTGTATTATGCACTAAATCAAACTCTACTCTGAAATGGTTAACACAAGTTCCCTGAAATATCCCACCATTGAATCAGCCAGTTTTCTATTATCTTAATCTCCAGACCGTTCCACCACTCTCTTTGCCCAAAAATAGCCTGTTGGTGAAAACCGAATTAATTCAAATCAGTGTTGGTTATCGGAATTTTCAGAGAAAACGGAGTCGTCACTGTAACCCTAGTCTGCTTTTTCCAAGTCTGCTGCAATTAGATTTTCACCCACGCAAGTGCAGCGTTGGGTTTACTCAGAAATTGCATTACCTCAAGGAGCTTATGGTCCTCTGGGGATAACGAAATACAAGCCTGGCTTATCTGGTTCATGCTTTGAGAGCCAAGCCGTGGCGCTTTTGACACCGTTGGATGAAGTTACATATAGATCAGTAGGAAAGCTGCAATTGGCAATAGAGTGTCCCATGTCATGTTCAAACCCTCTAAAGTACACCGGGAAAGTACATGTATATTCACTTGGATTGCCTTTCCCAAGCAATGTACCAACTCTGGAAACTGACAATTCTCATCAATGTATTGTTAGCAATCAGACCTCGAGGTACTTTGAAACTGCTTGGATGCCATCAGTGAGACTGATTTCTCCTCCTTTTTTCCCTACTTGCAGGAACACTTTGTTCCGAACTTGAATTTGTTTTATGGTAAATGTTCATGTAGCCCATCCTGCCAAAGCAGAGCTTTGGTCTGGCTCCTCTTCATACACTTGTGAGTGGATAAAAAGGANATTATTCAAATAGTATCCAAACAAACTTCTAAAACTGCACAGGCAGTGAAGCAGAAGAGATTTTCTGATCAGGTCATTTTTTACTTTCATGTACTAAAAACGGTTTTTGTCGATTTTTTGGAAAGTCAATTCGGACATTCAGATGCGCTTTGGTACAAAGGTGGCCGGTATCAATGTCAATATATGTGAGGAAACTCAGCCCTTCCCAGTGGATATTCAAGGAAATATTAGCTCTGTTACAACCTACCCCTGTTACAACCAGCCCCGGTCTCCCCTATAATTGGATCGGAGAACATTTGAATTCGCTAACTGTCATAGGCAGACGTGCTCTATTGGTTTATATTGCATATTGATAACATGGCATGTTCACTGCCCCTGTCAGTGGGCACCAGTGACAGCAGCTAGATATACAGGGTGGCCACAAATAAATGCACAAGATTAGCCTTGACATATTCTATCCGTGCTGACTAAACACTGCTGTGACGAAATCTTATCTTTGAATAGGAAACACGACAGAAGATATCACACAAAAGGTAAAAATGGCAAGAACATTCTTAGAACATTCCGTATCTATTGTACTACTTACCATATTTTCTGACTGATAAAAAGCAAAAAGATTACGCCATGCTCATGCATAGGCCTACAGGAATACACTTGATAATGTCAGCATATTATTTCTGGAATCCATTAGGATGCTTTACAATAACTCGTATTTCTTGACGGTTACATGAGATTGGTCGTGTGCAATATTTATCTATTCATGAATATTTATCTGTTCATAACAGTTACTGTAAATATTGCAGTTCTAATGAAATGTGCATGAAGTTTTTTAGAGGAAAATTGTATGTTGAGTGGAAAAATTATTATAGGAACACAATAACTAACTGGTGAGGGCCACGAATATTTCGTTCATCAAAAACAAGCGTTTGGGGGACTAAAATTGGATTTTACTGGTGGAAACATGTGAATTGTTGCTGCCACTTTCATCCAGAGTGCACATGCATTCTTTTTACATGCAGGTTGGGTGTACATTGGTGTAGTGAGGCTGGCAAGATTTTTCTTCAGTTTTTAACTCATTAGTAGCTACAAAGTTCACTTGAAGGAATATTTATTTGTCTGAAACTTCATATAATGATAGATTAGAAGGTGTTACACCTTTTTTGTATACATTTCTCAGCCTGAATATCATTAATAAAGGCACAATTTGAGATTTATGACAAAGTTCGCATACCCTGTCAATAATTCGGCGCTTTAAGGGTTAATGGCTTTGATTCAGTTAAAGGCAACTTTGCTAAAGAATTTCATTATTGGTTGGTTACTGGATCTATAATTAGATAAATACAGCTGCAAGGTACACCTTGAGATATAAACAACATGGAGGAACCAAGCACTGCCAACCACCTGTTTCTATGATAATCTCTCCCTTTCCTTTGTTAAACTGTAACACCTGAGACCTTGGGTATATTGATTCACTTTTTATAACTTCTACATTTGTTGGAGAAAAACCAAAGAACTACATGCAAATCATATATTAAAGGAACAACATGCATTCAAAGTTTACCATGATATCGTGTCTTTTTCATTTTGTTGGTCAACTTCCCTCAATCTCCTGAAGAAAACTTTATTGCCATTCTTTATTTATGGTTGCACAGAATGTGCAACAAGTACTTTTGAGCAGATGTGCATACTTGGCGTTACCATCTGTGATGGACAAAAATTACTCCAAGGCATTTCTGTGCAGAGTATGCAGAGTAGAAGCCTGCAACATTCGTATCCTGTGTAAATGATGAGCATAAGAACTTGTGCTGTACATTTTCTTGAATTGATTCCTTGATGTAAGTTGTCCCAGAAGTGTTTTATCTGAAGCTAGACTTACCGAACCAACTTCAAAATGTGATGGCTGATTCTCATCCTGGTCATGCGCTAAGGATCACATTAGATATCGATCTTTCAAAGTAACTTTTCATGTAAAGCAGCCTTGGGAACCGTCCCTCGTTGTTGATGGACTATTAATACAAATACAATCTGTTCAGCTGTTGTTCTAGACAATTATTCAGCAAATGATGTACTGTCTTGTTGTCTCATAATAAGGTATAATAAAGTAAATCCTCATCAGTATTATGTTGGCTGATAAACATCTGGCATACATGCATGTCTTTTATACTGTTTTAATAATGACAGCAGACCGAGGATTTGGGAGACAAGAGGAAATGCGTATCTCTGACAAATAAAAAAAACACGGTGTAAATTTCTAAATTTGTTCAAGACCTTTTCCTACAATTTGGAGAGTGTTGATGCTTTGCCTCAGTGTTCCCGTAAGATGCATGGTTGTCATCTTTGATTGATAATTTTCTGCGTATGCCAGGAGAAACACCACCATGAAAATCTTAAATGTCTAAACATAGCCTGAAAGGCGATGCACAACACCCTATTTGGACAGGAACATTGGGAAAAAAACTTCAACTGCTTTTCTAGAGTAATTGGAAATCCATGTATTTTCTATTGATGTTTTTTCTTAAAAGACATTGGTTGTATTGGGAAAAGGTTGCTGCTATATTCCACAGGCTGTTCTACAGTAAAATCTGTATGCAGAACATTTGCACATTACACACCTATCAAAAAATGACTGTGAGTTTATTGCATGATTATTCAGAACAACAACTTTCCTAGGATTGAACGGATATGAGGTGGGGTACAAAGAAAGCCAGGCTATTTATGCTGCTATCTGAAAAGTCTCTCCTTTCTTGGATCCAATGAGTAAAGTGTGAAGAGAGTTTCCTAAAGGAGAGGATGTCAACAACCTTTCTG
Organism: Notospermus geniculatus; assembly: GCA_002633025.1. Taxonomy (NCBI): domain Eukaryota; kingdom Metazoa; phylum Nemertea; class Pilidiophora; order Heteronemertea; family Lineidae; genus Notospermus; species Notospermus geniculatus. The sequence goes on from NMRB01000271.1 coordinate 137,229, forward strand.
CAAATACTTTCTAAAAGTCTTGCTGGCATTGCAAGAAATGTCTCACGGAAGACCTCATCTTTTTTCATCAGAGCTAGCTCTGTCACTTCGTCCTTTTCACCATGAATTCTTAGTCATAGGGGAGGTTTACCTCAATAGAATGCAAATGTACCCAGTCTGGATATATTCTTATCTCATCTGACCTTTAAAGCTTTGTAATTTTGTTCATGAAATCTTATTTTTACCAATGTGATTAATGAATATTCCCCAGACTGATGAACAAAGGTGGACCGAAAGGATAAGGATTAGTCACTATTTTTTTCTCTCAGAAAAGTGGCAGAGGCTAGAAAATGTTTTCTTTAGAGCATCAATAAACTAAAAATGAAATAAACAAATATTGAAATAAAAATGATTTGGTCCAACCAGTAGGAGAGAAGCTAACATAACCAAAGGCACTATCGTTCTTTCCAATGATCACTTCTTAGGACAGTTGTAAAAAACTTCATTAAATTAGAAAATGATGATACAGTTGTACAAAAAATTATACATTTCTTTTCCATTGTTCAATACTTTTTATTTTGATTGGTAATAAAATCAGGCTGCTAAGCCATGGGAAGGCAAAGCACCTTCAGAAGCAGGTCAGAAGAAGTCTGGATTCAATTACTTAGAAGTGCTATTTAACTTCTTTCTAGTATTTACAATATCTTTAAGTAAGATCCATTTCAAGTATCTTCTTTAGCAAATGCTCCTTCCTATCTGTACTTCAATCAAGCTAATGTAAATTTGCTTCAGACAAATCAATTTAGTTCGCGTAATGGGACATTAAGTATGTTTGATTTGATTGGAGCAATCAGATTCTTTTGAGGGTTAGGATTCCTGGTAAATTTGAAAGCGAGTATCAGTGATTGAAGACAGACACCAGACATTAGTTAAGGGTTTACGTAAACAACAAAATACTACATGTAGTTAAGAAGTTATATAAAAGTATAAAATAATTTGGTGGTTACGTAAACAACAAAATACTACAGTTAAGAAGTTATATAAAAGTATAAAATAATTTGGTGGTTACATAAACAATGCAATAGACTGTAGGGGTGAAGTTCACAGTTTAGAGTATTTGAAAAAATACTTCAACAAAAAGATAGTTTAATTAGATAGAAAAGGTGTTTGTGACAGTAAGATAGTTATGAAGTTATGTAAACAACAGGATAGTAAAGAGGTTACAATGTACATGACAATAAGATTTTTTTCTGTGATAGTCTTCTGATAAAAAGACCAACAGTGCTTCACATATTGACAAATGTTTAAAGATCGAATTATGCAAACTTTCAACCTCTGCGTGCCAAGCGGCTGCAATTGTTTCTGATCTGCAAATTTGACAACCCATAAAACCGATATAAAAAATTACCTACCTGAAATATATATGATCCTTATCTTCGTAAATGCTTTTGAAAAAGATATGTTCATGGACAAATCATTATACCAGAGACATTTCTGCTAACACTTGCAGCGAAGTAAAAAGCAGTTATAGAGTAACACAGATTAGATCCTGGGGTATGTTTCATAGATGAAAAGTTCCACTTTCTCCATTAAAAATCTCCAAATGTTTTATCATAGTGTCATTATATCCAGAGATATGTCCCAGAAACAAAACACCTGCAATATTGCTTAATCAGAGAATTTTGATGTAGCATCTCATTCACTTATTGCGAATCAATGATCTAGCGAGATCCTGAGTTGTGAATGATACAGAGCATCACTCATTCTATGATGGGGGTGCTGGGTTGTGAGGTAATGTGAGGGCTAGCGGAGTTGTTTGTTTCTGGAGTCTGCCCATAGTGAGTGGCGGTGGTTGTTTCCTTTGGAATTAATGATGAAATATCTCATTTAATTTAATTAATATTTAATTAATATGTGTTCTGATTTATTTGGTATTTTACAATTGAATCTGATGTGAGGTATATTGATTGTCTATTGATACCAAAGCTTTAAAAAAGATCAGATCTCTGGTACATGTACAAGAAATTAATGACATATCAATGCATACCTGAGATTGCTACATTGTACCTCCACTCCATTGGGTATAGTCATGGACTTAATGCTTATGGAACGTTGAGCAGCATGAATTTCCGCTGTTATTGCAGCCTTGACATAGCCACAATGGGGATAGGAGAGGAAGTCCTGTGCGTCAAGGAAGATTATGTCAGTGTTTTGCACAAAAACAATTACAAGGCCATCTGCATATTAGCGCTAACATTCTGTCCTTCTGTTGTAATGAAGAAAATCCTTTTCTGTAACCCAGAAATTGATTAAATCATTTTCACAGTCAGTGGTTTCTCAAGTCGATACATTGATCGTGATCATCTGCTTTTGTCAGATATTTCCCACTGTGTGCACAATTTATCTGCATTTTCCTCCAATTTCCTCAATTTTAAATTTGTCAAAATCTCTCTGCAGCTGATGAGTTATTCAGTTTTGAGTTCATTAGTTTCTGTCAGTAAGAGAGACACATTTTTTGTGATGAATTGAAAGATGATTGTTTCTTCCGAGGGTTGTAAACAGGTTTTTGATTTTAGGATAGCTATTAACATTATAAAGACAGATGGCAGTGAAAATATGAAAAATTGCCCTCCCCCTAACCCCCTGGTAAAAAAGGAACATTGTCATATCGAGAATAGACCAAGAATGTTATCTCCAGCCAATATTCGTATAAGTTTTAATTGATTGAAAATAATACAACACTACAGCTCATTTTCATAGACATTGACGTTTGATGCAGTGATTTTATAGATGTATTTTTCTGACTTTTCCATATCCCTTGCAATAGGTTTTCAACAATCAAGCTACCAATGATAATACAGCATTGATTGCAAAGAAAAGCAATTCCTTGCTTTCAATCAGTTCCAACAAGACGCCTGATTGAACATGTTTTCCTACCGTATTCCCTCATTAGTGGTCTATCTTTTTGTAATGTACTGCCAGTCTGGCATTCAGGAAGGGAAGTTCTGATCAACATCTTATCAGCCTCTGTGTTTTCACCAAGAAAGATATTGTGAATACATTTTTTGTCAAGATTGATATAATGAAGAACAAATACTGCCCTATAATCAAGCTGAGGAATGGTTGGTGGCAGTCAGTCAGGTACTGAAATCACAGTTCTTTGAATGGAGATATATATCTCAGAGATGTTTATTTTATATACCTTGTTTGTATGCAGATGAGATGCTATGCAGAGATGCAAGATTTAGCTAAGTTGCTCAAACTCTTATCGTGGTGGCTTACCATAATGCTGCTCATGAGAAAAGAGACCCCTTTAGCATTGAGGCCAACTGACCGAGCCACTTGGCCAAGTTGTACTTCCTTGTCAACAGCCAACTCCCGTATCCAGCTCATGTTGCTTGTTCTATATAAAGTGGAAGCCAAACTAAACAAACCTCTCAGAAATGACTTGGTCAATCATTTCCACCCACTCATGTTGTGCTCCTTGGTAATGCACTCCAATAATGATTTTGAGAAAAATCAATGAAGGACCAAACCTGGTCGTTATGCTGAAAAAGAAGGCTAGTTGATGTGGATGAGAAAAAGCAATTGACTTTGTTAATGCTAGGTCTCAACTGAAGAGTACTTCCTGAAGGTCAAGGGGAATTCACAGTTGCCCAAGTGTTATTGTGCCCTAATTGACAGAAAACTACACAGTTTGAGTGTGTTGCAGAACTCAACTGATTTCTACTTTGCTTGCAGTAAAATTGATTTCACACTACTTTTAAAAAAGTCCATCTTTGGTTCTTTCTCTGTAAAATAATATGGTTTTAACCCCAAAAAGAATGTAGGGGTTCTCTGATTATGGGAAGGACGTTAAAAAGAATGTAGCGATTCTCTGATTCGAGAAGGACGTCATTCATGAACACTGCTGTATTGAGTCTTCATAGTGGCGTCATTGGCTGATATTTTTAGCAACAAATCAACAGCCGCCTGAGGTCCCAATTAGTGACAACCGACGTTAAGTGACGCTCTTTGATCGTTACTGGGATAGGAAAAAATCAAAAAAATTGGGCCGTAGTTGCAATGGTTCCTATCCTTGATACATCACAATTTCCATATCAATGTCAGGAAATGCTAGATTGAGATTGTGTAGATGTTCTACAAATGTTTGATGGGCATTTAAAACAGTGTATGCCTTTGAAGTCTCTTCTTTCTTCTGATAGCATGACAGTCCTTTGATCTTTTTTGTCAGTTGTTGGTCCACCTGCCTTGTCTCGATCTCCTATCAGGTTGGCCTGTTACACTGGCAGGTTATTAGCTTATCATATGTGAGGGATTTTCAGGGGCCTCGTGGATCTGGAAAAAAAATTCTAACAGCAATGATGGGCCATTTAGGTTTTTTCCATGATAACCAAGTCATGTGATCTACCAAATAGATACTTGTAACACACAGTACATCAAGCCGATCGTGCTAAACATAAATCCATCCATAGACCATAACTCAATACCTCTCTTGTGTTTGATGAAGGAAGAGGAACACAATCCTCTCTTCACTACACCATCCCATGGTAGGTCCATGTACTTGCCTTTACCTGATTTCTTGGAATGGTGACAGTACAACACCATCCCCACGGCAGTCTCCTCTCAACCCGTGTCCCATTTCAAGTGGTGTGACTGCCGCTGGTGGTGTTCCATTAAGGCTCGATCTCTTCTGTGATCAACAGGTTTCTCTTGCAGATCAATCTTCCCAGTGACAGCAAACCTTTTCAGCTCTGTAGTTGTGGCGACTGCCATTTTCTCACTATAGCCTCACCCTGAACTCGGTCAAACTAATCTCTCGTAATCATGGAAATTGGAGTGAAATAATTGAAACTCCATTAACTCCCAGACACCAAGATCTTCAGAAGTGAGGAGGATTCTGTTTTGTTCCAACAATTGCTTTGCTTACAAAACACTTTTTGACAGCCTGCAGCTCCCTCTCTCTGTGCCATTTCATAAGCTCGTACCTCATAGCCAAAGAGATGAAAAGCACAAAAATTGACACACAATATATGATAAATAAAAAGGCAATTTCCAGAGTGTTTGCGAATTTTCGACCCCAACCGGGGTCTTCTTCAGGCTGGAACTTTACAATCCGAAACTCTAGAACAGCTAATCTAAACAGCTGTTCTAGAGTTTCGGATTGTAAATACAAAAGTAAGACCGTTATAAAAGTAAGACCCCCCACAGTACAAAACTAAGACCCTGTACAAAAGACCCCCCACAGTACAAAAGTAAAGACCCTGTTATAAAAGTAAGACCCCCACAGTACAAAAGTAAGACCCTCCAGTACAAAACTAAGACCCTGACATATTATATGTAAAATTTAGCGAGGATTTCAAAAAAATAGGTGTGAAGGTCATACAACCTATTGTTATCGAGATATTTGCATTTAAAAAAGCCATTTTCGTTATTAAAGGGTGAATTCAAATCATTAGCGAGGTTTTGCAACCTTACGTTTTACATTTACATGTCAAGAAAGAACGTGAGGCGATGGCGTCATCATTTGACTTGAAACTTCCCGTGCCAGGTGAAAAGAGGGTCGATGTATCCCATGTTTGGCAAGCGCTCCAGGGCAGATGTGCCAAGCATTCTTTTTGTCATTTTTACTGCAACTGCGAAATATACTCATTTATGAATGTGTTAAATTGCAGGCGCATTCATGGATTACAAAAATAAAATATTTGGCTTTGATTAAATCGTAAGTTTCTTACGTGTAGCAAGCGATTTGCACGTAAAAACGTCCCGCAGAGCCGACGTCATGACGTTTTCAAATCGTAATCGTAAATGTAAAACGTAAGCTTGCAAAACCTCACTATCATTATTGGGATGAACGTTTTAGGGTTAAAAGCGGTTGAAAATGTGTCCGTCCGAAAATAGATACATTCATCCGAGCGCCGGCGATGAACGTTAATGCCGCTGGCTTCTAATGTTTTTTGGCCAATTTCACGAGTTTTAACTCGTGAAATAGGCCAAAAAACATTAGAAGCCAGCGGCATTAACGACATTCATAGGCCAAAAAAACATCAGAAGCCAGCGGCATTGACGTTCATCGCCGGCGCTCGCGCTAAATCTGAAATCTTCACCTACCCCAACTCCCTATGACGTCACTAAACAAACATATGGAACGCAATTCCAGCAAAGTATTCTCGATTTTAACTAAATCGCTGACAATACACCACAGTCCACATTCGTGACATTCCACGTAGGCGGTTATATCCGCAAAGAAGTAGACGTTGACAAAACGGTGCAGGTTATAAATACTGTGGGGGTCTTACTTTTATAACAGGGTCTTACTTTTGTACTGTGGGGGTCTTACTTTTGTAGGTCTTAGGTCCCCAGGAAGTCCAAGCATTCTAATTTACTGAAAAAGATGAGGAAGGGGTTAAATGCAGAAAATTGCATTATGTAGCCTATGGATGCAGAGACATGTGTAAATAATGAATGTACAAGAATAAGGTCAATATGTTAACCCATTCAGAACTGATGACCAAAAGCATTAATACCTCAGCAGCGCCACCTATTATTTTAGTTTTGCGCCCGACGTTCTGTAGATACATCCCAATACTAATGCACTGCGAAGGAATTTAAAAAAAATACTTACCAATGGGGCTCATCTACAGTGAAAACCGATTTTTACGAAAGCGATCGCAGTGCCCCTTTCATCTTAACTGATGCTGAGGCATGATGGGACATCACCCTGCACCAACATCCATCAAATTCGACCTCATTAAATTTGTCTGGACAGGATGTAAATAACGGCTAGTTCACCTTTAACTGCCACGAACGCCACCCAACGTCTCATTAATGAATTATGTCAACGTCTGTGTTTGGCGTACCATTCAAAATTATTGCTACGTTTAAACAAATATGTACGTCTCTGATGAGGCACGTCTCCAAATTCTGTTCACGACTCGAGTTCCACCGAACGTCTCTTTTGTGACTCCAAATCACATGCTGAACGTCTATGTTTTGTTACAGATCGTCTTCGTTTTGTTAAAGAACGTCTCTGTTTTCTAAAAGCACGTCTCTGATTTTTGAATCGACTATGTTTTGTCAACGTCTACTTTTTGCGGATATAACCGCCCATAGATGGCCCCATTCCGGCGTCCGCCATCCGCCCTCCGGCGTCCGGATCCGGCGTCCGCCATCCGCGTTTGTCACTCGACCGTGAATTACGATAGGAAATTTTACATGACATATTCAGGCCGGATTCGGACATCCTCTCCCCACATCACAGTCACACACACAACAACAAATGCAACGACGTGCACCACATCACTTCACGTTTTACTGGTTTTGTTTAACTGCAAACATATGAGTCACTTACCTTTACAACCATATCCTTACCACCGATGTTTTCAACCGCTGAAATAAGAACACCAGCCGCCAAATACCACCTGTCAAAGGTGGAAACCTGCACGAAATTGCCTTGTGCTTCTGTGCTGCCATTTTGAATTGATTAGAGATGTGTTCGTTGTTTGAATTCCAAGGGAGCCGGAGATTCATCCATCATCAGAACGCCGAAGACAAATGACGCCGAATCGGTTAATGTCGTCCTGGGTATAACAGAAATATACCCAGGTTCAATGTCGTCCTACAAAACTATACCCTGGGTATAGTTCGATCTACAAAAGTATACCCAGTACCGTAGTTTTGGGCCTAGGTACGAATTAGAAATGGATGGCCGCCATTTTGTTTCTCGCTTCAACTAAGACGGCAGTTTTGCAAGCAACATCAGTCAATATTGGCAGATTTTGTGCTCATCGATGGCATGGGTCAACTGTTGACATTTGTCTCAACACAACGGTCCAAACTTATCGCAAGTTAAGCTCACAGTTTTAAAGAAATGAGCAAACGAACAGAGCCGATCTGCGCCCCATATGTTTGTTCGATGTCGTGTGTTCAGCCGCTACGTCCGCGAGCCATGCTGCGAGTACTGCTGAAAGGGTAAATGTCGTCCTGGGCAGGGGCGGATCCAGAATCATGGGAAAGAGGGGGCACAGCCAGCGCACATCGTGGAAAACCTCGGTCAAATTTTAACATCCTTTCAAAATTTCGAAATTTCCCGGTCAATTTTAAACATTTTCCACAAAATAGAGGGGGCACGGGCCGGGTGTGCCACCCCCCAGATCCGCGCCTGCTGGGTATATACAAAGATTACCCAGGATCTCAGTCTTCACTAAAACAATACTCTGGGTGTAGTTTCGGTAGCCGAACATCACCCAGCATCCGCAATCAGTGCCTAGGAACGAGTCCTATTTAGAAATCCCGTGGAATCTCGCGGTCTCGCGCCGCGGTACTTGTTGAGTGTAGCTGTTCATGACATTCTTCAGGCGGTCACGTAACCACGGGCGAGACAACCTCGGATCCAGGTGTCACACTACGCTCCTGGGTGATGTTCGGCTACCGAAAGTACACCCAGGGTATTGTTTTAGTGAAGATTGAGATCCTGGGTAATCTTTGTATATACCCAGGACGACATTTACCCTTTCAGCGCGAGTACTATTGCGGATTTGAGTCGATAAACGGCACGAAAATTTCTTTGATGACTATCAGTACGATATATTAAAATGGTGCCCGTCGTGTCGGGCGCTGGAGCGATGTTTTTCGACTTGTCATGCTTCTGCATGGTCATATGGTATTTGCAAGGACAATATCGTCTTCAGGTGCTGTATCCAATCCTCGGTATACTTCTGTAGATCGAACTATACCCAGGGTATAGTTTTGTGCGACGACATTGAACCTGGGTATATTTCTGTTATACCCAGTACGACATTAACCGATTCGGCACAAATGACGACGGCGCGTGACTTTTATCAACTTTTTCGAGTGCAGGCGCGTTGAATATCACGCATGCAAATAAAAAATTAGGCGCGCTATGACGTGCGGGCGCAATCACGCGCCTTGTAATCAAAGCTTTACCATGGCGTAGCTTATCCTCCCCATTATCATCCTACAAGGTTTGGTTAATTTCCAATCAGTAATATTGAAATGATCCCAGGGGTACCACAGAACAATGGAGTTGCTGTGCTGTTGCTAGGGATTACCCAATTGGGTAATGAGTGGTACCATGGCGTAGCTTATCCTCCCCATTATCATCCTACAAGGTTTGGTTGATTTCCAATCAGTAATATTGTAATGATCCCAGGGGTACCGCAGAACAATGGAGTTGCTGTGCTGTTGCTAGGGATTACCTAATTGGGTAATGATTGGTACCATGGCGTAGCTTATCCTCCCCATTATCATCCTACAAGGTTTGGTTGAATTCTAATCAGTAATATTGAAATGATCCCACGGGTACCGCAGAACAATGGAGTTGCTATGCTGTTGCTAGGGATTACATAATTGGGTAATGAGTGGTACCATGGCGTAGCTTACCCTCCCTATTATCATCCTACAAGGTTTGGTTGAATTCCAATCAGTAATATTGAAATGATCCCAGGGGTACCACAGAACAATGGAGTTGCTATGCTGTTGCTAGGGATTACATAATTGGGTAATGAGTGGTACCATGATGTAGCTTACCCTCCCCATTATCATCCTACAAGGTTTGGTTGAATTCCAATCAGTAATATTGAAATGATCCCAGGGGTACCGCAGAACAATGGAGTTGCTATGCTGTTGCTAGGGATTACATAATTGGGTAATGAGTGGTACCAAGGCGTAGCTTATCCTCCCATTATCATCCTACAAGGTTTGGTTGAATTCTAGCCAGTAATATTGAATTGATCCCAGGGATACCGCAGAACAATGGAGTTGCTATGATGTTGCTAGGGATGACATAATTGGGTAATGAGTGGTACCATGGCGTAGCTTATCATCCCCATTATCATCCTACAAGGTTTGGTTGAATTCTAATCAGTAATATTGAAATGATCCCACTGGTACCGCAGAACAATGGAGTTGCTATGCTGTTGCTAGGGATTACGTAATTGGGTAATGAGTGGTACCATGGCGTAGCTTACCCTCCCTATTATCATCCTACAAGGTTTGGTTGAATTCCAATCAGTAATATTGAAATGATCCCAGGGGTACCACAGAACAATGGAGTTGCTATGCTGTTGCTAGGGATTACATAATTGGGTAATGAGTGGTACCATGATGTAGCTTACCCTCCCCATTATCATCCTACAAGGTTTGGTTGAATTGCAATCAGTAATATTGAAATGATCCCAGGGGTACCGCAGAACAATGGAGTTGCTATGCTGTTGCTAGGGATGATATAATTGGGTAATGAGTGGTACCATGGTGTAGCTTATCCTCCCCATTATCATCCTACAAGGTTTGGTTGAATTCTAAGCAGTAATATTGAAATGATCCCAGGGTTACCACAGAACAATGGAGTTGCTATGCTGTTGCTAGGGATTACATAACAGAGTGATGGGTGGTACCAGAAGGTGCCCTAGCCCCACCACTATTATCATACCAAGTTTGGTTGAAATCTGTGCAGTAATAGTGAAATGATCCCAGCCATACCGCAGAACATCTTATTTCCTCGGCCCCTTTAGTCATTTGGTGGCGTGTTTCGGGAACTGCTTGGGCCATTGACTTGAAACTTTGTACATATACATCCCTATGTCAGGTGACCTATGACACCACTTTTCAGTCCGATTCGATTCTTCGGTTGGCCACCAGGTGGCCAAAACCAAAGTTCAGAGTCCAGTAACTCCTGAACTGTAACTGGATTGTCTCCAAATGTTTATCAGGAGCATCTAATGAGGATACATGACCCTGGAACATTTTGATTTAACATTTGTCATTTGTTTTTCTGGCACGTGCACCCAGGTGAGCACATGGTCCATGGACCATTTCATTTCGAAGACAATTAATTTTATCTTAGTAAGAACTGTTCACTGATTTCAAACACTTGATTCTGAACAATTTATTACCCAGGCAGCAGATTTTCGCGCGTACAAAGAGGCCGCTTTGTGTTGCTGACCCGTGAAGTTCTGCTGCTGGGCAATTCCACGGTGACTGACGTTACATTTCAGAGAGAAAATGGTCATTTGAATTGACTTTGTGTTAAAACGATCAGCACCTGAGCTTTCATATCTTGTGAGAGGCATGCCAGGAACTAGGTCTACCTGGTGCTGGAAGGAAATTTGTGGTTGGTGCTTTGTACAAGATGACAGCACTCGCCCTCCGTTTCTTCCTAATCTTCTCAAGTACTACTTCGTTCATCCAGAGTGGCTTTTTCTTCCGATTTCCCCCTATGACTACTCTCCTCCATTAATGTTATCTATTTTTATATCTATCTTGATAAATATTCTTGTAACTGAAATATATTTACGATTTTACGCTCAAAAACAAACAAAAAAGTTGTGAAAGGCGAGATTTAATTCGATTTTATCTGATTTGTTAGTACCAGAAGTTGACAATAGGTGGCACACCGTAATGTTTACAATTCGAACTAGAGCACCTTTAATTATGCTAAACTACTGACACAGGTGTAGGCCTACTAGTATGCCCTCATTACTGCCGGCAACGTAAACCATGCATGTGACCACTACAGTGCGCAGCCTGGCGATTGGGGCGCCCCCAAATCTCCCTGGGGGTGAAAAATGGAACGACCAAATGGCGGCAGACGTGCATTGATATTCACATGCATAAAGGGATGTACTAGTATGCGAAAGTGATTGATCGGGGCATGGTTCTGGAGGATAACAATAACAATAGCAATTGAAATTGCGGGCATAAAAAAACAGTGGTGGTCGGAAATGTGCGCCTCTCGGTTGAGTGGTGCATGGGTGGCAATAGGGCCTACTGAGGAACGATCGGTCCCGTCCACCGCCGTCCAGTACCAGCAGGGTGTACAAGCAGAACCCTGCTGCATACAAAACTGAAACCGCGACCATGATTTAATTCCGGGCTCTTCAGTCCGTCGCATGGGACAGTAAGCCGTGGTGCCTTGTACCTTGTGTCTTTGCAAGGGCAAGTAAAAAACCCCATCCAAGTGAGGAACATGAGTAGCTTGTGGTGGCCCCTCCGTACTTACCAGGGCCAATATTAGGGAGTTTGAGATCAGCAACTTATCACGGATCCTTATACGTATACGGATAGATTTCTGTACAATGACGACAAATTTTGTGTACATTTCGATCCGTATCCATAAGTTGCTGATCTCAAACTCCCTATTGCTGTAGCGTCGGCCCTGACGGAAAAATGAAATACCATGAACACGTTATTATTTGAAGTGATAATTATTATGTGGGTGATAGTAAAAAAAACTCTGAATTTATTACAGTACTTGCTACATGTATCCCCATGAGAAATGTTCACTTTGTAGTGGAGCCGTTACATTCTGCCACACTAAATAGGCTCCTGTCGCACCGACAGTAGTAAAATCTCTACTGACAACATGGGAGCCCTGGGAGAAAATCTCCCAGTACAATGGAGCCCTTCATGTTTTAGAAAATCACCGGTGTAGCAAATCCTGCAATTATTCCTGAACAAACAATTGTATCAATATGCCGTTGTTCTTAATCGGCCACGTGCGCAATTAAACACACGCACAATCAGGCCGTCAATTGTTTGCCGGATTATTGTTGCGTGGCCAGTGACGGAAACTGCCGAGGGCTACATCTATTCGTCGAATAGATGTCGCCAGGCCTGTGACGGAAACTCCCGATGGCTACAAGTATTCGTCGAATAGATGTAGCCAGACAAAAGACCAGAAATGGAAGGAACTACAATAGAGAGGTTTTGCAAGCTTACTTCTTGCCGCACATTTTACGTTGTGCATTTTGAAAGCTTTTTTCCCGTGGACGATTGTTGCATTAGTCATTGCAAGATCATTATTGGAGAGGCAAAATAGGGAGGTTTAGAAATCAAAGGATAAACGTTAACTTTACAACAACGTTATTTTTCATACTGCGAATTCACCAGATTATATATTGCATTTTTGGTAAAAAAATAACGTTGTAAAGTTAACGTTTATCGCTTTTTATCTTAAACTCCCCAATAGCCGACTCGATAACGCAGACTTTCACTTTAATGCATTTTAGCAAGGCACACAGCCTACATGTAGAAGATAGCATTATGTCCCCGGCACACGAACAAGATTTTATCCAGTTATTCTGAATTTTGAACAGTACTCATCAGGCCTGGGTCCAGAGGGTGCACATGGGGCACGTGCCCCCTCCTATTTTTTGAGGGGCAATGATTTTTTTTGGAAATCGTCTAGTATTTCATGTCTAAGATGCTGGGAAATCGCATCTCAGAGCTTTGATTTTTCAAATTCTCCCGGGGGAGGCGCCCGGACCCCTCTTCGTGTGCGCGTACCTGCGATGCACGCCAACTGAGGGCTTCCGCCCTCAGGGTTGTGCCCCCCTCCCCATTTCTGGATCCGGCCCTGCTCATTCATGGCTGATGCAGAAAACAGATACAAATCAAGTCCCTGTTAGGCTGACTAAGAAGATCGGATGAACATGGATTGTGCGTCAAGATTTGATTTAAAGTTCAATGTCTCTCAGTTTCGCAGTTCCCCAACAGCGCCAACACCCATTGTTTGATATATATATACCACAATGCCGATCTCAAAAAAGGAAAGACGTTTCTTAATCCTGAACGCTGATGACAAATGAGTAAGGTGCGAGATAATAGGGAGTTTGAGATCACCGACTTATCACGGATCCTTATACGTAGGCCTATACGGATCGAAATGTACACAAAATTTGTCCTCGTTGTACAGAATTCCATCCGTATACGTAGTATAAGGATCCGTGATAATTCGCTGATCTCAACCTCCCTATTGCCATCCGGACGTTGTGAACGCTGCTTTCAATTTCACTTTGGTCGCATTGACGTCTAGATTGTGAATTGGCAGGCATAAAGACCTGCCGATGGTCTTGTATAAAAGCCATTACACAGCGTGCAGACATCGTTTACATTAAACTATAGGAATTAAAAGGAGCGGAGTGGTTATCTCCTCTCCCAGAGCGAGAAAGCAATGACAACGTCTCCTCCTATCACACTTTGGCCAGCTTGGATTAATAGTTTCAGTAAAATTCCTCCAAGCATACACTCAGTGGCATGCCATGTTTTCAGCGTGGATTGATATTGTCTGTCAGTAAAATTCCTCCAAGCGTTACTGCATGCCGGCGAAAAAAAATGGTGTTGCTCTCATTAGAGAGCTTCTGCAAGCGCCAGGTTAGGCGATACGACTACGTTTATCTATTGTTTGGGTGCACTCACACAATAGATAAACGTCGTCGTAGAGCCTAACCGGGCGCTTGCAGAAGCTCACTACTATCACGTGTCTCGCGACCACTGATATCAGCGTGGCGGCTTTCTGTTGATGATTTTATCTGTTTGCAATTAATTAGGCGATGGAGCCCCATTATTAGGCCTATTAATCGAGGTGGAGAAGGATACCACGAATATCGTTTCAATTAAAGTCGTCACCCAGGAATTGAGATTCACTCCACGCTTAGGCAATTTTTCACCATCTTTGGGGTTGCATTAAACCCCGCATTGAACCTGATGAAAATTCAATCTATGTCTGGTCTCTTTTGAGATTCACTATATTTGGTACCGGGTTTTTTTCAAAGTTTTATATATCTGATCTTGGAGGAATACTGATGAATTATATTGTTGTTGTTTTTTGTTTTTGTTTTAAATTCAAAGGGCATCATTTCAGGGCAAGGTCTCCTTATAGAACGTGGAGACGAGTCCAAATTGGACAAGCACCCGTTGCTTGTAATCATTTGCCCATAGGTCCAATCCCTTATAGGCCTACGGGTAAAATTTATCTTAAGACAAGTTAAAATTAGTTTACTATTTACATTTAAAATGGATTGTTTTCCCTCTGGCCCATTGTCTTCGTTGACCAGGAACCTGTTGGGCATGCTTGTGCCTATTGTAAATATTGGAACAAGTTTCATTCCCCCATCACCAAAATTTGAAATCCATGCGTGCTTGAAATTGAACACCCACCAAGTGGTCATCTGAACGTTTCATTGGCATTAATTACAATTTACTACATTTGTTGACATTTAATCGTTTGGGGATGGAGTGAGCACAGCAATTAGCAGTGTTTTTAGCAGTGTGGTCAGTTCTAGAATTTTAGCCATCTAGATTAATTATGACGCTATTGATTAATTAATGTTTTAGTTGTCAGTCTATCAAGTACCTCAAATTCGCTGTTTGTGGAATCTGTCAAATGTACCTCAAATTCGCAGTTTGGCATGTTTGGGTACCTCCAATTCGCACAAACTGCAAATTTGAGGTACTCATGGCTTGGTGGTGATAATTAAGAGTCACTCATGTGGAGAATCTTGTGGTAAAACTGTCAACAACTGAGGCTGAGTGTCAAAACCCCAGTGTATAAAAAGAGAGTGAAATCTTCACCACCATCATTCGTTGGTACACCTTTGCATTCTACAATCGTCAACTTACTAATATTCAATCATAGTATTAGGGAAATGAAAGGATCCAGATGGAAGAGGAAGATTTCCGTCACGTGCGTACCCGAGCTTAATGTGGCATAACTGACTTGACCCGTTTCATAAGACGAAGTTCACACTAAAATCATGGCAGATATAGGTCTATAGAAACACGGGTTCTTTCATTTTTCCTATTATTCCCAGGTACTAATTTCATAGATTTACGTAATATAAATGGAAAGAATACTAATGATAGACTCAAAAGATTATCCTGACCAAGAAGCAAATGATTTAACAATTCAATTAGATGAGGAAGTAGAAAATGTAGAAAGTATCAGTCTTATTTACAAAGGAATGCCTTAATAATAATAATAATAATACCGGTATTTATATGGCGCAGTTCATATATATATCACTGCGCCTAACAGTATTATTACCCCAGCCTATGATTCTATGTAAGTATCAAATTATTGTAAGGTTTTTTAATAGGGAGGTTTAGAAATCAAACGATAAATGTAAACGTTAACGACAACGTTATTTTTGTACCGAAAATTCAATATAAAATCTGGTTGACGTGTAGTATGAAAAATAATGTTCTCGTAAAGTTTACGTTTGTCGTTTGATTTCTAAACCTCTGCATTCATCATGTTCTGACGAGTACATCGTATTGCTGCTACGTATTTTTCCTGCCAACTAAAAATAAGGGTATGATATGACTTCATTCTCAATATCTGTTTAAATTTGCGGTGAACGTTACCAGTGGAATTCTAAGCTATTTTATTTGATGTCACAATTTCTTCTTTGATAAGCGCCAGCCCAAACGGTTGTTCTATTAACCTTCGTAATATTTAATTTCTTGTCCTGGCCGGGTCATTGTTAATCGTTGTGTCGTGCGACCGCAAATGACATGGTCACTTCTAAAATGCGGAATCTGCGGATTAAGGTTAAATCGACGGATTCAGTCATGCAATTAATAGGCCTACACATGCTTGAATGTGTAAAGGTCGATTTTTTGCCATTTATATTACTACGGAGTTTTTCTTATTAATACCTCCATGGTTTGAGCTTTGGTGTGTAGTCCAGGAAAAATATGATTTGACCTAGAACAAATTGCAACAGAATTTTTTTTTGCTTTATATGGTTTAGTATACCCCTCCAAACATCACATAAAAATTCCCTTCAAATCCGGAGGGTAGGGCTAGTAGCACAAATGTCTTTAAGACTTTTTGGATAAAATATGAGTTCTGGGGATAGGAACTGAGTTCTAGAGGAGTGGGTTTTATCCATAAAGTCTTAAAGACAAGAAGGTAAAGTTTCCATGATGAAAATGACCAGGCATGCCAGTGCCTAGTTAGTGCAAAGGGGTAGCATTGGACGGTACTAAGGGCTAAACAGTTTATGCGTATGTATCAGATTTCTTCTAACCTGGCCTATTTCCAGGAAAACTACATAGATATCCACGTTCACTGACATCCTATCAATAGTTTCTCTGTGGCAAAAAGCTTATCTGTGGCAAAAATAATTTCAGCAACTTTTGCAAAATGTTTGGTGATCAAATACATCTTTTCCTCTGTTCAACACAATCAATCACACTGCCCAATTTAAGTTCAAGTCAACTTGGCCAAGCTGAGTCGAACAAATTATTTGGCAGGCTACACAAATTCTAGTGATGGATACAAGAATACACTCTTATTGTAATCCCTCATCGGGCGGATTTATATTTAGACATGTATGTGGACAGTTAGCCCTTTGTTCCAAGAAACCTTTGGCACGAAAGAAAGCGTCAGCCTTATTTATTCAAGGCGAAGGTGAATGACAAATCTCGGCCATCAACATGCTGTTTATTAACACCTCTGTCTAAATTAGTCAATACTCTTAAATTCCTGCCTTCAGTCAAGGCAGCTATGAATGTGCCGAACGAACCTATATTGGCAATGCAAATGCTTTACACACTCTAAAGCATGTGTACCGACCCACGCACACCATCGGCATGCCGACTTCTTTCATCTGTGACGGCTTGCGCTGATGAATCGGTTGCAGACCACTGTCATGATTGTAGCGCAGTGAGGCTTTTTCAAGGAAAATAAAAAATGCCGATTATATTATAATGTTATTTACGAAAGCTGCAATAAGTCATGAAAGTATAAAATGTATTAAAATGCTGTCGTTAATTGCATGACTGAATCCGCCAATTTAACCCTAATCCGCCGAATCCGCATTTTAGAAGTGGCCAAGTGACATGGCGGTTTCCATCCTCATTCACATCTTCATGCCCAAGCTTACGTCGTGACTCCTTCCAACCCAAGCTCCACCTTGTCCTCTCCTTGCACCCTATCGGTACTATCTTCAAAAATGAATATAAACTGCTTTATTTCAT
Organism: Notospermus geniculatus; assembly: GCA_002633025.1. Classification (NCBI taxonomy): domain Eukaryota; kingdom Metazoa; phylum Nemertea; class Pilidiophora; order Heteronemertea; family Lineidae; genus Notospermus; species Notospermus geniculatus. Next base: position 154,992 of record NMRB01000271.1, read on the forward strand.
CCACTATCACATTTATTGTACAATGCAATGCCAATATTTCTCGAAGGATTTTTTCCGTGTACCAATTATCCAAATACCTAGTAACATTTCTAAATATAAATCCACCTGAAAAGGGATTACAAAGACATTATTGTACATGTATCCACCACTAGAAGAGATTACCTACCAAATAGTTTGTTTGATTCAGCATTGGCAAGTTAAACTGTGATTGAACATGTTGAAGAGAGGAAAAGATGTTTTTGATAGCCAGAAATTTGGCAGAATTTGTTAAAGTTATTTTGCCCTAAATAAGCTTGGTCCCTCGGTATAATGCGACCACCTCACCTAAGTGGACCACTTTAATCCAGTCCCGATGATTTTGATAAAATATAGGCCTAAGAAGTCAACTTCCAAAATTTCGCAAACTCCAGGGAGTTTCTTACTGAAAAGTGCCAGAGGAAGACCCCGATTGGGGTCGAAAATTTGCTACATTTTGGAAGTTGACTTCCTATATTTTATCATTTATGTGCCGACTTTTGTGCCATATCTTTCTTTGGTCCCGATTATTTTATCATTAATTTCCATTAACATGACCTCGGTAACAGGACCACCTCGGTATCCGGACCGGGCCACACAATTTGGCAGTCTCAAGGACCAAAATTCATCACCTAAGTGGACCAGTGACCGTAAACTGGGACGACCATGTTTATCATGATCTACACACACTGACCAAAAGTATTGCAACATAGTTTTTTTCTTAATTTCTCAGAAGTCAGTCATCAATGTGCGTGATACTTTGAGGTGTAAAACACCTGTCGGTTCGAAAGGTTTTAAAGAAAACTGGATCTACATGTATCATGGAAATATCAGGATATCAAAATATTGCCCATTTGACGTATCGAAAAGTGCATGGCTACCAGATTTTTAGAAACTGAAGACAACCGAAATTCGCGCTGAAAATGCGCGTCATTTTTGTGCTGTTTAACACACAAAATTGACCAATTTCTTGTGGCAGAAAAGTTCAATTTTCTTGATAACTGTGGCCTTTCACTGGGTGAAACTGGCTGAGACACATGGGATGACAGCATTTCATCCGCAATGGAATCTCATGCAAAATCTCACTTTTTCAGTTTTTGATATTTTTCGAAAATATCAAATATCTTTGTTCACAGTTAATATTTTTCAATTTTGTTTCTTGTAATTCCTTGCTCATCATCAGGCTTCATTATCGTGAAAAGGAAAGAATGATCCAGTATCACATGAAGATTTTGTCATTTTCATGATTTGATATTTCTTTTTCATGGCTTGATATTTTCATCAGCAGTGAGATTTTTCATTCCATATTATAGCCAACACCATGCTTTGCCATAGACCTCCATAATATTATATTTGAAAGCAGCATGTACATGTGTAAAGGTGGTAAAAAAGGCATCAGAAAAATCCACAAAAAACGATGTTGCAATACTTTTGATCACAGTGTGTGTAGATCAGACATCTAAACTGAGTCGACTACCTGTTGCAGTGATGTATGTACATGTAAATGAGTTTAAGATCACCTTTATTTCACACTTTCTGTTTTTATTCAATAGAATAATAATCACTTGAGTATTTACATTCAGTTACACTCAATTTATAAGAATTTTGTTACATGCTAGGTAGTGTATGTGTACAGTTGTAGGCTTTCAATTGAGCTTGCAAAGGTGACAATTAGTTCACAATGGTTACTTAGTCAGTGTTAGTGGACGGGAAACATAGATCGTGAAAATAAATAAATATGGAGTAAAAACGTTTCTAAATTGGATTTCGGGCTGGTTTTTACATCATTCCTTCCGGAAATAGTCAGTGGGTATGATAAATTCTTTACAAGTGGAATGGCAAAAGTCTGTTCCCCGGCAGTTTATGGGGAAATGTTTTTATAAAAATAATATTGAACCAGGACCATGTGTGATTAAGCCCTTAAACTTTGTCTAACATGCAGAGCTAAAGTCATTCAAACATTTCTTAATCGCTCTGACGTGTGCACATGTACTAAGAGATTTAGCTAAACAAAACTTAAAACTATTCAAATATCTGTAGAAGGAATTTCTTAATCGCTCTCACATGTTTGTACTTAGAAAACTGATAGACTAACGATTCAATTCCGCTTTGAACCTGTTGATAAAATGTTTCCCTGAATGAGGACGACTGAACGATCCCCCACCCCTTTCAGCACATTTTACCGAAACTGAAAGGTGCTGAAATTTGCCATTTCGTCAAAGTGGCTTTGCCCTGTATCATATATTGCCAATAAACCCAACATCTCGATTGGGAAAAGTTGGATTAAATGGGTGTAATCGCCCTCTCTGATGGATACCTGTGTGTTTGGGACACATTTCGGACTAATGGCCATGTTCTAGTTGAGGTCCTGGGTGTCTCGGGTGATAAAAGGCTTGAAAAAGTAATGCAATCGTCCCTTTCTCGCCATTGTACATCTATTCTTTTCTTGCAGTTTAAATTTGAAGACTGCAGTAGAGGGGTTGAATTGCTCAGGGAACATTTCAATCCCAGAAGTGAATTCAGCCGTGGACTGATTTATGATGAAGGAAATGTGGACTTCATAGAGTCTCTTCTCGAAAAAACAAAGGGCCTCCGACACGGAAAACGAAAAAGGGGCGATGCTGAACAAGCATCTAACAAACGGGTGCGACTCAGTGACATTCCAGATATCGACACTGCAGACCAACCGCCAGCTATTAAGCTAACAGAGCTTGATGGATCGATCAAGGCTAGATACAGAGGTAATGTTTTTAAATTCTCATTTTTCTTTGATGCTCTTTCCTGAACAGTGAATTAAGAAAGCACAACAAAAACTGCACGTGTTTGGATATATGCTGCCGAAACAATTAAAGATAATGTGCCACGGGTATTTTCGCGGGCCACGAAAATTGTTTGTTTGTTTGTGTCCAGTCTTTCTTTGTCTTATGTGTAATTTGTTGGTGGCATGCCCCTCTAGAAAATGTTTTGATACCAACTTCGAGCAAGTAATCATCTTTCTTGGGCTGCCTGGTCAATAAAAGCACGTTCATCTTTTCATGTCAGCTTTAAATGCCCTCTCCCCACACGTCAATTTTGCAAATCAAATTAATTTGTCACTTTTTCATTTTCAGGACGATTTCAAGCTCAAGTATCCGGGTTATCACGGCCATCGGAACAGCTCACGTGCCGGCCGATATCAAAAATATGGGTCCGAAATATTAAACAGCAACTGAAGTTGAACCCAGCACCACATTGTACTGTGCTACCTGTGGCAATTTATTGCCCACCAACGCAAGCTGTGTCACAGGACATTATAAATTCAGGGACCCTACCCCTTCTCACACTGGGCGGTAACCACCTTTGCACAGCAGTAAAGGAACTGCTCGAAGAAGTTCAAGGTGAAGACGAAGACGACCTATTGAACCTGATCAAGTTAATTGAAATAGACGTTTTCGTGAACTTATCGGTGACGGAAGCGAGAAGGCTGGCGAATCTGCACAACAGACGTGCAGAAACAAATCAACTTGCCTTTATTGACCAGGCAGCCCAGGCAAGAAGATTGTTGTATGAATTCTTAGAGAGAGATGCAACAGAAGAGCCACCCTCATCAACACCTGATGGATTCAAGCTGCAGTTCCAGAAGGAAATGGGATTCGACTTGGTACGTGACCATTGGTTTTTAAAACAGCCTGCGGTTTTTGCAAGAAAAAAATGTAGTTTTTACAGCACAGAAAATTAACACTCATGAGACACTTCATACTTCTTTTGCCCAGCCGTGCTATTTTTGTTGTGTCTCATGCCATGCCATGCAGTCAGAATTTCTGCCACTTTAATGTACACTCCTGCAGAGTGAAGCTTCAAACAATGAAGACAGCTTCCGTTGCTGTGTTGCCCGACGAAATGTGCAGGCGGGTCACGAAATGTCGCCCTCAGTTTCAAAAATGAGGCTAATATCACTAATCTCCACTCTTCAATCATTATCATTTCAGGATAAAGTGCAACAAAACCCAACTTTGTTTGCACTGATTTTGTTCAAAAATGAAAGTTGGGACACAACGATGAAAATTGCGGAGAAGTACCGCAACACGAGTATCAGTGAAATTTCCAAATTGAACAAAGAGGTAAGCTTACGTAACTGTCCCTTTAAAAAGACCTTTTTTCATGAACATCAGTGCATATACTGATACCTGCATAGGATGGTACGTGTACATACTAAATCTGTCAGAAAGTACATGTAGACACCAGTTGAATATAACTATTGCTTGATGGACTGTACCTTTTCCCCTAAATTACTGCCCGCTGCCAAATCTTAAAAAAACCACAGCAAATTTCAGTATATTCTTGATAGCAGTTTGTATCAATCTCTCATTTCAGTTTTTCAAGAAATTGCAAGGTATGAAGGAAGAGGCACGCCTGTCCCTCCTTAAAGAAATTTTGGATGGCAACACATCAACAGAAGCTGCAGGTCGATTGGCCATCAGGTCAAAAAAGCTTCACTGTTTGAAGGCAGCATTCGTAAAGATCAGTGGACTGAGCAGCTGGTCAGAAGTCAGGGACAAATATCCCAATGAGACAACGGAGGAGAGCCTGAACCCGTTCATTGCCTCATTTCCCGCTGGTAAGTGGCATTTAATGTGCTTTGACCATATAGTGTGCGGGGCAAGTTTTGAGCCAGAATGGGGATAATCCAGCACAGAGTGGTCTAATGGTATGAACACCTGTCGGAATAGCTGTGTCTTGTGTCACCTTCGTAATTGTGCAGGCCAAATGCACCCAAGCATGAGTTGCACAGCCACCATATTGTGATAGTGAAACTGCATCGGTCTCATTTTTGTAACCTGGCAGAGCGTCATTGCTCTAAAGAAAAAACCAAAGGGATAGGAAAATAACTCTCAAAAACTGTGAAATCACCAGTAAACTCCTCCCAACATTCTGTTCTGTGGTTCTAAGGATTGAGACAAAGGTGATCCAGATTTGCCAGTGTAATTAATAGTCCTCCTCGTATTCGTCAATAATGTTTTTCACCTCCTGCGGTAAATAGCCACCTTTTGTCAATTTGAAACCGAAGTAGTAAATTGATGATTTGGCCACATTTTCAATCCAAGGAATTTCTCCCCTGCGTGAACCGTACAGTCGAAGCTTTCCACCGATGGGAGCATGAAACCACTCAATTTGAACATGTGTTGCATTGATGATCTCCTTTACTTGTGCAACTTGGTGTCCTGCATAGCCTGTCCATTTTGCCAAATCCAGTAAGCACAAGTCTCCTTTTTGCAGTTCTTTTTCTTGAGCTTCTGTCCTCCAATCAATCACCTCGCGTACTTTTTTCCCCATTGTCACCTGAAAGAAATCACACAATTATCACAGAGTCAACAAATTATTATTGACCTCATGACCCTCCGCCCTGTGAGCCCCGTGAGAAGTAGCCGAAAGAAGACACCAGGCGTTAAAGGAAGAAATAACATTAGATTGAGTTGCACTTGTCACCAAAATCGACCTTCCTATACTTGTCCGCAATCTATAAAATAATACATCACCATACCATGTTGAAGATGTTCTTGAGAAAATAAACAGACTAAGTACATACATGTAGATAGATACATGGCCGTCGGAGTATCAAGTTACACAGGTCTTGAAAGAGCTAAGTGTAACTACTCTCGTGTACTCGGTTAGCTCAGTACTTCAAAATGAAAAAAAATCAGCTTACCATCGGAATTGGATCATCCTCATCTGACATGTCTGAGAAGCTGTCTTCTGATGTATCGACTGGACCATCTTGTGGATCGATGACAGCAGCATCGCGTCTTCTCCTCACATCCTCTGCCAAATGAAAGAGTTGCCAGTCACCCCTTTTGTTGAATGTTCCTGAAAGCATATGGTTTTCGTGATGAACACATTTTCGAAATAATGTTTAATTATTCTGTGCACAGGTTCTTTGTTCTTCCGTGACTTGAGTGAGAACCGGTGATTGCGTAAAAACTTACCAGACATATTTTCCTCAGTTGCTGCAAACCAGTCTTTCCACCAACTCCTGAAGTTGTCTCTTTCACCCACTAACATGAATTGGTCTGCCACTGTCTGGACATCTTTCTTTAGCCTTGATAAATCCATCTTATCGTAACATGGTTTTATAAGCTCAGGTGCTCCTGCTGGTACATCCTTCAGTAACATACCCATTGCTTGGCCTTCGGGCAAAATCCATGTTGTTCCAGTAGACCAATTCTTGTACGTCATTATGGCTTTGCCAGTACTTGGATCTGCCTGTATCCTAAAAGCATGCGGTCTACTATGCTGGCCAATTCCCTCCACATATGGTGTTATCCATGATCTAACATCAAACATTTCATTCAGCTGCCTGGCTCTGGGTGCTGGCGAATACGACTTTGTAATTCCTTGGAGCAATGCAGGTATTGTGCCTGCATCATTCCTGTGCAGCCAAATAGAAATCCTTGAAAAAAACTGATCTATATCTTCGTGGGTATGACCCACCATAAGGAAATTCACCTTCACCTTTCGAAAAATCTTAAGTTCCACCAGGAGTGACAGAAAGGCAAACACATAACGGTTCTTGTTCTCCCGAAAACAATTGTCGAGTTGTAGATACAGAATGTCTGGTATGCGATCTTTCTTCATTATCAATATCTGTGTGATGATGTTGATTATTAGGTTGGGGCCATGTTCCCATTCACCTACATCCAAAAAAACCTCTGTTCCATGACCATGGACTATGGCTCCAGTCACATGGACTTTCAGCTTCCAGATTCCCGAAATCGCTTTGTTGATGTTCACAAAATGTGGCAAGAATGTCTTACTCTGGTCCATTCCGTCAATTATCACACACATATATTTATCTGGGAATTTCTTCGCCTTTTCTTGGTGTTTGTAGTATTTCTGCCTCTCTAATCTAAAAAGTGAAAAGATTCCTTAATAAACTTCAAGGATTCTGAAATACCCTGTAGGTTGCATAGATGAGAAAAAGATAGGAGAGCGGGATACTATGACAAAATATGCCAGGATTTGAAGTGTACGTTTATCCGTAGTACCATTATCCATGATCAGTTACAAGCAATTTAATTTTACTTTCAGGCTTGAAGTCAAGTACATCTGTGCCAACACAGTTTTTCAATTTCGTGAAGAATACGATAGAGAATGAAAAGGACACATCATTATCACCATTAGATAATGATACAAGTGTTACTGGCATGACTGGGGTGCAAGATTTGTCGACGGAACCTAGAACACCAGTGGCACGATCAACCCCTGTTATGGCACCACGACCATCAACATCCGGCGAAACAGGGAAAAGGCCACGGATTTCCACATTTGAAGATTCCTCATCACCACAATGGCGTGTTATGATTAAAGTCTTTTATGGAACGAAGGAAATGACAGGACATCCCGACATAAAGGACATAGTAACGGATGAATCTGAGAATATCTTGGAAAAGATTGAGCATGTCATGGAATACGAGTTTGATGACTGATTGTCGTAGCTACCAAAGGTGATAATGAAGTCAAACAAACAAACAAAGCAAAGTAATAATTTTGCATGACCTATCAACTTACTGTTGTGTTCTGATGTGTTTATCCCTCTTTTTCTGTAGCTTCAATCTTTCAGCTTTGTTTGTGCAACTGGAAAGTCTCATCTTTATTTTGCTGCACTTGTTGCATATTGCAAATCTGTTGACCTGCAATTGAAGCAATGTCAAAATTAAACGCCAATATCACTGGTATGCTCATGAACTGTGTCCATTTACACCTTCTTCTCGCCTGAGTGTAAAGAGAGCCCTGCAAAAATAAGACTACTATTGTTTTTATTTTAACCAAAGTTCATTGCGACCCATCACCACTATAAGGTTGTAAGTTGCTCCCAGTCCGAGGTCGGCAGGTTGAGACAATCGTTTGTTATTGATTTGACTTGATTTCAGTAGGTCTGGGCCTATTTGCTGCATATTCACCTTGGGGATGTGTACATTTGGGAAGTGAACTCTCCAAACCCAGTAGAAATGGGATTCTGACACTGGTTCTACTTGACGATTTTCCATCTCAGCTGAACACATTAGATACAGGTCATTGACAGTCAGGCTGGATGGAAGATGTATTTGCCCAGTGTCAGGCATTTTGTCTCCTATCTTATCAACCAACACACTCAGCCAGGCAATGGTCTTCTGTGTTTTAGCAGTGACAGCACCTTTCTTCGGACCTCCAAGATCTTTAGTTGATTCGGTTTTCACACCCCCTGGAATATATAACACAACACTATTGTAGAACCATAAAAACGAGCAACACTTTGGTGGTCAAAGCAAATTGGTCGCTGTTAATCTTTTGGATTTGAAAGACTTTGTTTTCTTTACATTTCCACTGACTTCCTGTATTTGCTCTACTTGTGAGGCCCTTTGTATTTCCGACCATGTTTTCTAGTTAAGCATGTCGCAACGGAAACATTCTTCGGAGCAAGCAGTGACACTTATAAACGTTATATCGGGAGTCCAGAGGAGTTGAAGGGTGGCTACCCAAATCTTGTGAACAAAGTCACATATATATTTCTGGACAAAAGTCAAAAGATAACTGTATGATTTAAGTCAAAAGATAACTATGATTTCAGTCACTACCTAGTTGTGTAAACAGTCTGTCAATAAATAAACTACAGTTATTGAAGAAAGTGAGTTTAATCCTACCTTCAAAAGATTTTCGCTTCCTGTAAAACCTGGCATCAGAGATGCCAAGCACTTTCCTCCATGATAATTCGCATACTTGATGTGTTCCAATCATGTAGGCGTAAGTCCATTTGTTGCCATCTTTTTTGGAATGGCTCCAAAAATGTTTGATAATCCAGTCAGACTGGACATCCGGGGGCATGTCGGTGAACATATTTCGTGCTGCTTCCATGTCGGACAACGACAGCTTCATGCCCACACACTGCTGCTTGCAACAAACGATTCGGCGTAGAGTTGCAAGTTCGAGGACTCCAGTACCCGTACTACCTGAAATGACAGACAATAAATATGGACTATGCATAAGGCGGCCGTTTGCTGGGGTCGGCCTGAAGTATAGCTGACGTTAGACTTTGAATTTCTCCACATTTAGGGCCGTATGCACGGGTCGGACTTGAGCCCCACTTTCATTAAAGTCTGACTTTCTTCATCAATGCTTCAAGCAACTAGAAAGTTTAAACTAAGCTATACTTTAGGCTAAAGTTCGACCCGTGCATGCGACCCTTAAGCATTGAGAAAAGTCAGACTTTAATGCAGTCTGGCTGACGTCCGACCCTATCATACGGCCCATAAAGTCAAAGGCATGATTTACTGGGCCTTGTTCAATGTTGCCTAGAACCGTTTTGCTGTGCTTCTTTTCAAAAATGCAAGTAATCCCTGATAACGGTACGGTACCTCTATCAATTTATAGTATGTACACCTGAATACAATACAATAATTGGACCATCTGGAAACACAAAAAAGATTTTTGCAGGCCCATCTCAACATCAAAGTCATTAACACTTCCTTCTGTCTCTCACCTGAATCACTTTCTTTTCTTCGTTTCCTCATATAAGCAGGAAATAAGCTGACTCCGTCCTCCTTAGCTTCTTGGCCTTTCACAGAACCAAGTGGACGACCTCGACCTACAGTAGTAAAATGAACTTAGAATTTAACACAAAGGGAGACTAGCCAGGCACACACAGTAATGAGACAATTTGTGCCTGTATTTCCCAAAAAGAGAGGAGGAGAAACCCTGAGGGATGCAATAATAAAACTGAGTAACGAATATATACAGGTCTAACACATCGACCGAGCCCTAGCTAAAGAACTTGAATGACTTACGTTTGCGACCTCCAACCCCCGGCTGTTGGTTTTCTTTATCGGATTCTTCATCCTCGGAGAAATCTGAAAGAACATGAAGAATGTTACTTGTTATCCAACAAAAAGCACGAAGAACGACACAATGATACGAAAAGTCGTCTCCCAATTTCGCAAATTTTCGACTCCAACTGGGGTCTTCCTCAGGCAGTAGAGTTTCAAGAAGACTACTAGAAAAGTCTACTAGAAAGTACCAGAGGAATGCCCCGGTTGCGGGTCGAACTAAAATTTACGAAATTAGGAGACGACATTAGTGAGGTTTCGCAAACCTGACGAAATACATGTACCAAGTACCACAAATATACGTCATGAGAATGAAGTCCAATTTTGTATTTCGTACTTCGTGTTTCGTCAGATTTGCGAAACCTCACTATATTATCAAGAATGTTATCATTCTGATGATCTTTTTCTTGAAAATTTAAAGATAATGTCTCATGACTTCGTTGTCCTCATTTAATATTTGTAAACACGGATATTCACATTACACAGGCTAAGTATGTTATTTTTTTTGGGACATGTCAACCCGCCAGATCAGACAGATCATGCAGATGAATTTGACATGATTAGAAGCTAGGGCTCGTCACTTTTGTCAGCATATTGCAGAGCGGTGAGCGGTGAGCGGTGAGCAGCGATCAGCGACCTCACTGATCTGCCACTGAGCTTTAGCGGCAAGCTTGAAGAAATGGGAGTTGCATGATTGGGTCCATCACATAGTGACGTGTGCAGTGTATGGCGTCATTGGGCGGGAAAAAATATTTCAGTAAGGCTGTTGCATAGGCTGGGCGAATAACTATAGGCCTAAGAGATTATGCAGCGGTCAGTGTGAACCCTGTACCCCCCTATTAAATCAGGGGTCGACACTTTTTCGACACTTATTCGACACGTAGAAAATTTTTCTAGGGTCAGGATTCGACACTAATTCACCCAGGACCTCAAATGAAATCGTCAGGTATTCACCAGCTTTTTTCACTAATCTTTTACTTTTTTTAGTCATTTCTATGAGCAATTATGAAGTAAACGCCAGGAGTTCGACATTGTCTATTTTTTGGGTCGACAGAGATACGACGACAAGAAAAAAATCGAGCGCTCAGAACTCGACACTTTTTCGACACTAATTTAGTGGTGACCCCTGAACAGGGGGGGGGGGGGTCCAGGGTTTACATTGACCGCTGCATTACGTCCAATAGATTTTGGCGGGAAAACGGCCAGGTACAATGAGCTGTCCAGAGACAGTAGGCAGTAACTTATGTCACCATCGAGAAGTCCTATTATATAAAAATANTGGGGGGGGGGGGCATTTGATATTATGATACCTGTAGGCCTACTTGTACTGAGGTATACCTCAGTACAAGTAGGCCAACCGGTACCGGCTGCCTCTTCAGGCCACAACATGGCATGCCATGGAGTCCGAGGCCGTAGGCCAGTAGGCTTTATTACACCTACCGGTAACCAGTAATGGTAAAAAATCGGGAGTACTAAAAGTATTACCTGTGCCTTCATCATTGGCGTGTTCCGGCCCCAATCCTACGAGGCCTATTCCAGATCCGGCCAAGCCTCCTCCACTTTCTTCCATCGAGAGTCGATGCTGTAGGTCTGCTAAGCTCAATAATTACATGTACTTGCTCACAGAATGCGAACGAAGTCAAACACTGAATTTTTTAAACTGTGGACGACATTTTAACACGTGCTACGGTGCGGGCGAGGTGTGCGCTCAAGTGACCATCAAAAGACAGTTTATTTGAGGTTTAGGGAATAAAAATCTCGGTAGCCTAGTATTTTACATTTTTACTTATTAGGCCTACTGTTGTTTAAAATCACTGTGTACATAACGTAAAATGGCTTACTTATCTGAGCCAAGCAGACCAACTTACTGCAGAATCAACTGCGTTCTCCACGCATTATTTTCAACAAAATGTGTGATTACTAAATAATAAAAATAAAACAAATGCACTAATTATACGAGAGCTGTGCTCGTTCTGGCATGTTTATACAAACACATTCGTACGCCTAGAAACATGTTTGTCAAAGTGCAGTAGGCTTATAATGTGAAATCAAGGCCCCTATCAACCGTGAAGAAAATCTAACAGTCTGAGGTATAAACTGGACATGAAAATCAGCCTTTTTTACTTTTATGCACAATGCACCAACGATTTCGGCAAAGGTTGAAATGCCATTTGCGCCGAATCGGTTAATGTCTTCCTGGGTATAACATAAATATACCCAGGTTCAATGTCGTCGCACAAAACTATACCCCGAGTATAGTTCGATCTATACAAAAGTATACCCAGGATTGGATACAGCACCTGAAGACGAGATTTTTCTCGCAAGCATGACATTGCTCTTACAAGCATGAAAAGTCGAAAAACATGTTTTTAATTCATTCATTTGTCACGAACATATGGCAGAGGTACCTGAATCGCTGAAATGTCGACTTACGCATGGTGGC
>NMRB01000271.1:170060-183878 GCA_002633025.1 Notospermus geniculatus
TTGTTTGCAGGGATATTTAGATCCACTTCAGGGACTCAGCTCAGTCTATTCTAGAGTCTTGTACTGTTAAGTGCCAGCCTGAAGAAGACCCCGGTTGGGGTCGAAAATTTGCAAAATCTGGAAGTTGACTTCCTGTATATTATCCCCCCCGACATGAGATGCTTCCCAACAAAATAGCAGACGGTACTCTTCAAAGTATTATAACTAATACTGATAAATACTTCTATAAAATGATATTCATCACCGGCGCTGTCTTTGCTTCGAGGAATTATGCTGGCCGTTCCTCCGAGCTGAAAACATTGGCATGCCTCATAGTGTATTCTGGTACTGATCAGTATGGTATGTACACCAAATTATAAGCTAGACATACATGTACACAGTGTAAAGTTCAAAGAAGTCAATGGCACAAAGGGCATGGATAATTCAAAAGCAAACATTGGAGTAAAGCTAATTGCACACGGAAGACAAATCTCTTTGCGGGTCGATCCGATCCGATGTAATGGCATGCATTGTCTGGGAGGTCAATGCAATTGTTGAAGTGCTGACATGATAAACAAGCACATCATGGCTAATATTGTACCTCTTGGCTCTCCCGTTCAGCAAAATCAAACCAATGCATTTGTGGAGTTCCTGGTAGAACTGAGTTTCTGTCTTCGAGAAAGGAATAATACGCCCTTGACAACGGATAATTTGTGCTCTGGCAGATAGGCCGATTATATAGACCTAGGCCAATATACAGAATTTTTGCCTAGGCAATAAAATGAATTTCTGCCATGTAATTCATTGACGTAATCACTCAGAAGGCCAAACATATGCCGACGCATATATTCAATATTGTGCATTCCCTTTCCCACCTCACCTCCCATTTCCGTCGTGGTGTTAGGCCAGGATTTGGTCTAATTTGGCCTCTGGTGTGATGGGAGAAGTTGTCATTGCTTTCTCTAATGTGAGAAGAGATAACCACTCATGCCTCGCACCTTACTCATACATGTATCTCATTGGTCGTCCGCGTTCAGGATTAGAAATGTCTATCCTTTTGTTGAGGTTGGCATCGTGGTATGATCAAATCTTTGAGGAATCGATTTTCCTCCACGATCAAATGATCAAATTTTTCATCCACTCTTCTTAGTCAGCCTAATAGGGACTTGATTTGTGTATCTTTATTCACTGCATGAGCCCCGAATGAGTATTATAAAAAAATGGATTAGAGAGGATGATCTATTTTTGGTATTATTCAGAAAACTGGGTGAAAAAGTTATTCCTGTGCCAGGGACATACATGTAACGCTATTTTCTACATGCAGGCTGTGTGCGTGCAAAAACGCTACTTTGTCTCTCCAATAAATGACCTTGCAATGATGCCACAATCGTCCACAGGAAAAGTGCTTTCAAAATGCACAACGTAAAATGTGCGGCAAAAAGTAAGCTTGCAAAACCTCTCTATTGTAGTTCCTTCCATTTCTGGTCTTTTGTCTGGCTACATCTATTCGACGAATACTTGTAGCCATCGGGAGTTTCCGTCACAGGCCTGGCGACATCTATTCGACGAATAGATGTAGCCCTCGGTAGTTTCCGTCACTGGCCACGCAACAATAATCCGGCAAACAATTGACGGCCTGATTGTGCGTGTGTTTAATTGCGCACGTGGCCGATTAAGAACAACGGCATATTGATACAATTGTTTGTCCAGGAATAATTGCAGGATTTGCTACACCGGTGATTTTCTAAAACATGAAGGGCTCCATTGTACTGGGAGATTTTCTCCCAGGGCTCCCATGTTGTCAGTAGAGATTTTACTACTGTCGGTGCGACAGGAGCCTATTTAGTGTGGCAGAATGTAACGGCTCCACTACAAAGTGAACATTTCTCATGGGGATACATGTAGCAAGTACTGTAATAAATTCAGACTTTTTTTTACTATCACCCACATAATAATTATCACTTCAAATAATAACGTGTTAAAAGTGGAAGAAAAACTGCTCGCAATTTTGAAACTTTACTCTTCACGTGGGTTTGTTTACTATTTGCAACACACGTTTACTATAGTGCGTTTCGAAGTATTATGTGTGCAAATCAGCAGACCATTGAATGCCAAGGCCTATAATTGACTGACAACAATAAGATCTATTTGAGGGCTAACACAGCCGAAAATTTGCGAACAGAGTAGAGGCAATTATTATTCATTATGATTCATTCCGTTTCACGCCAGTGGGTCGCTTGGAATCCGCTTGTCTGGGGGAAAACCCAATGACTATAAATCGACCTTAATTTGTAAACGCTGCTGGGAAACCTAACTTCACTGCAGTATGTAAGATGACTAGGATGCCCTACCCCCCTCTAGAGGCGAACCCAGCGTTTATTGCAAAGGGGGGGGATCTGAGCGTGGTAGCCACAGGCGCCCAAGAGTTCAGAAAATTTTAAACGTCAATGCTTCGAGGTGCGGTTTCTGGCCAATTTTACGATAAATTGTTGGTTGCCAGAGGAGAGGAGTAGAGGTAGTGGACTCCCTTGATCCGCGTTATGGTGGGGAACATTCATCACGGTAATTGATACACTCGGGCAGCTTTCATAGCGTTCTGCCTGAAAATTTGCTAATAATTCTGAGACTGCCTGTCTTGTACAGGGTGGCCCAAAAAAAGCGCAACATCCACCTTTTAAATTTCCAAGGGGGACCAGGTTTTACTAGAAAGTGACCAGACCATTATGAGCCCAATAATCCCTATTACAGGGTATGGTACTTCGTTCAAAAATGGAATGCGGGCACTGGCCCAGTTGTGGCCTGACACATGCCTATTTCAAGTTCAAAGACCGTCATGAATCAATGAACCTTTTATCTGTGAATGCATTTCATTATTGTGGTCAACTGCTCAATTATTGTGGTCATCTCCCCTGGCATGTATTATCATTGGGCATGCTGCCTGTCCACAAATAAAATAGGGCTACCACAGTATTTACCCAACAGGGCAGTTGTCATTCATTGCATCATCTAAAATTGGCTTGGTAAAAGTCTGAAAAGGACACTCGGTCTCTTGGATGGCCCAGGCCTATTCATGACGAATCCTTCCCTGACCTACTTGTTATCAGGGTATTACTGGGTTTGAAATGGACATCATACAACCTGGTCTCCAGACCAAAATTGGGCTACCCATGTTGCGCTTTTTGGGGGCCACCCTGTAGATGGCGCACTTTTGATTTGTCTCTTTTTCATTCGTGTATTGCAGGTGTCTCCCATGTGATTTTATTTGTAATGACAAACCGATTCCGTGCTATAAGGGCAGGAAGTTTTCGCGTGTTGTTTGGAAAGACCGCATGCAGATATCCAAGACGTTGGGGCAAGTAAGTCTGGCGATCATCAATGAAAAAGGCTGCCACCCTGACGGACGCGTTCATTTGGTTTCTCGACATGTACAATGTACGACCTTTGTAGTGAATGAGCTAATACTGTGACTGCCTAATCCTATTGGCTGCTCCTTCATAAATATGCATTGAACACATATGACATCACATGTGCTGTGCAATGGTCCCCTTGGTATTCAATTAAAATACTTAAAATGAGGAGTTTGCCGATTTTTTAAAAATCTGACATGTTGCAGAATAATGAATTTGAATGTACTAACAATATTTCAAAAATTCAAAATTTTACACAGTGAGTGACATAAAGAGACATGCAAGGTAAGGACACTAACGATAGTTTATACATTGGAGAATACACATTGGCAACTGTAAAACTTTTGAAAGATTGTAATTATAGATCAAGAAAATGAAGTATCTCCCATTTCAAACATATCGACTCGACTCAGTCAACGAGGTCATCATTTCAGTTGTTGTATTTTATTCTATACTTATTGTGAATAAGATACAGTTCAAACCATTCTGATACATGTATTTGTCGTGTGGAACATGTTAAGGCAAACAAATGTGTTTTGATTAATCTGGGATTGAAGCGGATTTCAATGATTCTTTATGGTAGGCCTAACTCCTTCATGAAACACAACGGGCGTTTTAATTTGTACTTATTCAGGTTAAAGGCCTAGAAAAGCATTGGGCCGAATTCACCAAGGGTGATCATCGCGCGATTAAGACTTAGACGCGTGTAACTTCACTAAATGCACACACTTCCACCATGCTTTTGAAGAAGGTACACGCGTCTAAGTCTCAATCGCGCGATGATCACCCTTGGTGAATTCGGCCCATTGTTTTGTTGCCAGAACGGTGCTTGATGCGGCGTTTACCCCCACGTTAACATTCCTGCATTTTTGCCCAGGACTACAAAAGAATATTTGAACGTTCAAGAGGCCTTGTTTAGTGTCATTCAGCTCTTGTTCTGTCATCCTGGACATAAACGCAGGAATTCTAAACGCGTGCGACTATCCTGCAGGTTAGCCTACGTGTATACTGAACGCGAATTCGCATGCGATTTATGCTTTGAGAGCCTTTGTTTGCGTGCAGTGCGGCGGAAAATAACAAAGCCTTTGACGCACAGGACGACGGATCGCGTTCGGTATACCCGTAGCCTAAACCCGCCGATCAAGCACCGGACAGGCAGCGAAACAATGCTTTTCTACGCCCTTAACCTGAATAAGTATGAATTAAAATGCTGATTGAGCTAAACGCCCTTTCTGAAATCGGCCCAACATAAAGACCTTCAGATTTGATGGTTGAATGTGCTCTTGAATATCCTTGATTTTAGAGCATAAAATGATAAAACGACGACTGTCCGCACAAGAGGCATACCGGTAGCAGACAAACCTATTTGGAATTCAGCATCAACGTTTATTAGCATCAATTTGGAATTGGCCATTTCTCAGAAATACATTATTTTTACTTGAAATTTGCATCGGTATACGGAAAAAATTTCTTGGATATCTCTTCAAAAAGGATTGGGCCGAATTTAAGGAGGAAATGGACGCGGCTTCCGGGAACGCGAAATCAAATACAGTTGTAATTTATTCCGTGAGGAACATCTCTTGTTGTCTTGGAATTATGAATTATGAAAAATAAATTATAGAAGATCACATCTATAGAGGACGTGCAGCAACGATTATGACGTCACCGCGACGTCGAGATGCCGTCATTTTGGACGGCACGTCCAACGCATTCGTAGCGTCAGATGCCGTCCAAAATGGCTGACGTGCCAATTATGACGTCAATGATGACGTCAGGTGCACATGGTCTATAAAGGAAAGGCGATTAATACCATTTTCTAATTAAATATCGATACATGTGTTTTTTCCGGCCATGTCGATTTAGAGGAATCGAAGGAATCGGAAGAATCAGAGGAATCGAGCTGGAAAATCCAGAAAATAACCATAAGATAAAGTATAAAATTGTCAGAATAGTTATTTCATAACATTTCCTGGGCTATTGAGTTGTTGTAATAAACTCATCATCATCGAGGTTGGTGATAAAGTGAATCTAATAACTTGAGAGCCGAAAGCCAGCACTTTAGGAGAAAAGGGCCGAATTTGAAGTTCCACTAAAGCTATTATGATGTTAACACAACCACGTGATCGTGTTTATATATTTAGCAGTGACAGTAGTGTGATCGTGTGTGACTGATGGGCTGCAGACTATATTTTCCTCTGATTCCTCCGATTCCTCTGGTTCCTCTAAATCGACATGGCCGTTTTTTTCAGCAGTAGACTCTCAAGCGGAACGTGTATCGCAGGCCGGGGTGGACACAATTCATATATTTAATGTCCACATTAATTCCGGTTTTATGTCCACATTAAATCACGAATTGATGTCCTCACTAAATCAGCCAATCGCAGTTAAGTTTTTAATGTGGGTATAAAATCGAATCCTTATTTAATGTCCATATAATTCCTATTTTATGTCTATATTGAAGCCTCAGAGTATTGAATTTTACAGTATTTTCAAAGTGTTAGGAGACTGCAGGTAGAGGTCTCGTAGCCTCGTGAAGGTCCCCAAAATGCTTGCATGGTACAGTCATTGACATAAGTTTATCTCCACCTGACATCTTGAATATTTCAAATACTACTGGACCAATTTTAACCCGGTTTGTTGCACATGAAAGTATATCCTGTTGGTCATATTTATGCATTAAAATTTTGGATATTCGGAAATATCGTTATTGTGTAATAGCTCATCAGAAAAAAACACTGAAAATCAACATTGTTATTACGTATTTTTTTGTGATTTTTGTTGACGTTCTGATAGAGTGGAACTTTCTAAGGATTTGGGGCTTTGTTTCATCAAAATATGTTGAGTTGTTGCTGTGATATCTGAGATCATCAAAATTGTGATAATTTGAGATTTTCGTGCTTTTCAGGTAATTTTTATGCCATTAGATAAAGCTAACCTCAGAACACGGGTTTGCAAAATTTTGGAACATTTTTGTGTTATTTGGACAGTGATATTGCATATTTGTCAAAATATCAAAATGTTGATATTTTTTAAAACATGCTTAACTTCTTACCGGTTTATGCTAAAAGTTCAAAACTTCATACTTCTACGTTTTGAAGTGAGCTCTGTCTACTGATATCACAATTTAATTGGAAATTTTCAAATTATCGAAATTTTGATAATCTCAGATATCTCAGCAACCACTTAACATATTTTGATGAAACAAAGCCCCAAATCCTTAGAAAGTTCCACTCTATCAGAACTGCAACAAAAATCACAAAAAAATTACGTAATAACAATGTTGATTTTCAGTGTTTTTTCTGATGAGCTATTACACAATAACGATATTTCCGAATATCCAAAACTTTAATGCCGAAATATGACCAACAAGATATACTTTCATGTGCAACAAACCGTGTTAAAATTGGTCCAGTAGTATTTGAAATATTCAAGATGTCAGGTGGAGATAAACTTATGTCAATGACTGTACATACTTAGAAGAATTAACGCTTACTTTTCAGCGCGGCGTCGAAAAAACAGCAGGCAGAGCATAGTACATTTTACACTACACTAAGGACGTAAGCACTTTCTAAATTCAATATTGTGCGGCTTTAAATCAGAAATCTATGTCCACATAAAATCGACCAATCACGGATAAGGACTTTTGGACGGAAGTTAGTGTTCACGATCACTTCCGCCCACAATTCCAAGACGGATTTTAGGACGGGCGCGATTAGTCATAAGTCGGAGAGGTTGAAGTGTGCGCATGCCATGCATTATGCTAATGAGGACAAAATGTCTACATTTTACAAGTCTACATTCCTTTGTCCCCTTCGGTCCGGTGTAACTTTGTTGTTACTTCTTACCATCACAGTCATTTATGACGGGTTACAGCCATCCAGTTCACATCATTTCTATTTCGTTCTTACTTACTTTCTTTGTTTAAATATTCCGCCATCTTTTCAAATTTCTAATTTTAGTTGTAAAAGGACCACAAATGCCTCGGCTTTGACCTTTCCTGAGTTATATTTGTAAAACTTTATGTTGAGAAATAAAATCAATATAATACAATCGGACAAAATGTTCCAAGGAAAAAAACTCTGCGACCAGGTGTAACATAGGTGAGTGTTTCTGTAGCTCAGTGTTCCCCAACAATAGACGCGGCCTAGAATGGTTAATGTTGGGTTAGTTGCCGCTTAATCCGTCAGGAGGGTAACAATAAGAAAAACACAGAAATACGGGGAACACTGATCGACGTTACACCTGTTAACGCCCACGTTATAATCATTCCTCCCCATACTCATGTCAAAGGGGCCGAGGAAATAAGATGTTCTGTGGCATGGCTGTGATCATTTCATTATTACTGGACATATTTCAACCAAATTTGGTATGATAATAGTGGTGGGGCTAAGAGACCTTGTGGTACCACCCATCAATCTGTTATGTAATCCCTAGCAACAGCATAGCAACTCCATTGTTCTGCGGTGTTCCTGGGATCATTTCACTATTTCTGCACAGAATTCAACCAAACCTCGTAGGATGATAATGGGGAGGCTAAGCTACGTCATGGTACAACTCAATATCCAATTATGTAATCCCTAGCAACAGCATAGCAACTCCATTGTTCTGTGGTACCCCTGGGATCATTTCAATATTACTGGTTAGAATTCAACCAATCCTTGCAGGACGATAATGGTGAGGCTAAGCTACGTCATGGTACCAGTCATTACCCAATTATGTAATCCCTAGCAACAGCATAGCAACTCTATTGTTCTGTGGTACCCCTGGGATCATTTCAATATTACTGATTAGAATTCAACCAAACCTTGTAGGATGATAATGGGGAGGCTAAGCTACGTCATGGTATCAGTCATTACCCAATTATATAATCCCTAGCAACAGCATAGCAACTCTATTGTTCTGTGGTACCCCTGGGATCATTTGAATATTACTGATTAGAATTCAACCAAACCTTGTAGGATGATAATGGGGAGGCTAAGCTACGTCATGGTATCAGTCATTACCCAATTATGTAATCCCTAGCAACAGCATAGCAACTCTATTGTTCTGTGGTACCCCTGGGATCATTTCAATATTACTGATTAGAATTCAACCAAACCTTGTAGGATGATAATGGGGAGGCTAAGCTACGTCATGGTATCAGTCATTACCCAATTATGTAATCCCTAGCAACAGCATATAGCAACTCCATTGTTCTGTGGTACCCCTGGGATCATTTCAATATTACTGATTAACCAAACCTTGTAGGATTATAATGGGGAGGCTAAGCTATGTCATGGTACCAGTCATTACTAATAATAATAATAATGTGTGGGCTTATAGTGCCTTTTACATTTAAGTGTCAAGGCACTTCACAATTATTACCCCCAGCTATAGGCCTGTTCATTCCAATTTCATATCTCCACTCCCCGGGCAGTATTACAGTCCCGGCAGCCGATTTCAGCGCACTTGGACTAACATTCACATAGACCATCTCTACCAGCCAGGTACCCCTTTTACACCTGGGTGGGGTGAAGCATGTGAGGCAAAGTGACTTGCTCAAGGTCACAAGCGAGCGTGGTTTTTTTTGTTTTTTTTTCTTGGTCAGGACTGGGAATCGAACCCGGGATCTTCTGATCGCTAACCACTACTCCACGCCGCTCCTCAATTATTTAATACCCAATTATTTAATCCCTAGCAACAGCATAGCAACTCCATTGTTCTTCGGTATCCCTGGGATCATTTCAATATTACTGGTTAGAATACAACCAAACCTTGTAGGATTGTAATGGGAAGGCAAAGTTAATTCATGGTACCACTCGTTAACCAATTATTTAATCCCCAGCAACAGAATAACAACGGCATTGTTCTGCGGTACCCCTGGGATCACTTCAATATTACTGACTAGAATTCAAGTATTTACCTTGTAGGATGATGGTGGGCTACCTTATAAGCTACCTTGTGGTACCTTGTGTAGCTAGGGATTACATAAATGGGTAATGAGTGGTTCCATGACACAGCTTAGCCTCCCCATCATCATCCTACAAGGTTTGGTTGAATTCTAACCAGTAATATTGAAATGATCCCAGGGGTACCGCAGAACAATGGAGTTGCTATGCTGTTGCTAGGGATTACATAATTGGGTAATGTGTGGTACCATGACGTAGCATATCCTCCCCATTATCATCCTGCAAGGTTTGGTTGAATTCTAACCAGTAATATTGAAATGATCCCAGGGGTAGCACAAAACAATGGAGTTGCTATGCTGTAGCTAGGGATTACATAATTGGGTAATGAGTGGTACCGTGAAGTAGCTTAGCCTCCCCATTATCATCCTACAATGTTTGATTGAATTCTCACTAGTAATATTGAAATGATCCCAGGGGTACCACAGAACAATAGAGTTGCTATGCTGTTGCCAGGGATTACATAATTGAGTAATGAGTGGTACCATGACGTAGCTCAGCCTCCCCATTATCATCTTACAAGGTTTGGTTGAATTGTGTGCAGAAATAGTGAAATGATCCCAGGGACACCGCAGAACAATGGAGTTGCTATGCTGTTGCTAGGGATTACGTAACAGAGTGATGGGTGGTACCACAAGGTCCCTTAGCCCCGCCACTATTATCATACCAAGTTTGGTTGAAATATGTCCAGTAATAATGAAATGATCCCAGCCATACCACAGAACATCTTATTTCCTCGGCCCCTTTATCAAAGCATCTCTTAATTTTTGTTGAGTATGTTCATACCAGCAGGGATCTAGTTTACAAACCGATGTAAGAAAACACCCCATGGATGCCAACGGTGAACCGAATAATGAAAGTTACATCGGATGCCATCATTACATATTCAGAACCCGTTTCACCGATTTCTTTGAAAGAGTGCAAAGAAATCATTCATTTCTCTCGGGAATAGCTAGTAATCGTTTTCAGGTCTTTTTTTATCAATTTCCACTAAAAATATTAATTTGTTTGGTGATACATGTGTACAAACTTATTTCAAACTGAGTTAAGCTAGAAAACTAACTTCGACTGATCCTCCAAGTCAAATACATGTACTTGATTCGAAGCAAACATGGTGTCATCTGAAAAGATGCATATTACAGGACGTTTTGAGGATGGTGACGATTGGACCTATGGTTTATCTCACCAGTTATGGTTTATACTAGTAAGGGGACTGCAGCCCACTTTAATGATATTAGGTACATTAATGAATATCACGACAATAGTTGTGCTCACAGTCGGAAAGGTTGGTAATATATCCACACGTATCCTTCTCATCACCCTCAGCCTGCTAGATACAGCAGTTATTTATAATTATTACTTGCTTAACGTTCTCGTGTTTGTATTTCATTACTTTCCGCATGGCTCTAATGCCATGTGTCACTGGCTCTATTTTGGAGACAGTTTCACCGTCTATTCATCACACTGGAATGTCATGTTAATTTCGATTGAGAGGTGGATTTGTGTTTCTTTTCCTCTGAAAGCGAAAACAATATGCACCAAGAAATGGACATTGGTTTCGTTGCTTTCCATTGCAGTGTTCTTATCTGGTCTCTGTGCTCCAATGTTGGGTCATTATTTCGATAATGGATGCCGCATAATAGAAGAACTAAATAACTACGTCATGGTTGAATTACTTGTATTGAACCCCCTGTTTTCTGTTGCCATACCGTTCACCGGAATAACGTTTTGCAGCATAGGTATAATCTACAGGACTAGACAGGGTCTTTCCAAGCAGAGAAGGCTCCAAGACCGCCGGCATGATTCAAAAATGAGCAGCATGACCCGGATGTTGTTGGCAGCCAGTTTCACCTTCGTACTACTTTTACTTCCAAAGGCTTCTGCACATGCAATAATGCAATTGATTTTTTCGATATCTCCGAATAATAAGTGGGCTGGAGAGATTTTTTACGTTACAGTACCAATATTTGATCAGCTTGTCCTCATTAACCACTGCATTAATTTCATTCTGTATTTCATCACGGGAACTCAGTTCAGACGAGAATTCCTCAGGCTCATTGGATGTGGGATTTATTGTCAGGGTAAAAAACCAGAAAACTTACCTTCATCCAGGATTTCCTCTGGACGGTAAACAATCCTCAATAGTAGGTAAGACAATTTGACGACCAGAGAATAGTGAGTTTTCGCAAATATGACGAAAGACGAAGTACGAAATATGAAATTGGACTTCATTTCTATGACATAATGTATTTCAGGAGAAGGTTGGTACCAAAAATATTGCCTGCTGCATGAGCGTCTTTTAGTTTATGACGTTATACCGATTGAGTTTCGGTGTGCATTAAACTTTGAAATTTATCTTTCGTTTCCACTTTATAGGTAAGAGTTGGAAATATAAAGATTCAAAATGAATCATAACTCTCTCGGCCCTACATGATACGCTAAAATACGCACTGGTAGCAAGGGATATTTGTGGTACTAACCACCTCCAGAAATACATTACGTCATGAAAATGAAACTGAATTTCGTATTTCGTACTTTGTATTTCGTCAGATTCGCGAAACCTCCCTAGTAATGATTTTCATTCCAGTACAATCTTTGAATCTGTACCACAGGTTATAATATAGGAAGTCAACTTCCAGAATTTCGCAAATTTTTGACCCCAACCGGGGTCTTCGTCAGGCTGGCATTTATCAGCAGAGCTACCAAAAGTGTAATCTTATCAGTAGCTTTACTGATATTAGGGAGGTTTCGCAAGCGCCCGGTTAGGCCCTACGACGACGTTTATCTATTGTGTGGGTATACCCAAACAATAGATAAACGACGTCGTATGGCCTAACCGGGCGCTTGCGAAACCTCCCTAATCTTATCAGTAGCTCTACTGATAAGTGCCAGCCTGACTGTTGTCTAATGTACTGTTGTCTAATTTACCTGGATTCACGTTTTTCAGTGAGGGCCGTGTGCTAGTGTGACATCACAATAGATTGACGGAATAAGCGGCGACTACACAAATGGGCGATACACTGAGAAACGAATCCATTTCCCAGTCTGTTCGGAACAATGGGAATGATACAGAACAGCGGCCACATTGAAAAACGTTACACCTGCGTAAGTCACACCACGTCTTCATTATAGTTTAGTAGCCCGGCGACAGGTGCGCTGCATGCACTGTTCCCGCACATCCGCTCAGTTTTCCGCGCATGTGTACCACGCAACCGAACCCACCGCCATCTGTCACCGTGCCAAGAACTAACGAAATAACGGGGATTTGAAAGAATACGGCGAGCCTGTCGAATCTAGGTAAAAAGGCACTGGAAAAAAAGGGACGGTAAAAAAGGCACTAGGTAAAAAAGGCACTGGAAAAAAAGGCACTAGGTAAAAAAGGCACTAGGAAAAAAAGGCACTCGGAAAAAAGGCACTAGGTAAAAAAGGCACTAGGAAATAAAGGCACTAGGAAATGAAATGGTCCATGGACCATGTGCTCATCCGTTTGAACATAATAGTGTAATGACCGAGAGAGGTACATGTCAGTTATGAGCAATCTGGGTCAAGTCATTCCCAAGTTGCAGGACTTCAATGATTTTGGGTTATGCCACCTGGTGGCCATATTGGATGTCCGATCGGGCCAAAACTTCACATGCACATAAAGGTCATCTAGAGGGAGCCACATAGCACATTTGAGCGCTCTGGGTCAAGTCGTTCCTGAGTTATAGCACATTTGATGATTTTCGGGTTACGCCACCTGGCTGCCATATTGGAAGTTTAATCAGGCCGAAATGTGACGTGCTTGTAAAGGTCATCAAGTGGGAGGTAAATATCAAGTTTGAGCACTCTGGGTCAAGCCGTTCCTGAGTTTTAGCACTTGGATGATTTTCAGGTTACGCCACGTGGCGGCCATATTCGATGTCCGATCGGGCCGAAACTCGGTATTTTTGAAGGTACCCCTCTAATACACGTCTATGCAAGATATGAAGACTCTCGGTGAAATGATTAAGAACTGTGGCAGGTTCGTTACTTTTGTCGAACTTTGACCTATGTGACCTTGAAAAGTAGGTCAAATCAAAAACCCGTTACGTATGTTATGTATCCTAATTAGATACACCTATGATAAAAATTTGGAGATGATCCAGTCATTAGTTCAGGGGTTATTGCACTTTTGTGTTTTTGGTTTTGGCCACCTGGAGGCCGTCAGGACGCACGACTCCTTGGCGCGCGATTTTCAAGAGTTCAACCAATTTGAACTCTCTGCGTCCGATCGCGGCGACCTACCAATGAATGAAGAGTTTTGTGGTCATGGGATCAACTAGGCTCATGTTTATGCATCGAAAGGCACTGAATTTAAATGCCGCGGCGGTATTACGGAGTTGAAAATAGGTTACGCCGTTGTTACGTAATGACCCATGTAACTAAAAATTATCGCGAGAGCATTCACACTCCAGCGGTGGGACGCGGACAACATCGTACGACGGGATCGGCGTCCAACGCAAGGA
>NMRB01000271.1:188489-202010 GCA_002633025.1 Notospermus geniculatus
CCGGTGCCAACAGCAATGAGCATGACACCCCGCCGGTTTTACAGCTCAAACTCGTTAACGAAAATGAGTTACAACACCAAATTTCTCACAGAGCTGCAGTAAACCACTGAGATCCGACTGTACGTCTTACTTACTCGGATTCGATGACATTTCTGTCTCCAGTTTCAGATTTTTGTAGCCGGTCCTGTTCGTTTTCTTCCGAGTCGGCCATTTTGACACGGAGGTTTGCAAAACCCGGACTCGGAAAACGGCCATCGCACGGTAGCGCGCAGCACTGATTCCCCAGCGTGGGCATGACCGCCCAGTGGCTTAAGATGGGACCCCAGCCAACGACTCCCAAACATGGACCCATGCATGCCTTTAAAGACCACGAACATGGACACAGGCAAAATTATCAGCCTGAAAAGTGAAAACGAAAATCAAATATGTTATAAAAAGGTACAGATTGACCAGCATAGGCCAAGACACATTTTGTAAAAAGTGCCTTTTTTCCCTAGTTTCTGTTGTCAGAGTGCCTTTTGTTCCGAGTGCCTTTATTTCGTAGTGCCTTTTTTACCTAGTGCCTTTTTTCTTGGTGCCTTTATTTCCTAGTGCCTTTTTTACCCAGTGCCTTTTTTCCAGTGCCTTTTTTACCTAGTGCCTTTTTTCCGTGCCTTTATTACCGTATACCGAGCCTGCCATGGTTCAAAAACCCGTGTTTTTCAGTCACTGGTTTCTTCAACCCAGCAATTCATAGGTGCGAAAGAAAAAATGAAATGGTCCATGGACCATGTGCTCACCTGGTTGGACATACTAGTAATAGAGTAATGACAGAGGGAGGTACATATCATCAGTTATGAGCAATCTGGGTCAAATAATTCCTGAGTTACAGGACTTTGATAATTTTTGGGTTATGCCATCTGGCGACCATATTGGATGTCCGATCGGGCCAGAACTTCACATGCACATAAAGGTCATCCAGAGGGAGTCACATTGCACATTTGAGCGCTTTGTGTTGAGTCGTTCCTGAGTTATAGCACTTTTAATGATTTGGGGGTTATGCCACCTGGTGGAGCTGGTAGAACTACAAACAGTTTACACTTTTGGTAGCTCTACTGATAAGTTCCAGCTTGACAATGACCCCGATTGGGGTCGAAAATTTGCGAAACTCTGGAAGTTGACTTCCTATATATTAGCCCTCTTCAATATCTTATCTTTTGAATATTCTTATGTGCGGCAAGCGACTACCGCAAATGCCAGACTCAAGCCCAGAATCATACAATTAGGCTATTCGAGGTTTTCTTAGACGTGTTCAGTATGCATGTCCAGGATCAGGTCGCGGGTACCCGGATGTGATTACGAAAATAATTCGTCTGGGGTTGGTCCCTCCCCGGTGAGCACTACTGCCACCTGGAGGGAACAGCTGGAGCTGGTCTAAGTGATCGGATGACTTATGGATTCATTTCACCGAAACTGATACGCTATTTTTTCTTGCGAACCCAAAAGGCTCGGCGCATGAAATGGTGTTCCGGGTGCGAAATTATCGAACACAGATTATATGCAGTCGTTTCGGTGTATTTTTGCTGTTATTTAGCTGTTGACACAAGGTTAAAATTACGATTTACATAACATGCTCCGTCAGAATGAGAAACGCTCTGACATGCATCAGTCGCCGCCTGTCCTGTACCATTGCAAGTTTGACCTGACATCAGCATAAAGGTGTTAGCACCTACCATGTAAATGGTTTCTCGTGTGAGATGGCTCTCAAATGCAATTTCCAACCATTGGTGAATTCCGTAGGACGTTCGCTAATGCTAAGTTCCCACTGTCGTGCGGTCCGTTACGAACGTCACGATTGGCCATTCGTAGCTGAGCGTGGAAAATTTGTTTACTTCTCAGAAGTTTCACGTTTGGATACGAGGTGATGCGAGTCGAAACCTTCTTCTACGATTTGGTGCGCTTGGATGTGACATGGCCACGATTGGTCAATTTTAGGTGGCACCCCAGACAGCAGAACGACGTTGGCACAACGTTGATTTTACGTCAGTGGACAACGTATGTGTACGTTGGCCCAACGTTGGCATCCTACGTTGGACCAACATCATTTTGCACCCGCGAATTATGTTGGGCCAACATGGGCCCAACCATTTGCCAACCTTTTATTGACGTTATAGGAACCTTTTGACAACCTCCAGCCAACGTTGTGCCGACATTGACATCCTAAGTTGGGCCAACATCATTTTGCACCCGCGAATTATGTTGGGCCAACGTTGTTTTCAGGTAAGTTCCGACATTGGCCCAACCATTTGCCAAACCTTTATTGACGTTATAGGAACCTTTTGACAACCTCCAGCCAACGTGTTGCCAACATTAGCATCCTACGTTGGGCCAGCATCATTTTGCACCCGCGAATTATGTTGGGCCAACGTTGTTTTCAGGTAAATTCTTACATTGTCCCAACCATTTGCCAACCTTTTACTCACGTTATAGCAACCTTTGGACAACCTCCAACCAACGTTGCGCCAATACTGGCCCAACCATCTACCACCATCTGCGCCTTGCTTGTGCCAGGTCTGCACAAGGGAAAGGGCGGATTTACCGAGGTAAAGTCCGCCACTCCAAATATAACTTGAACCTTATCCAATAGGCCGAGAAGCTATGTAGAGTTCAATATTGCATAGGGTATATCAATGCACAGCACAAACTCTTCTGTATGGTTTAGAGAAAGCCGATGTTATACAATTATTGTTTTCATAATTCTGAAAGAGAAACATTCACAGCCTAAAAATTGTATCTCAGATTTCAAACCATAGTTTGTCAATATTCTTATGTGTTTGCTTTCGAAAGTCGGCGTTTCTGTATTCTTTTTTTTTGCGAATTAGAACATAATCGTTATCTCCCCATGTCGAACTGGTGACCTACTATGATTTGTAGTTTTAAAAAGGAGAAATCTGCTTAAGAACTGGACAGGTTAAGGAATTCTGAATTTTTGAAAAATTTTACAGATAATGGATATATGTTTGCCATCAATTCACCACCGGGCCCAATGTGGCTGGCGCCGACATCCAAGCTGCTCCAGTGGTGGTGTCGCCGATACCCTCTAGTCCATTGTCCCTTCCGACTGTGGGCCACCAAATACCGTTGCTGGCCACCGATGCGCTGATTTCCCCCTCTTCTGCCACCGGTGGTCCACCGATTGTTGCTCTCTGGGAGCCCCCTCAAAATATCAACGTCGGGTCAACGTAGATGAACAACCTTTGGCCGACTATGGTTAGACCCCCGTGAACTACCTACTCCCAACGTCAGACCAACGTCGGTACATGACCAATTATCAACCAGAGATCACCCTCCAAATAAGCAACGTCGGACCAATGCTGATGAAAACCCGTGACCGACTCTGGCGTAGACCGTCGTGAACTAACTACTCCCAAGGTCAGACCAACGTCGGCATATGACCAATTATCAACTACACAGCACCCTCTAAATAGCAACGTCGCGCCAACGTCGATGAACAACCCGTGGCCGACTCCTGCACAAATCTTCGTAAACTACCAACTCCCAACGTCAGACCAACGTCGGCATATAGAGAGGATGCGCAGCTTTCCAACTCCGACTCCGACTTCAACTACGAGAATGAATTGGGAGTCCGCTATGGACATCCTTGATAAAAACGATTTGATAGAAGTTTTCAATTCGTCAAACACCATAAATTGAAGGCAGAAAAAATGGCTTAATAAATCGGAAGTGCGGATAAATAATGAATATTGAAGTCGTAATCCTAGTCGTTACGACTTTGAGACACGACTATGACGACTACGATATTTGCGATTTGTGCGCACTTCCGATTACGAGTCAAAATTATTCTACCACAAAGTTATGGCATTTTACGATTTGCAAACGTCTATCAAATCGTTTTTTTTCAAGGAAGTCCACAGCGGACTGCAATTCATTCTCGTAGTTGAAGTCGGAGTTGGAGTCGGAAAACTGCGCATCCTCTCTTATGACCAAATATCAACGACTGAGCACCATCCAAATATCAACGTTGTGCCAACGTAGATGAACAACTCTCGGCCGACTCTTGCCCAAATCGTCGTGAATTACCTATTCCCAACGTCAGATCAACGTCGGAAATGACCAACTACCAATGTCCGACGTTCGCCAACCTCTGCCGACGTTGTGCTCTGCTGTCTGAAAGCGACTTGAACGTGTTAAGGGCCGTTTACACATGCAACTTTTCATATGCAACTTCATGCAACTTGTTGCATAAACCTGAGGAGAGCAAAATTTTCATCAAAGTTGCATGTGTAAACGAGTATGCAACTTGTTGCAACTACCAACTGCAACTTCTTGCAAATTTAGGATCCAGATCCTATTTTCTGTTAAAGTTGCAAAAAGTTGCATGTCGATGGCCAATGAGAATACAGCAAAAAATCATGTGACGTCTACTAAGGCCAAAATGGCCGCCGAACAAAGGATTCCCGCCCAAATTCCTGCAACTTGTTGCGAACTTTTGCAACTTATCACACTTGATATTGCTATGTGTAAACGTCACATGTGGACTGCAACAAGTTGCAGATTGCTGCAGCTTGCAACCTAGTGTAAACCGCCCTTTAGGTGCTCTTCAAGTATATTGTACACACTTATGGAAATATGTCAGACATTCTGTTGCATGATCAATTTTTGTAGCGTGGAAGAGGCCTTAAAGGGCCTCAAGAGGCAGCTTGCTATTAGGCTACTAACAGTACTTCCACTATACAAAAGGTGGCGCTAGTAACCATGAACTCATGAATTGTGAATCAAATGTTGACATTGATGAAATTTTACTTCAAAAATGATGCCCAAGTTCGACCTTGACCTCTGACCTTGACCTTGACCTCTGATCATCAAGGTCATTGCATAAGCGAAATGGGCATCCTAAATAACCTAAGTATGGGTGATATCATGCCTCTACCTTTACCACAGGCAGAGATATTTCAAATTATCAAGTTTGATATATCAAAATCTCATGATATTTTGAACACCCGGACACTTGAGGCTGAGAATTTCAACATAGTCCAGTCCTTGGATNCATAAACATAGGGAAGGAACTTGTTGCTAGTGCTCTACCTGGCGTCGGAGACAAGTTATTCAAGAAACAAAAGTGTGACAGACAAAATCTCAACTTTTGATATGTCAATTTCACCATGAACCAGGTATCGGAGACTGGAAATTTTCATTCCATCTTGTAGCTCAGGTCATGAAACCCGGGGGTAGGTCACATTTCCAGGTCTGTAGTTACAGGTGTGACAGACTGAACAGACAGACACACACACACACACACATACGCGTATTTGGTACAAAGGTGGGACCCTATCTCCAACACGCAGACAGAGGACCACCCTTTCCCTTATAGCTACGGACACCAAAATTTAGTACAAGCCTTTGTCCACATGTTGGAGCTACCTGATAACATTTCAGAGCTGTACTCCAATATCGTCCCCACATTAACAAACAATGGACCTTCCTAATATGGAAGTGGAAAGGAAGGACCCCCCATATTAGGAAAGTCCTCCATTTACCTTTTACCATATAAGGTAAGTCCTTCCTTTAATGCTTTTTCATTACGGCAAATCCACGCTAGAGAACTGAAAATTATTTCCTCAGCTTCTAATGCATCTCTTGAGGAAATATTCATTTCACCCAGTTGAGCAGAGAACAGGTATACCTGTCCGTACAAACTCCACAGGTACAACACTCAATGTTACCTGTCGAGTTTCAATGTAAACGTGACAAAGATATGTGTATCCACTTGCTATACCTGTGCTACATTTTAGGAGTCAACTTGGGTGCCATCAAAACTCGGGACCATTCGGCTAGCGTGAGTTTGCGGTAATGTTGTTTTTACGGCAAAAAATCAGCCATGTCCACGATTGCAATTTTCACACCTCGTTTTCACACCTGTAAAAGAGCCCACTTTTTGCCCAGCTTCCTTAATGTTCTCTCTTGGGTGTTCGAAAATAAAGACTTATTTGTTGGGAGTTTACCTAACCCAAAGAACGAACTATATAATCTAATTGCGCAACCGTTACAGCTTCTGCACTCAGCGATCCGATGAGGCTGTCAATACATCTACCAAACACATACCACAGGCCAACACGCGTTCCCTATTCCCCAAACATGGAGACACCAAGGGCTAAAATATTTTTAGAAAAAATCTTACTCCATTCGCTGAGCAAGGAAACGCTCCAATGGAAAGCCGCCCTTAATGTTAATATTTTAGCCCTTGTTTGGTGGATATTGTAAATTTTACTAAATATTACAACCCTATATGCTTGCCAGGAAAAACCTGCGACTTCATTCAGTTCTTGCAATATAAACATTTTGTTTGCAATTCTGACAGTGCTGTAATAATATCCAAGCAGGAGATAGCAATTCAGGGAATGCAAGTCGAATCTGCGCATGAAACAAAGGACTAATGTATGAAAATTCGCCCACAAACAGAGGATGTCTCGAAAGAAAGGAGGGACATTGGTTGATCATTATTGTACACTGCTCAAAACATGAACAGGGGTATGAGTACGCCTACCTCCCCAAGAGCAGATTCTCAGGTTCCCTTTTGACTTGGTGTGATCATGTAGTGATAGAGGGTTAAGGTTGGAACCCCATTTAATGAACAGAAAGGTAGATACTACTCACTCAGCCCTGCACCTGGCGCCAAACATGCCATAAGTGAATCGAGACAGGTTTGGGGGTTTGATATGATGTCATTTGTTCATTGAATGCCGGTGTGAAGGGAAAGAATGTCCTAGGAAAAACTGTCCGGGGAACAAAAGATCCTATTGTTACATTCTAATCTCTGACAATTGGTTTCTATACCCATGCCGCTTAATCCGTCATTCAAGGACACTTTTACAGGGGACACTATTTACTGCTACACCGGTATGCATTTTAAGATAAATTCAGGGAATTCCCCGTTTTTGTTTATCCAATTATGCAATTCTGACAGTACATACTTTTCAATAATATCCAAAGAGATAGTAATTAATTCATGAATTGCAATCGAATCTGCGCATGTGCTTCTTATTCAATTCAAATTGTTGAATTTGGCACTCAACTGGAAGAAGAAGAGCAAAGGACTACCGTATAAAAATTCACCCACAAACAAACGGACCACAACGACGACGGGCGACGGACACCGCATCATGATTATAGCTGGCAGGTGAGCTGAAAAGTGTTCCCGCCTATCCCCCAACGTTTCCTTGAAGTCAACGCTAGAAGTGCGAGATACATTTTGATTTCTTCCACATGTTATTCTGCGAAAGAAAGTAAGGACATTTAGATTGGAGACACACTAACAAAGGAAGGACATTCCAGAACAATAACCAGGTTTTTGAAGTGGAGTAGTGCATAAACTTGGATGATTTTCAGGTAATGCCCCCCTGGCTGCGATATTTTTGAAATCAGATCGAGGTGAATATTGACGACAGTCAACGCTAGAAGTGCGAGAAATTTTGATTACTTCCACGTGTCACA
Organism: Notospermus geniculatus; assembly: GCA_002633025.1. Classification (NCBI taxonomy): domain Eukaryota; kingdom Metazoa; phylum Nemertea; class Pilidiophora; order Heteronemertea; family Lineidae; genus Notospermus; species Notospermus geniculatus. Next base: position 195,981 of record NMRB01000271.1, read on the forward strand.
TGTTACTAAGGAAAGCAAGGACCTTTGGATTGAAGACACACTGACAAAGGAAGGACATTCCAGGAAGAAGGACCTACATATTCCAACGTAGGAGAGAAGGTATGTCAATGTTGAAACACACAGTAAATGAGAGGACATTCTGGAAAGGAAGGACCAAATGAATGACCAAATTCAGTGCGAGAGACAATGGGTGATATGAATAAAAATCAGTATCTACTAGCTAGCAGTTAAAAGTAAAAGTAACTAGTTCAAAGTTTTTACTCCAAGTAGAATGAACACTTGAATTCATATGAATAAACAGTTGCTTTTACTGTAAGGTAATCACTTCAGTGCTACTAGTTTTTACTCGTCTGAGTCCTGGGTTCACCGTACAGAAATTGGTCAATCACATTACTGCGGATTATTCATATCCTCGGCAGTATTTACTGTTTTTGGAGTAACTATTGCACTAGTATTAGTAGTAGCACTATTGCACTACTTATTAGTAGTAGCTACAAGTTATTACTTGCAGTAATTACTAGCATTTTATTCATGTAGTTGCCAGTAAATACATCAAAAACTGGAGTAAAAGTTATTGCTTATTTTTATTCATATCACATATTTTGATTACCTCCACATGTTACTCTACCAAGGAAAGTAAGGACATTTAGATTGCACACACACTGACAAAGGAAGGACATTTCAGAAAGAAGGATCTTATATTTGAACGCAGGATGGAAGGTATGTCAATGTTGAAACACACATTCAATGAGAGGACATTCTGGAAAGGAAGGACCGAATGATGAAGCCATATTTCAGGTCTGGGACAGGGTGCTTGTCACCCATTTTCTCTCCAGTCTTAAAACACTCATCCCATAACACATCACCCTTAGTCGACAGGACTAACTAATTCTAATAACTTTAATAGAGAGAGTACAAAATATTAATACAAAATGTGAAATTATCGGCAAGATAGCTGTAGGTCTTTTCGAGATTTCCCCAAATTTGAAAACCTCTGTTAAGGCAAGCCTCATTGCAAAGACACCATTGCACCCTCTAATTCTTTCAGGTTTTTTTGGGCGCATCTGATCTGAATTTTTGTGCATCGCCATCGTCAGTGGGTGTAATTTGGTATAACAACTCTAGGTGAATGTGAGGTGAACCTTTGTCAATTTATGGCGAGACAGAACTGAAGAATCACTGTGGATTTCGCGACTGACGATCTTTTTGATACGGCCTTGGTGTTACTTTATCGGCCCACTGATAATCAAGGGATTTGGCCTCATATTTGAAGACAGTCAATGCTAGAAGTGCGAGAAATTTTGATTACTTCCACATGTCACATGTTACTAAGGAAACCAAGGACATTTAGATTGGAGACACACTGACAAAGGAAGGACATTCCAGGAAGATGGGATGTCAATGTTGAAACACACAGTCATTGAGAGGACATTCTGGAAAGGAAGGACCAAATGAAGAAGTCAGTTCAGGGAAAGGGTGCATGTCACCCATTTCACCTATTTGTCACCCATTTTGTCTCCAGTCTTAAAACACTCATATACATGTACCCCCCACAACACAACACCCTATACTGCAGTCGCAACAAGACTAGCTAAATCTGATTACTCTCTCATAGAATAGAATATAGAAATGTTGCTTTTACCAGCACTTCGTTTCACTTTTTGGAGTTTCTCCTTTAGAATGAAGAAAAAACAGTATCAAAGTTGCAAAGGCTTCAAAAATATGGCTCCTGGTTTCTCGGGCCATCGATGTGGCGCTGACTGATTTTACAATGTCCCTCGACCTCATGCCAGCGAACCGTTGTTGCCGTTAGGCTTGTCATTTTTAAATTTAACCTCATCTGTGGGTCTTCTTGTTTGGACTACTCGCAGGGTACTGATGGACGCCTCGTTTAAACATGGGCCATTGAACCATCTTTTTAAGTTGGGGATTTGGCCTAGTGGTTTAAGGCGTGCTGCCCCTTAGTGCTGGCGATCGATGCCTTATGCGAGGGTCCGTGGGTTCGATTCTGGTAGGAAGCAATGTCTTTCACCTTAGAAACCCGATTTCTATTTCATATTCTTCTAATTTTCTGATATACAATTCTACCACTTGCTTACATGTAGGGTTAGCACGCTTCTTTCTCATTTTGTTGCTTATCTGCAATTGAATGCAAAACAATGTAAAATGCACACTCTGGCTTTTAAGTTCCAGCAAAGTAATTTCTTGACATAAAATGACTGTTTAAGGAATAGGCCTGTGTTGACACTCGTGCTGAAAAAAACAGTAACCAATGAAGAATTCCATTCAAAATCAGAGAAAACAAAAAAAAATGATTTGTTCATTAAAGACAAGTGAACGATGGTAGGCCTACGAATGAATGACATTCATAATGCACTAACACCATTTTTGAAATGCTGAGTTTCATACAGCTGGACGAGAATCGTATACTGGCATTGGCACACAAGAAGATACGACTATTGTAGCATGTCTGTTCCGTTAGGAGAGCCAAAGGTGTGACAGTGATGTAAAATCAATGTGTGTGTGTGGGGGGGGGGGGGANGGGGGGGGGGATCTTTTTCTACACAATATTACTTGTACCACAGATACTCTAGTTCCACTTCATTGAGGAAAAAAGGAATTTTTCGGAAAATTGGCCCCGGTTCACCCTTTGACCCTACCGTAGTATACGGTACACTACCCTTCTTTAAGTGGTCTCCAACTGAAGATTTGCACTACCGGTACTCAGGCCTTGATTTGTTTTCACTTTGGCCTGGACACAATGTGAACCTCTCCACACTGCATTAACGTAACGATACATTGACTCCTGGAGGCCCATTTTTTCTGAACAGTGATGTAGACGTATGGCATGGGACAAGATCGTGGCAGCGCCACTAATGGCACATGAATTTTCCAGTTATCCAATTGTGCAATTCTGAGAGTACATATTCTTTAATAATATCCAAGGAGATAGCAGTTCAGGAAACGCAATCGAATCTGCGCATGAAACAGAGGACTACAGTATAAACATTCACCCACAAACAAAGGACGCCTCGAAAGGACGGAAGGACGGACATCGGCTTGGAATCCTCCCCCCCCCCCCCCCCCCCCCCCAANNNNCCGCCGAGGTTGCTCATCTAGGCCCTATGGCGGTCGCAGTTCTTATCGCGGGCTACGCCACCCCCTTTTCTCAGAATCGTGGATCCGGACCTGAAAATGGAATTTCCCCAACAGTCCAGGGAGAATTGACCCGGGGTGGGGTGGGGGGGGGGGGCGTGTAACGGACGCTGGTGATTGTTCTCGGAATGGCACTGTTTGGGACAAATCAACAAATTGTTTTTCTTTCGCTGTATTCTATAAGGTGTGGACACAATCAGCGATTGCGACAGGTACTTCGCTAGTAATGTATTTACAGCCAGTCTCTGAAGTGCAAGGACATAGTCTTAGGTTCTGGTCATGGACCGCCAGCTTCGCATGAAGACCACCAATTGGTATTCTGAAATTTCACCATTATTTTTTTTGTCATTTGAGAGCCTGGAACCAGTGGTTCCAGGCTTCTTGCAAAAATATTCGACTGGAATATTCAGGAATGGTATTCTCGACACGACCATTTATTTGCAAACTTAAATAAGGCAGTACAGTCGTTGTTCTGTTGTTTGGTACCATTATACTAAAGTTTTTCATCGAGAAAAAATTAAAGCATGCATTTAATAAATATGTTTGAGTGCACGTATATACAGTTCATGGCCGCGTCATAATTCTTATAGTTTCAAATTAAAAAAGGTGATCATGATATAATATTTATTTACTTTCGGCATTCCTGCAACTTCCAAGGACAGATATAGATAGAGAGCAGCACACTGAGACAGGTGTCACGTTTGTCAGTGTGGCCGTAGACCGAACACTGTCCTGATTGAAAATGCTAGGACAGACGCAAGCAAATGCATAAAACCATCATGGCGCCCGCTGGTCTATATTTAGCTCGGGGAAGCCCCGTAGGCAAAATAGCAATTGTATCACCGTTCACTGCCCGTTTGAGGCATTTAGCTTGCATGGGTTTTAGGCAGCAGTAAGCTGTTTGCCTTCGTTCATTCACCTGAGCGAAAGCCAACTTTGATCTCAAGCAAAAATCTATGTTTTCCTGAAATTTACTCATGATTACGAGATCATCATGATCATGATCATGCCCAAGTTGTGGGAGCCGCCATCTATTGGAGCTTGTAGAATGACGTCACTCTCGTCGGAATTCCGCCGTAAGATCATTTGATTTCACCGGTCTTCGAATGCAAGCTGCCCAGAAGACCGGGTACCAGTCTAGTGTGGCCGTTTTTCTGCGTGATTCCCATTGTTCGGAACACCCTGGGAAACGGACTCGCTGTTTGTGTGTCGCCCATCTTCAAGTCCCGCTTATTCCGTCAGTCTATTGTAATGTCACACTGGCACACGGGCCTCACTGAAAAACGTTACACCGGGGCCAATGAATCGCGATTTGACTTTCTCTGTTTGAAAAAGCTTCCAGCGGGGACTTTTTCCAGAATAAATGATTCAGACGGGAGTGTTTTTGATTATTCTGATAACGAGGATTGAGGAGATCCTGAACTTGACGAAAATAATTTTGATGTGGAGGTCAGAACCCATGCCCAAAATTGGTAATTTCCCGAAAAAACCCCCGACCAATTAGGGTTTTTGAAACACCAGTTACGCAACCGTCAACTAACCCAACAATAACCATTCTAGGCGCCGTCTATTGTTGTGGAACACTGAGCTACAGGAACACTCACAGATATTACACCTGTGTGATAGACTGATGTCCCTGTCTTTCTGATGTCCCATTGTATTGTTTGTCTCAGGATTAAGGGTCTTGCTCTCTCTAGAGTGCTGCTTAATCCATAAATGTATTGTTGGGGGACATCACATATTGAGGAGACATTAGATTCTAGGCTATCACACAGGTCTGAAAGAAATCCAAGTCCCCCTGGAATCAAAGTTCGGTCTTATTGTTCAGCGAGGGATTAGAATGGCTAGAGAGACCATGACCATTAGCATTAAACCTTACAATAGCGGGCTATTGTTTGGCGGATCTCCTATGACGCTGATTCCTGTCAGACCTGGATGTCAGTTTCATTTCAATAGTTTTAACCGTTAGTGACACCAATTGACATGATTGAGGCACTCGGCTAGGGTCTCCATTCTGATTTACTGGGCCTTTTTCGTGGGGGCAAATCGAAAACGAGACCGTAGAGGCCTTCTGTTGGTGCCTTTTTGGTCACAATAGTGAAAGTTTCACAAGCTTCCTGTTAGGCGCTGCGACGACGTTTATCTGTTGTGTGGGTACACCCAAACAATAGACAAACATCGTATAGGGCCTAACTGGGCGCTTTCGAAACCTCACCATAAAGGGCTCCGCACACTGGCGACTAAAATGGGGGCGACTGCGTCGCCTGCGATAATTACCTTTGAGGTCGATCAATGATGTCATCCACGACATCACTCATCTTCCAAGGAAGCATTTGTCACAAACGAGTCAACAAATACTAAAAAAACTAAAACTAGAGTTGTCAGTTGAGTCTGCATGCAGACTCTGGAGTCTCCGCCACGCGTCGCATGTCACACTACTCTTCATTCCACTTCCGATTGGCGCGAGGTTTATCAACGACAGCTCCGCAACCGCTGGGCCGATTTTGATGAAACATACGTCAATCGACTTGTCTTTCTTGGCGGTACAGCCACCATCACTGTCATTTTCCCGAAAAACGTGACAGAAAAAAGTTCTTTCACAAATCACAGTTCGTGTTTACGGCTGAAATGGCGGCCATTTTGAAATGACGCAATGCATCGCGCACATGTAAACTGCACTGAACAGCATAGCGAAATGAAATGGGTTTTGAGAGAGGGATCCGTTATGCAGGCCTTGCGCGAAAAATGAAGATAGCAGAAAGATACCGGCAAGAAAGACAAGTTAATTGATGTATGGTGTGTTGAATTTGACCCAGCCGTTGCGGAGATATCGGCTGAAAACCTCGCGCCACTGGGATTTGGAATGAACTGTAG
>NMRB01000271.1:202426-217676 GCA_002633025.1 Notospermus geniculatus
AAAGGAATGACAGTTTCGTTAGGGCCTACCAAAAAACAGAATGCCGATCGGGAAATGGGGGATATGGGCCGAGGACATGGCGGATATAGGCCTAGCCGAGTTGGATGTTGGTCATGTTCGTTAGCATGTCGTCCATGTTGTCAGGCTGGGATCATACGGCAGTCGTGGCGCAAAACATCGTCGTAAACATCAGCATGGATAAATTAAACAACATACACCCGACGTGGAAATGAAAGAATACTAGTAGTCACAAATCCTGACACCGGAATATTTTATTGAAAGACAGTTTCGTCGAAACTTCGTGTTATATGGTGATAAAATTACGACACTGCAAGGAGCCCGTGAAGCACTGCAGAATGCACACACGCATAGGCACGTAAGCCTCCTGGTCTGAGGTTGGTTTGGGCCGAGAAAGTTTCCTAGCTAACACAAGAGTCTCCGCTCGACCACTACGTGGCGTGGCGGAGACTAAATATGTTCAGTCGCCTCTGTGGTCGCAAGGCCGGTCGCCTAGAAAATCGCTCGAAAAATCGCCAGTCTGCGGAGCCCTTTAACTGTCAACTCGACTGACAGTCGGTGGCAGTGGTCTGGCCTGTACAAACAAAGTAGCGGCGTGGTCTTGTCGTTAGAAAGACGACGACTATAATGATCAGAGGGTTGCGGGTTCTATTCTGTCATGAAAAAAAACACGCTGGCTTGTGACTTTGAGCAAGTAACTTGCTTCACCCCACCCAGGCGTGAAAGGGTACCTGGCTGGTAGTGATGGTCTTTGTTAATACAATAGATAAACGTCGGCTGCTGAAATCGGCTACCGGGGACTATACTTCATGGGAAGTGGAGATATGAAATTGGAATGAACAGGCCAAAAGCTGGGGGTAATAATTGTGAAGTGCCTTGACACTTAAATGTAAAAGGCACTAATAAGCCCACAAAACACATTATATTTATTATTATTTGGGTCATTTATACAAAACAACCCAAAATGTATCACGACCTCAGCCTCCGAGATATTCTGGAGTGGTGGAAAAAATTAGCAGTTTGTAATACATGTAGATGAATATCCATTGAGCCAATGGCTGATATTTATAAAAGCCAGTACATACTTTTACTTTAAATTTTGTACTACATTTACGTTGGACACTGCTGTGCAAATCTTAAGTAAAAGCATCTGCTAACTTTTATGAATAGGCCTACCAACCAATATCCCTTTTTAGATTTAATGAGCTTGAAATGGGGAGTGTCAGCATTAACCCTCTACCACACCTACATGTACACAAAATGTTTGTGTAAGCATTTTCAACTGCTTGTCGAAAATATTAAGAAACCAAATTTATTCAGAATATTTTTATTACTTCTCAACTTCTCAGCAGAAGGCATGTCAACCCACATTGATTGTCTGTATGTGAGTGTACCGTGTGTACACCATAGACACTATCACCAGGCATACAAAGTCGTTAACACGTTAATAATAGGGAGATTTCACAAGCACCCGGTTAAGGCCCTACGACGACGTTTATCTATTGTGTGGGTATACCCAAACAATAGATAAACGTTGTCCTATGGCCTAACCGGGCGCTTGCGAAACCTCCCTATTGAAAATGGTAATCCAGCTCAGTGTCGTCTACCTGGTGGAGACATAGCAGACTTTCTCATTTTACGAACGATTCATGTCCTGGACCATACAGATTTCACTGCCGGCTCTTCGCATGGACAGTAAGCCACGGTGCCTTGTTTCTCTGCAAGGGCTAGTAAAATATCTCGTCAAAGTGAGGAACATGAGTAGCTTCAGATGGCCTCTTCCGTAGGCCTACTCACCATGGCCAATAATGCTATAGCTTCGGCCCCGATGGAAAAAATGTAATACATGTACAAATAAAAATACCACAGTGATTGACATCTGGTGTTGAAAAAAACACGTCGGGTCAACCAGTTGTGGTAGCTTCAACATCAGTCAACATGGTCAAGTCTAAATCCTCCTGCGAACAAAGTCCTTCACATGTGTCCAAGACCTCCTCTGTAAAGCTGGCTCGTTTGCTATCGCCTCCAGGCATTTTTGTTTTCCGGGCAGTTTTTTTAGTTTCAAATATTTTCCAAGTTGTCTTTCCACAGCATTTATTTCATCTTTACCCCAAGGGGTATGTGTTTGTTTCTTCTTCACATTCTCCACTCTCTTGGACTTGCCTGATGCTCTTTTTGTTGCACCTGGGAAAGAAGTAATGAACAAATGCTCAATATCACACAACTTGTAAACAAACTGGATTTGTCAGCACACAATGAGAATTTCCGTAGTTTGAAATGATGACATCATTTTCTGTGCCTGTTTTCCATTTTCAGTTTCTAACAAAAAGTTATGCATTTCGTCTGCTGGTCCACTTGACCATGCAAATCCATCTCTGTTAAGCCCCCGTCACATATGCACTCCGGGGCCGTACGACGAGTAAAAACAGACATTTTGGCCAATTTCTACAGCGCCCAGTTTGATCCAGTCTAATTTCCGCTTATCTATTGAGGCGATTTCGGCATAATTCATCTTAGATCCGAGTTTCAGTCTCTAAAATCCACAGCAAATCGCTGGGTGGGGAAAATTGTACGGGGCCCGCTGCATTTGTGACCTAGGCTTTAGTTATACGAAATTATCTGTCACTAAAATGATAAAAGAATTTCCCATTTTTCCTACCCAATGAGGTAAGGAGAAAAGGGGTGCCGAAATAAGAAAAAAAGCATGGCCCTACCTTTTGTTCCTTCTTCGTTCGTTTCAGGATTCTTCTTCTTCTTTGCAGACCGTTCACGTTCTGCACATTTTCTTTTTACACCTGAAACTAAAAACTACATCACTGGTGTATTGTAAAAATTAGGCATTTTTTCGTGAATTGCATGACAGATTCATGACGGATTAACATTCTGAATAGTACATCTAGTGGGCATCATCACAAGCTACAATAGACCGCTGGTAAAAAAATGAGTAAAGAACAAATTACACTGAAATTGTGTCAAATTTAAATTTGATATAATTTCATTGTAGTTTGTTCTTTATTCTTTTCACCAGCAGATTATTGTAGCTTGTGACGAAGCCCACTAGATGTACTTCTCAGATAGTTAATCTGTCATGAACCCGTCATGTAATGAGGCCCAACTTTTATAATACACCAGTGATACACAGCCATCAGTCTAGCAAAAACATTCCCTATGAAAAAAGAAAAGTTCAATTGTTTAGTGGGAAAACTAAGTAAATTACTCGTCAGTTTTAAATGAGACTACAGTTGTTAGAGCACATTTTTTAATTCCATTGGCAACCCTGGTGAAGGAATGGATTGATGTCAAATTTTAAAGACTCCGGAAGCAAACTGCAGGTGGCTAAAGGGGAGGGGAGGGGAGGGGAGGGGATTGCCAAGAGCTAAACAATAAAGGACTTTAAAATGTTTAGAAGAGAGGACGTTTGCATTTATACATACTTTTGAAATGCTTGCTGCAGCATGAGACCCAACCTCATACAGCTCTGGAGAAAATTATCAGACCACCTCTATTTGACTCACACATTTTCCATTAAAATAGGTCCCACAAACTCTCCAGGAGCAGCTGAAGGCTGGGAATACTTTAGTTTGGAGAGATCTCTGTGAATGCGTCCTCACACATGTCATAACATTCAACAGAAAACGAAGTGGTGAGGTTGAGAGGTTAGAGATCGACATGCTAAAACACAGGCTGAGCAAGAACTGTGCAGTACAGGATGAAGTCCTTGAATCTCTTAAGGGGGGTTTACACGGTTCAACATGTTGAACGCTGTTGAACGTAAAAAGACGTCAAAAGTTGTTGAACGTTGTTGAAAGCTGTTGAACCGTCTAAACCCCCTTTCAACACGTTTCAACAGGTCTTTCAACAGCTTTCAACAAGTTTCAAAAATAGGAACATGTTCTTATTTCTGAAAACCTGTTGAACGCTGTTGAAAGGCCGTGTTGAAAGAGGGTTTACACGGTTCAACAGGTTTCAACAACGTTCAACAGCGTTCAACGTTCAACAGCTTTCAACAGATGTTGAACCGTGTAAACTCTCCTTTACGCAGTTCGAAAAAAAGCTTATTGAATCATTCACAAGGATAGAAATTCGTGGGAAAAAAGGAAGGAAAGTGCCAATCCTGGTGACTCCTTCAACTGTTGAGTCAATGGACCTGCTCGAATCTTCACGGAAGGAGGCTGGCATCTCGGATGACAATAAGTTCTTCTTCGCAAATAAGGCCAACGGCCATGTACGTGGTCATGATTGTATCCGACAACATGCAGCTGCAGCAGGACTAGAGCATGCCGAGTCAGTTCAGTCAACGAAGCTCCGAAAGCATATCGCAACGTTGTCGCAAGTGATAAACCTACAAGAAAATGATCAGGATATCCTTGCAAATTTCCTGGGACATGATTTGAGAATCCATAGAGAATTTTACAGGCTCCCAGAAGGAACACTGCAGGTGGCTAAAGTTGGNACACTGAGAGTAGTCATCTGCATAGTTAGTGGGACTCCAAACATGGTAGAGTACCCAAGCATGTAGGTGGCAGCACCTTATTTGCGTCCTGACCACCAACAAGTGGAAGTCATAGCTACAATACATTTTCTGCCTCCTTCCCTTATTTCAACACTCTGTAAACACATTCGTCCAAAAAATTTAATTACCATCACCAGGATTACCATAGGCCTATCGTCTGGTCCCAGTAACTCTGGGTAATCCTCTGTCTGCAAGATGCAAACGTTAATATCGATGTAAAAGACAATACCAAAACCTACCAGTCAGGAGACACCACGAGGTAAAGGAAGGACTTCAAAAGAGAGGACTTTCACAAGCACTCAATAATGAATTGAAGGTGTACCGGGTACAAGTGAAGAGACACTTTTGAATGAAGGACCATCTTTTTATAAACAGTGGTGGTCTGACACTACTGTAGACCCCATTATTGTGGTCTTAACATTCACAATAAGGTCACTGGGTTATTAGCAACTGAAATTAAAAGAGAGGACTTTCACAAGTATTCAATGAAATTAAATGAAATTGTCCTGGCTTGGTGGTCGAGTGGTCTTACATGCTTGACTTTCAATTCTAACAGGGTCAGTGCGTGGGTTCGATCCCCGGCCGGGACACATAGAAGTTGTGAAAAAAAGTTGTGAACCAATTTATGGTCTGTCGGATGAGACTGAAAACCGTGGTCCCTTGTACCTGAGTGTCTATGCCAGGGCAAGTAAAAGACCCCACAAAGGTGGACAGTAGCCTGACGTGGACTCCATACCATACCGGTAGTATGAGCTTAAGACCCTTAAAAGGGTTATGAAGCTTCCAAACAATACATACATACATACAAATAGTCAGACACTACAATTAAAGCCGCACAGTATAGACAGATGGGTCATAATCGGCGAGCATAGTCTCGGTCACCCAGACGCTGTTTCGAATCTGGGAATCCATATTACCATGATTACACTACAGTACTGTGGAACGAAACGGCTGGCTGCGCAAGACTACATGCAGCATTGGGGATTCCCCGAACCTCGATACAGGATAATGCTATAATGTGTGGTTCTATGGTTCTATACGTTACGCACGCCTGTAAACGAGGTTGCGCTAAAATTCGGCCGAACTGGAAGTGATTTAGCTGTGCATACTGTGCGGCTTTAAAACCCCATTATTTGTGCAGCTCATAACCCCTGCCTATTGAGCCACCACCCAACTGGGACACTGAGAAGCATTTATGGCATTTTTGAGGGGTTTAGGATATTTTTTACTACAGGTTCATAAGAGATTTTGTGCTCAAAACACGTATTGGTCATTGCGGGCAACTATCAGTCTTCTCAAAAAGTTTTTTTCACCTAGACCATTCTGGACCAAATTTAAAGGTCACGTGATCAAAGGTGGCCACTGCAAAGAAAAAAATCTTGTATTTTTGCTGTAAAGTCCTCCTGCCTCAAAAATAATAGGCCTAGGCCTACATGTAGTTTAGTTGTAAAATAATTATATTGTGAACTGTATTGTGTTCTCCTGAATACAAACAGTTTTTGACATAATTACATTTTTCAGATTTCCAACCCTTCACAATAGGGATAGAAAGGACTTTAAACGAGAGGACATTCACACGCACCCAATGGGCCATGCTTGGGTCAGACTTCAGTCAGACTTTCATTAGAATATGTCTTTTCTCAATGCTTCAAGCAAAGAAAAAGTATACTTTCGGCTTACGTCCGACCTGAGCATGCGACCCAATGAAATAAAGAACATAAACACACTCTTTTGAAAGAAAGCTGCTTTTCTAACAGTGGTCAGACAGTACACTATTACGTATATTTTGGTCCAAACATTCAGTTTGGCACAAACTGTTAAAGGGAGACATGCGAAAAATATTGCCCGGCGGGCACAAGTTGTCTGAGTTGTAGCGCCGTCTGTTTAAACACGGTGACACTACGCTATATCACAGGCCCCTGTGGAGCTATTAGTGAGCTTAGAACACGTATCTAACCAAAAAAACACTAGTTTGTAAAAAACACATCCCGAGCTCACGAATTTATGAGCTCGTGGTGTGTTTTTAGATACGTGTTGTGTTTTTTAGATACGTTTGATTAGAAAAGTGTTCTTAACTCACTGATAGCTCTACAGGCGCCTGTGATATAGCGTAGTGTCACCGTGTATTAACAGACGGCGCTACAACTCACATAACCTGTGCCCGCCGGGCAATATTTTTGGCATGTCTCCCTTTAATGTCGTCTAAACCAGTGTACCCAGGTTATGGAGTTAGGGTGGTATGGTGTGGTCAGGACTACGTTTAGGATTAGGGTAGGGGTCAGTAACATGGATTGAGGGTCAGGTTTAGGGGCTTGGGCTAGAAATTAGTGTGTAGGATCAGGACTGGACGACATTCACCCATTCAGCTTCAGTTTGGTTTTTTCTGGGTAATCCTCTGTCTGCAAGATGCAAAAGTTAATATCGATGTAAAAGACAATACCAAAACCTATCAGTCAGGAGACACCACGAGGTAAAGGAAGGACTTCAAAAGAGAGGACTTTCACAAGCACTCAATAATGAATTGAAGGTGACCCCCTGGGTAGGCATACAAGTGAAGAAACACTTTTGAATGGAGGACCATCTTTTTATAACAGTGGTGGTCTGACACTACTGGACCCCATTATTGTGGTTATTGTGTGTCTGCCATAGCAATTACCAAGAGGAAAGGAATGACTTGAGGACTTTCACAAGTATTCAATGAAATAGTTAGACACCACATTAAACCCCAATATTTCATCCTGAAATCAGGTCACAACTCTTAGCTTAGCTCCCTCACTCGCATGCAAGAGGCCTTAAAGCTGAACTTTAGATATAGATATAAACCCCAAGCGGCAGAGGTAGAAATTACGAACACAAGGACCTTCCAAACTACCTCTGAAAACGATACACCCTCTCGGACGGTCACAGTTGGTTTCAGTTGCCACCAGGCTCTTGAACAGTAAAGATCTCAGCACAGCTGCCAAATGAGAAAAAACGAAAAATAATCTGTGATGGCACCGAGATTCCTCTTTTGTACGCGCCACGAAGACTGCTTGCTTGCATGATGACAATTCCGATCGCTTTATTTCCTCATGGAGATCTTCAAAACCACAGCGCCTTTATTGTAGATCGGCGTGGTTTTATGCAAGCAGTCTTCGTGGCGCGTACAGAAAGAGGTTGGCGAATCGATCAGAGGGTTGTGGGTTCGAATCTGGGTGCCAGCACAGATTATTTTTCGTTTTTTCTCATTTGGCAGCTGTGCTGAGATCGTTTCTGTCCAAGAGCGTGGTGGCAAGTGAAACCAACTGTGACCGTCTGAGAAGGTGTATCGTTTTCAGAGGTAGTTTGGAAGTGCCAGCCTTGTGGCTGTTCGTAATTTCTACCTCTGCCGCTTGGGGTTATCTATTACCGGTAACTTCAGCTTTAAATAAACCGACAGCATTTCCTGGAGTAAGGCCGCAGAGAAAACGTGCAGCCAATCCCGCGTCGCGATCCAAATAAGCTCCCCTCCTGTCAAGATTTATGCTAATGATTTCAACTATGACTACCTGTTGCTTATGAGGCGAGCAAAAACTCGTGTTTTGGCCGTACAGTTTTGCACTGTTTCATTATTTGGTCTTGAATTACATGGAATTTTGGGTGAATAATGTTGTATGCTTGATGTCGTTATTCCCTTAGATCTATATTGAACGGGAGATGTTTACTCGTTGAAAGCCGTCAGTCAAATGAATCATCAGCATGTTGCGAGATGTTCGATCGAGCTTGGATGCCGTGGTCACGTGACAGTTGTCAGGGATCTGCTGTTCCAAGGGTGTTCTTCCCCCACCATAAAAGGAAGAATATTGAAGTACATAACCAAACATGTATTCAAAACAGCAGAATGTAGGCCTATGATTGCGAACGTTTAGAAGTAACAATAAAGAATAAATTATGGTAGACAACTCTTGCTGGCCTTTGTAGAATTTATTAGTTTCATATGCCCGCAGGGAGGAATCAGTATAGGGAGTAAGCTATCTGAACGTCATAGCCATTCTACTCCACAGAATGTGGCCGGTTTATTCGGGGCCTCATGCGTGTGAGTTACGGAGCTAATTTATGCAGCCCTTAAGTGCACTAATGTACCAAATTAAGAGCAAGTTCCCCTGTTGGTATGTAATGTACCCTGTAACAGAACCGACTGATACCAAAATGTGACCCACTCTGGCAAAAAGAGACACAAGTCGCTCAGAAGGTGAGCCTGAATGAACAAAAATGACACCAGGAGAGAAAATGAAATAGATTGTTTCAGATTTCAGATTTCATAATAGACAGACAATACTGAAACTGACGAACATTTTGGTCTCTAACCTACCAAGCTGGGAGCGATATGCGACTGATTTTGCCAGAGTGGGTCACAAATGACTGCAGAGGAAGGGTTAAAAATTACAGCTGCTTCATTGAAGTCTGTAAAGATTTGTTTGAATTTTGTCATAAATTATTACCTTTCTCTGCCAACTGTGGTGTCACTTCTTCTTCTTCTTCAGATGCTTCAGAATCGGACTCGTCAGACACTGCAAAAAGAAAGTATTCTATCATCTACCACATTACCAGTTGTTTGGCAATAATACAGGTACTCTTGAACAAAGGCAGTGCCATATTTGTGCATTCCTAATTCACGTCAAGGAATGGGTGGGTTCGAATCTGGTAGGAAGCAATATCTTTCACTTTGGAAGCCCGATTTTACATACAGTTCTACATTTCATAAGGAATGACAAAGGACATGAATAATACCTACCAACGCCATCAACATCAATGTCTTCTAAGGTTTTGCCAGCATGTGTTCCCAGCTTCCCCTTATTTGCTAATAGTAGAAGTTTACCAACTTTAGCCACCTGCAGTGTTCCTTCTGGGAGCCTGTAAAATTCTCTATGGATTCTCAAATCATGTCCCAGGAAATTTGCAAGGATATCCTGATCATTTTCTTGTAGGTTTATCACTTGCGACAACGTTGCGATATGCTTTCGGAGCTTCGTTGACTGAACTGACTCGGCATGCTCTAGTCCTGCTGCAGCTGCATGTTGTCGGATACAATCATGACCACGTACATGGCCGTTGGCCTTATTTGCGAAGAAGAACTTATTGTCATCCGAGATGCCAGCCTCCTTCCGTGAAGATTCGAGCAGGTCCATTGACTCAACAGTTGAAGGAGTCAACAGGATTGGCACTTTCCTTCCTTTTTTCCCACGAATTTCTATCCTTGTGAATGATTCAACAAGCTTTTTTTCGAACTGCGTAAGAGATTCAAGGACTTCATCCTGTACTGCACAGTTCTTGCTCAGTCTGTGTTTTAGCATGTCGATCTCTAACCTCTCAACCTCACCACTTCGTTTTCTGTTGAATGTTATGACATGTGTGAGGACGCATTCACAGAGATCTCTCCAAACTGAAGTATTCCCAGCCTTCAGCTGCTCCTGACAGGTTCTGATCTTATTATTGATGTAACTCTGCAATTTCACAACATCCTTGGTCAGAGGGAGCATATTCGGCTTGTTCCATTTGCCAACTTGAAGAGCAGTGAGGGCATGGGACGACACTCTCACTGTCCACTCCATTCTGTACAGTTTCTGAAACTTCTTTGCCTGTCGTTCCTTTTCCTCATCGTGGTTGATGATTGCTTCTCGTGATACAATATCCGCACACGCATTCAGACTGTGACCCAGTTTCAGAGCAAGCGACGGAATGCCAACAGATGTTTTATCGAATCCGCACAATTCTCTCACAGCCCTTGTCACGAGGTCAAAACGCTCCGGTTTAATACAGTCTTCTAACCGACTTACATTACTATCAATCCCTCTTGCTGTCAATAGGAATCGTCCAAGCTCCCTTATTTTAGTCCTAATAACGGCAAACATATGAGACTGGGTCCCGTGCTGCAGGAAACGTTTTTCGGCATAAGCTACAATCAAGGAATCATGTTTGGCTACAACCCCAACCTCGTCAGAGTTGAGTTGAGCAAGCACATTCTCCTGCAAAGCTTGACTTGCTGAGGACGTGGATGGAAGTAACCTATTGCTGGCACATTGATGTCTTGTTCCTTTTGGAAGACTAAGTTCTCTGGCTTTGCATGCGCCGACATGTCTGTAAAGGTCTTGACGTAAATACATTGCAAAACAGTACGAACAGGGCAAGTAATCTGTATATGACTTTGGGACTGACAAGCTTTTTTTCGGTACAATTTCTCCCTGTCCAGTTTTCATGACTTCCATGTTATGGGCATAGTCCCCTTTGTTCCGCAGTTCCTCCCAAATCTTCAATTGTTTTGCCTTCTGCTCTTTATCCTTTGTATCATATGCCAAGGCAAGTGCAACACCAGGTTCATCCTTATGTTTGGTCTTCAAATGACGGGGAATTTTTGCACAGGCTTTTCCACAGTACACGCAGAAGTGACGCTTGTCCCAGCACTTTTTTCCATCAACTGTTTTGTTGAATTTTTTTACCCTGATACCTTTAAAGGGAATGTTCAGCACAGGTATCGTTACGCTACCCGAGTCGCTACAATTATCCTCTGAATCAGACACGACTTCCTTCTCAAGATTCCTGAAAAAAATACACATGCATCAGATGTGCCTGTTGGACAGACAGACAGAGATGGATGGACAAAAAGTGACAGACAGACAGACACCATCAATATACATATTACTAGCTCCGCTGACCAGGTCAGCTGAGCTGTAAACTTCCATATGTCCATGAAAATGTATTAGACTAGAGCATTTAGGAGCATATTAAAGAATTATGAGGCAGTGATCGAAATCTTCACAGGGTAATGTTTGTCAAATGGGAGTGCTTGGGGACCACCAAAAGTTGGTGTCGATGTAGGCTTACACATTACTAATATACCGGTAAGTGTAAACATACCTGGATGTGGAGGACAAGTTTTGGCTTTTCTTGTCTTTGAGAACAGAGCCATGGGCAATAACTTGGTCAGTGGTACGTCTGCTTTCACGCACATCAGATTCACAGTCATCACTGTCCTCAACATCAGATGCTCGAGGCTGCCAATCACTTGCGCTGTCGCACACACTTTCATCATCTACAATGAATGAAAATGTACAATAATCACCAAGAGTGAAGGTTAATTGACAGATAAAGCATAAAATGCCTTTTTGCTGATGTGTGTTTGGTACTTGGTATGTCTGCTTTGTAAACTCACCTCGCACTATATCCTCATCTCCAATGTCTTGCTCAGTTTGTAACTTGTACTTCCTAGCCACTTTTACACGCAATCGGGTCGTTATACAATCGTTTTCTTTCTGGCATTGTTCTGAAAAAAAAACGCATTGTTTCAAGGTCAACGCATTCATCTGCAGTGGAGAATGAAAGAAACTGGCAACACTGACATGGAGAGTAAATTGTATTGTACTGTATAATTTGTTTCATAATTTATGTCATTCTAAAACATCACCTGCAGGCTATCACCTTTGCATCAAAATTGTCCTATATAGATTATGGGAAAATCTAGATCTAAATCCTCATCCAAATTCAGATGCCAAATCCTACCACTGAAGACTTTATGCCAGGTTCATCTCAACAGAGAGCCACTGTGACATTGGGAGGATGGTAACAATTATTTTTTTACATGGCCTTACATGTACTTCAAATTTTGGTCGTATCTGGTGTGTGTAGGTTGATCATTGTTAGGCTGAATTATGTAATAATGATCATCAATATTACAGTTTTCACCATCTTCAGTTTTACTAATTCAGCCTCCAACAATTCACTTTAAAAAGCATGAAAATGATACAAAAAAACAACAAATATTTTATTTACCTAAAAATTTGTGACTCATGTTCTGAACTGCATCTTCTGAACTGCAACGTGGCAAGTTTCCATTGATTTGGCTCTGACTGGGCAATTGGTGAAGTTCTTGTGTCGTAGAAAAAGATTCAGGATTGGGTTCGGCAAGGAGATCTTCACTTCCTGACTGGCTCTTCCCTGCACAAGCAGAACAATCTCATATGAAGAATATTCATAATGTTATTGAACACATTATGCCCTCACTTCATAAGGGCCAGGGTAGGGCAGGGCCAGTAATCTTGCCCATGCCACCTGATGACGATCAAAAGTGTTACTGTTACTACAGTACAGGTCACAATTGACATCCCTAAATTCGCGTAAGTTACACGTAAGTCACTCGTAACTTACGCAACTCACAAGCTATGTTACGCGTAACTTACGAGGTGAGTTACGCGAATTTTGGTAGCTACGCAGTGAGTTACGCGATTTTCGCAAGTTACGTGGTGCGTTACGCGAAACCAACGCCGTGAGTTACGCGTAACTTACGAGTAACTTACGCGAAGCCGTAGGGATGTCAATTGTGACATGTACTGTAAGTAAAACAATTTTGTTGTCTTTCGGTCTCCCAATGATGGTTTGTCAAGATATGAAATGTCTCTGCTGTTAAGGTAGATATAAAAAAAACAGCACAAAAACGACACGCAGTATACAATAAATCGGAAAGTCGTCTCCGAATATTTCGCAAATTTTCAACCCCAATTGGGGTCTTCCTTAGGCGCCTCTGGGATCTCTTCTAAATAGCGCCTAAGGAAGAGCCCGATTGGGGTCGAAAATTTGCGAAATATTCGGAGACGACTTTCCGATTTATTGTCTCTGCTGTGAACATGTCAATCTAATCCTGACCGATAATCTGTCAGACCTCGAACGTGAAGGAATTAATCTGGCAGTAAAATTCACATGTGACCAGGCAATAAATTTTAATAGTCTTTTAATGACAAATCTCTAACATCTTCACAAAGCTGCTCTCGAGGCAACTCTCCAGTCCACTTGAAAATAGAGCTGTTACGTTACCGTACACTCAGGGTCAAAAGGGCTCACATCCTGGAGGACCATTCTATTTCAGAGTGTCAACCTAGGGTAACTGACATTAAATGAAATGGTCCACGGACCATGTGCTCACTGGGTTGGACGTAATAGTCTAATGACAGAGGGAGGTACATATCAGTTATGAGCAATCTGGGTCAAGTCATTCCCAGGTAGGACTTTGATGATTTTTGGGTTATGCCACCTGGTGGCCATATTGGATGTCCGATCGGACTGGAACTTCACATGCACATATAAAGGTCATCTGCAGGGGGCTGGAGCACTTTGGGGCAAGTCGTTCCTGAGTTACAGCACTTTGATGATTTTTGGGTTACGCCACCTGGTTGCCATGTTTGAAGTTAAATCAGGCCGAAATTTGACATGCATGTAAAGATCATCTAGATGGAGGTAAATATCAAATTTGAGCGCTCTGCGTCAAGCCGTTCCCGAGTAATATCACTTACTTGATTTTCAGGTTACGCCACCTGGTGGCCATACTGGATGTCCAGTCGGGCCGAAACTTGGTATTTTTTACGGTACCCCTCCAATGCATGTTTATGCAAGATATGAAGTCGCTCAGTGAAATAATGACAAACTGTGGCAGGTTCGTCACTTTTGTGAAACTTTGACCTCTGTGACCTTGAAAAGTAGGTCAAATCAAAAACGCGTTATATATGTTATGTACCGGTATCCTTATTAGCTACACCTATGATAAAAATTTGGAGATGATCTAGTCATTAGTTCAGGAGTTATTGCACTTTTTGTGTTTTTGGTTTCCGCCACCTGGTGGCCAAGCCAAGAATCGAATCGGACCGAAACTTGGTGTCATAGGTCATCTGACCTACGGGTATATATGTACCAAGTTTCAGATCAATAGCTCCAGCGGTTACGAAACATGTCCTGCTAACGGACGACGACGGACGCATCACCATTGTACATTAGGGACACACACCGCATGAGCTACTGCAAAATCTTGTCCGCAGTCAGGTGTACGGTACTTCACTGCGGACAGAAATTGGGTCATCCAGGTGTACTGTGTGTATTTATATATCGTGGTATACAGGGCTGGCCTAATACATTAGTTTCGCAGTAGCTCACGCGGGCTGTGCCCCTTATGAATAGCTCACCCCAGTGAGCTAAAAATTAAGATGGGATTCACAATAGCCATTGCAGATATACTTACTGGCATTTTCGCACATTGGGCACTCAACAATGCTGAACATGCACGAGTAACACCGTTTGTGTCCACAAATATCAACTAACTGCCGTTTCATTTTCGTGTCAAATGGCATTCGGCAACTCGGGCAGATATCTGCCAGGCTTGAGACGAATGTACAGGCTTGATCAATACCATCAATGCCTGGAAGCAAAATAAAGGAAAACACATTTCAATGATTCTGTTTGCAGTTTGGTTCATCACAAGGCAAGAAGATCGCCTTGAAATGAAAGACCACCTATTCCTGCTGTTTGTTGTATGGCAGATCTTTCTGAAATGGGAAAGCCTTCACAAGATATTTTCAGGAATGTTACACTCTTTTATCTTTGATCAAAGAAGAAAAGCATAAAATACTCCCAGGTGTTGTTGATGAATATTTTCAGTCAGAAGCCATTGTTAATGTTGGTATACGGTAATAAAGGCACTGGAAAAAAAGGCACTGGAAAAAAAGGCACGGAAAAAAAGGCACTAGGTAAAAAAGGCACTGGAAAAAAAGGCACCAGGTAAAAAAGGCACTAGGAAATAAAGGCACTAGGAAATAAAGGCACTAGGTAAAAAAGGCACTAGGTAAAAAAGGCACTACGAAATAAAGGCACTAGGAAAAAAAGGCACTCCGAAAACAGAAACTAGGAAAAAAAGGCACTTTTTACAAAATGTGTCTTGGCCTA
>NMRB01000271.1:217956-229308 GCA_002633025.1 Notospermus geniculatus
TGTATATGTACCAAGTTTCAAGTCAATAGCCCAAGCAGTTACGAAACGCACCACCAAATGACTAAATTTGAACTTTGACCTCTGTGACCTTGAAAAGTCGGTCAAATCAAAAACCTCTTACTTATGTCATGCATCCTCATTAGAAGCACCAATGATAAAAATTTGGAGAGGATCCACTCATCAGTTCATGAGTTATTGCACTTTTTGTGTTTTTGGTTTCCGCCACCTGGTGGCCAAGCTAAGAGTCAAATCGGACCGAAACTTGGGGTCATAGGTCACCTGACCTAGGGGTATATATGTACCAAATTTCAGGTCAATAGCACCTGCGGTTACGAAACGTGCCACTTAAAGGCAAAATTTTGAACTTTGACCTCTGTGACCTTGAAAAGTAGGTCAAACCAAAAACCCGTTATATATGTAATGTATCCTCATTAGATACACCTATGATAAAAATTTGGAGGTGATCCAGTCATTAGTTCAGGAGTTATTGCACTTTTTGTGTTTTTGGTTTCCGCCACCTGGTGGCCAAGCTAAGAGTCGAATCGGACCGAAACTTGGTATCATAGGTCATCTGACCTAGGGGTATATATGTACCAAGTTTCAGATCAATAGCTCCAGCGGTTACAAAACGTGCCCTGCTAACGGAACACGACGGACGACGACGACGACGACGACGGACGCAGACCCACGACAAGAGCTCACCCCAGGTGAGCTAAAAAGGCACTTTTTACAAAATGTGTCTTGGCCTAGATGCTGGTCTACACTACTGAAAATCCCCGGGTTTTTTGCAGTCACACATGAATTGCCGGGCTTCAAGAAACCTGTGTCTAAGAAACACGGGTTTTTGAGACACGGCAAGCTCGCCATGCTTTTCGAAATCCCGGTGTTTTTGTTAGTTCCTAGCATGGATACAGATGGTGCAGCCATGAATTAAGTTACCTCACTTTAGTGCCTCCAACAATGTGTGCCAATTCAGAAATGACCCGAGGAGTCAGTGCATGCAGCACACCTGGCGCCGGGCTACTTATGTAGTAGTGTGACCTCTTGTTGGCCTATTTGTACACACGGGTTTGACACGGGTAGGTGTAACTGAAGGTATAATATATTTTCAGGTGCACTCCTTTTTTATGAGGTCATGTTCAAAAGATCATTCAAATTAAAAAATTACCCCCAAACAATGGGGGGGGGCAAGAACAGGTGCGTGTCCAGGATCTCGAGCAGCGGTGGGGGCCCAGTGGAGGGGGAAGCAGAAGGGGAGGTGTCCCCCTCACGTTGGAAGTTTTGTAAAATCTTCACACCGAAGATGCTATGACTTGAAAATTTCCAGGCGTAGAAAGACGCAAGTCTTGAGAGTTGTTAACACGTATGTTTTCAAAAAAAAGCCTGGGTATTCTTGCCGATAACCTTTCAACTACGTCGTGTTGATATTCACTCTCCGCTAGGTATGAGCAAAACTAGGACACTCAATCGCTGCTCCTCTCCCTCTCCCAAACGCCTGTTCATACGGCGAACAGTAGAAAAAAATGATTGTTCCGCTTCACCGTTGGTGACCCGACCTGAGCGCAGGGCTCCGAATTTTCCAGAACTCACTAGACCCTCCCCACTTGCCCCTCGTCCTGTCATTTATGCTTGCTTGAGGTGATACGGGTAAAAAATCTATGGCATTCGCAAGCAGAGGGGGGTCTGGACCCCCCACCCCCCACCCGCGAAACCCTTCAGGCCAAGTAGGCCTATAGCTGAGAAGGCATCTATTTTTCAAAAAATTTTCTCAATTATTTTTACTGAATGCAAGCCGTATGGATGATAGATGGACAGATGAATGTAACAGCTGAGGGCATTACACCCGGACTTCCATGAAGCAATGACATAAAAACCAATTAAATCAGATCAGACAAGCCATTCTCCTCCTACATGTATGTCCAGAAACCAATTTTGAACGCAAAGCAATGGACACATGTTGGCACCCTGACCGTTGCAGAATATCTCAGTGCAGGCCCAGCCTAATATGAATAAAATGGTATATGGAAGAACGAACAAGTGCCCAGTTGATGTTCCAGAGAAAAATAGGTTGGGGGTGTACTGGGTGCACGTGCACCTCTCCACAGCAGCAAGAGAGTTCCGCTCTGGGCAAGCAGAATAAAATGAACCTTGTAATCTCATTGTAAATTTTTACTACGAATACCGGTACCACTAATGGTGTACACTTCGGAATCAGAGCATCTAGATTCCAAAATTTTCCGGGGGAGGCCCCACCAGACCCCCTCCAGGGCACAGCTTTGTTTCTCTTCAGCATGCAGGTACTGTGAAATTTCACCCCACGCCAGCCGTAGGAGGAGTTCCGCTTTCACAAAAATGTGCACCTCCCCAGGCTCAGACTGGCCTACAGGTACGCCCTTGCCAACAACCAACATGACCAACTGGGTCCTCAGTCATCCACTGACCACAGCTCAACACGCCAGTCTGAGGACTCGGCTAGTAGAAACTAGATATGGTGATCTACAAAACATTTAGATACCTTGTACACCATGAAAATTTGAAGACCAAGTCACTTTGCTTCATCAGATTGTTACAATCAAACCGAGGACAATGAGTCCGTGAGTTGAAGTGAAAGCGGACAAATGGAATGATGGACGCTTGTCTTTATTTAATGCAGTTCCAGGATGGAAAAGTCCTTGTGACGAGATGACTAGCCACTTCTAAGGAACAAATTACTAATAACATTAGATGTATTTTCATACTTCTTCATGAATCCTCAAACTAGTGCATCAATGACCAGCTGGGTCCTCAGTATAGGCCCCTATACTGTCCACTGACCATAACTTAATATTCATATCTGAGGACAGAAGGAGAAAATACATCATTCTACTCAACATTCAGAGGACTTTGGGATTGTGACAACCTGAAGACTGAATCTTAATGGTCCCAACTTTGTTTCACAAGGTCTGTCACACTCAATTGAAGGACCAAGAGTTCTTGTGTTGAAGAGGGGTAAAAAGAGGACGGCAGTATAGAATATAGATGCACTTCAATGCATCAAAGAACAAAAAGACTAACCTGCGCGTTCTTGGCTTGGGCTTGCATCCTCCAGACTACTGCAAGGCAATTGTTTATTGTCTTGGTGCAGATTGAACTCTTCGCCAAGTACTTGTGTAGATGGAGAATCCGGCTTCATTTCAATAACGTCACCGTTACATTCCTCATTTGTGCTTGCATGGCTCTGATTGGACTGTTCACCACAGACGTCTGTCGAGGTTTCAGGATTTTGTTCAATAATTTCATCTTCTTCACATTCCATCTGGCCATTCCCTGAACAAAGACAAAAAACTTAGCAGAATTATCTTTCATGAAGTGGGCTATAAGGTGGAAGATAATTATTCATACAGTTCCTCAATATTCAATTTTGGCCTCTGTAACCTTGAAAGGCAGGTCAACTCAAGCCCACATGATACGGCATGTCTTCAATGGATATACCCAGCATAACAGTGGTGATGATGGAACCAGTACTGAAGGCATTTCTTATCTTTTTTTCTTTGACCTTTGTAACTTTATATANTACTCGGTTGATGCGACAGGTCTACTGGATGTAGAGCGGTAATACTCTGGCATGTAAAAAATCAAGCGTGCCAGTCAAGCTGAGCAGAAATGTATAATGAAAGGCGAGTAACGCAACCATTCTGTTGTAGCGGTACAGTATTTTGCGTGTGAATACAATGTAAAAAACCACAGAATAATATGTTATCTATGGAATTCAGCTGTTTGGCCCAACGAGCGGGTCGGGAGCTATGTTGTAGCTGTATACATGTGCGGGCTTCCCCCAGAAAGGGTCGGGGGCAATAAACTGCTGGCACCCAAGGGTCGGGGGCAATAAACTGCTGGCACCCTATTTTATATAAAATGGAGTGTGGTTATTTGTCATTTGTTGTAGAATAGTAATAGCAACGGATGGAGGCAAGACCTAGGATGGTGCATCTAGAAAGTGCTTACTACACGAAAACCAACCTGACACAAACTCCATCACAAAGCGGCAGGTTATTTGGTGCTCCTGGCCAAAGGTGAGGCACAGCTTTATCATGAAGGAATAGTGGCATATGTCGTCTAGGCCGAGTTTATGAATTTAATGTACAAAACTGCAGCATTGTGAACATAAAACGGTGACTTTATGGCCGAGTTGACTGATTCCTTCGCATCCAGGTGTTCGTGCTATACCGAAGCACGCAGCCGATGCACGTAGCAATCACCTGTGGACGAGTGCGTCACTCTCCCATTTTCCCCCAAGTGATCACAATAGGCTTGCTGCGCATGCGCAGGCAAGCCTAAAAAAACTAGAAAAAAATGTTTTAATTTTTTTTTTCAACAAAATTGGTCCATGTTAAACTGGTTGGCCCTATTATCTTCCAAAATAATAACTGTTACGTATATATACATTATTTTCATGATTTCTGGCCATAATATGATACCAGTGCCAGTGCCAGTGCCAGTGCCAGCGTGCCAGGTTAAGAACCAACCCGACGTGATCTAGGTCATGGCCTTGCGGTTGTGAGGAAACACTGAAGTCACACGTACCAGAAGTGTGTGAGACATTTTATGATTACTTCCACATGTAACCGTTCTGAGGAAACCAAGGACATTTGGATTGGAGACACACTGACAAAGGAAGGACATTCCAGAAAGAAGGACTTTATATTTCAATTCAGGAGAGAAGGGATGTCAATGTTTAAACACACAGTCACGAGAGGACATTCTGGAGAGGAAGGACCAAATGAAAAAGTCATATTTCAGGTCTGGGAGAGGGTGCTTGTCACCAATTTCACCCATTTCTCTCGTCTTAAAACGCTCATATATCTCCACAACACAACAACCTAAATCGTACATTGCAGTCGATAGACTAGCTAATTCTAACAGACAGCTACCTCTAACAGATAGAGTACAAAATATAAATACAAAGGCCCGTATTCTAGAAGCTTCCTTAACTCTAAAGTCCACTTTAAGCTTTTGTATTCTGCCCTGCAAACAATAGCTAAAGGTAGACCATAGAGTTAAGGAAGTTTATAGATACGGCCCAAAATGTGAAATTACTCAGCAAGACACCTGTAGTTCCGAGATTTCCCCAACTGAAATACTATGTTAAGGCCCCTGCAATTTTTTATCTACAGTAAACTCGAGTTTAAACCAACGGTTCATTATGTTCATAAGCACACCCAAAGTAGGGTCAGTTTCACCCTACATGTAGGCCTTAAGCAAGTATTCATTACATCACGTGGTTGTGATCGTACAAGCAATTCCAGCCATTCAGCGTAATAGTTGTTATGTTTTATTCACTCCCATTTCGACTGTGGGTGTGCTTATGAACCGGTGGTTTAAACTCGAGTTTACTGTATTTAGCGGGCGAGCCAACATTGTATTTGCCATTTTTGGAATAAAAATAAAAATGGATTTTTCATATTTTATACTTTCAAATTCCCCTCAGAAATGCCAAGAAAAAAATAAATTATCATCAAACAAACTTATGTTCCAAGCTCGAATACAGCATTTATCTTTGAATATTTCATGCACTTTTGCTCGATTTTATTTCTATTTTGATCCCTCCTACAATTCATTACCATTTCAAAAACATACTCTGAAGACAAAAATGGCATCTTGTCCACCTTTTATTTTTATTTATTATTCCTACCACTACCATGACTAACAGCTGAGTTTTGAATGTTTCACCCTCTAAACATTACGATCTCTTGCCTTAGGAGCAAAATGCCGTTCGTACCTCGATCTGCGGCGCAAATCGAGGTATAATTAACGGCGGATTAGTGGGCTGGGTTGTTTACATAGTCAACACAAGTGCTCTCTCTTTAACTTGGCTAAAAGCAACAAATCATGAAAATAAAATCGGGGCACTTCTCAAAGTCATACAGTCGAACTGCAAATTCTTTTCTATATCAAATACTTCTTTTAAATTTTAAAATACGCCAAGAAATAATGATTTTGGAGAGGTAAATTTGCGACAGGAATAACGCAACGGCTGTTGAGCCATTCATTTCCATCCCCACTCTGTCTTCAGCTGGCTTGGGCCGGTGTAACGTAGTGTATTGTGTACACTAGCCTACAGTGTTCATTTTACATTGGAATCTGTGTAGAAAGATCGTGAAGCCGGACCTACGGCATCATTTGAGCGGTTTGGTGAAAATCTATGAAGAGTTGGATTGAGTCAATGATAGGAATAGGCCTGATGAGTTCCCAGAAAACATTGGTTGCGATTAGAAATGTGATTTGAGCTGTGTGAGAAGGAAAATTCTTGCAAATTTTGAGTGGGTTTTAGCAGTACACCTACGGCCGCCATCTTGGTTAGAATTTCGGCAAATCTTGAGGCAATTTTTGGCTAATAACTCAACTTTCTGCTGATGGATTTTATTCATAAGTTAGACATGAATTCTGATGTTAGTTAGCTTTCGAATCATTACGATGATGTTTGATGATGATGCCATGGGAACTGTAGAATAGACCATTTTGAGTGATTATGCCCAGGTGATCATGTTGGCTACCACAGGGCATGCAGGGAGGGAGGCTCGAAATTCAACAGCCAGAGCGATTAAGCAGACTGGGAACTCAAGTGTGCCAAACGGCTCAACGCTCGACTGAGTTTGAAAAGATTCGCTTCATAATCGGGCAATAGAGGGCTCTGTATTTTTTCAACAAAATTCCTGGGGCAAAGATTTCCTAATGAACAGAATTAAAATAATTGCACAGTGGCCTAAGTCCCAATCAGCTTTTGAACTTTGACCTCAGTGACCTTGAGAAGTAGGTCAAATAAAAAACCTGCTACCTATGTCAGTACCCTTATTAGATTGCCCGATGCTAAAAAATTGGGATATGGTACAGACAGTACTTCAGGCGTTACTGCACTCTTTGTATTTTTGGTTTTGGCCTTGTGGTGGCCAAGCCAAGAATCAAATCGTACTAATGGTGTCATGGGTCATCTAACAATGTTTGACATAGGGGTACAACAAGTATAACATATGTACCAAATTTCAGATCAATACCCCCAGCAGTTACAAAACGTGCACGCCACTCACAGCGGACAAGACACTGCATCATACAGTGTGTATCTGAAAAAAGGAAACCGAGATTAATTTGTTAATTTCTTGAACATGGCTAAACATTTTGGAAATTGGAAACCACCATTTATTACCTAATGATGTCCTCTTTCTTATGACACCACGAAATCCAATTTACTGCCACAGATGACTGAGCACGAAGCACTTTAATCAGCCATGTCAGAACTGGTCTTGCACCAGATAGATCTTTTGGAATTGAACCTTGTCTGCTTAGTGCAGGGTTTTTGTTGGGCTTCCAAATTATGCAATCCTCTGCATGTTACACATTTCACACTTCTCAAAAGTTGGAAAGGTTGTTCATTTTCTCAGACCAGCAAAATGCAGCTTACAACTGAGCAGCGTGTGTTTGTGGTAACAGAGTGGTTGAGGACTGGAAGCCTCCAACAAGTAGCAGATGCATTTGGACAGGAATAAGCACCCAAATGTTAAATCACTCAATAAAAAATGTTGTACATGACTCACTGGTCTTTTTTCCTTGTTTTAATGTGAAAATTGTTGGAGTAAGGCTGCTGTGAATCTGGTGCAAGACCAGTTCTGACATGGTTGATTGAACTGCTTCGTGCTCAGTCATCTGTGACAGTAAATTGGATTTCTTGGTGTCATAAGAAAGAGGACATAATTAGATAATAAATGGTGGTTGCCAATTTCCAAAATGTTTAGCCATGTCCAAGAAATTAACAAATTAATATCGGTTTCCTTTTTTCTGATACACACTGTATATCTCACAGGTGAGCTAAAAAAGTGTTCCCATATTCTCTCCCCCAACGTTTCCTTGAAGTCAACGCTAAAAGTGTGAGAGACATTTTGATTTCTTCCCTATGTTAGTACTAAGGAAAGCAAGGACATTTTAGATTGGAGACACACTGACAAAGGAAGGACATTCCACAAAGAAGGACTTTGTATTTCAACTCAGGAGAGAAGGGTTGTCAATGCTGATATACACAGTCAATGAGAGGACATTCTGGAGAGGAAGGACCAAATGAAAATGTCATATTTCAGGTCTGGGACAGGGTGCTTGTCACCCATTTCACAGACTGGTCACCATTTTCTCTTCATTGTTAAGACACTCACTCATATGTCCCCACAACGCAACACCCTATTGTAGTCGACAACACTAGTCAGCACCAATGACAACAAGAAGACAACAAAAAGACTAACCTGTGCATTCTTGGCTTGGGCTTGCATCCTCCAGACCACTGCAAGGCAATTGTTTATTGTCTTGGTGCAGATTCAACTCTTCGCCAAGTACTTGTGTAGATGGAGAATCCGGCTTCATTTCAATAATCTCACCGTTACATTCCACATTTGTGCTTGCAAGGCTCTGATTGGACTGTTCACCACAGACGTCTGTCGAGGTTTCAGGATTTTGTTCAATAAGTTCATCTTCTTCACATTCCATCTGGCCATTCCCTGAACAAAGACAAAAAACTTAGCAGAATTATCTTTCATGAAGTGGGTTATAAGGGAGAAGATTATTCATACAGTTTGTAATTATTCAATTCTGACCTCTGTAACCTTGAAAGGCAGGTCAACTCAAGCCCACATGATACGGCATGCCTTCAAATGGATATACCCAGCATAACAGTGGTGATGATGGAACTAGTACCGGTACTGAACGCATCTCTTATCTTTTTGTCTTTCACCTTTGTAACTTTATATAAGCCCCCTCCCCCTGGATACACAAACAAATTTTGTGACGTTTCAGCCATTAGTCAAAGGGCCGTATTTCAGAAGCCTCAACTCAAACGTCCACTTTAAGCTTTTGTATTCTGCCCTGGAAACAATAGCTAAAAGTAAAGCTTACAGTTAAAGGAAGCTTCTAGAATATGGCCCATTGAGTTATAGCAAGACATTTCAGATCAATAGCCCCAGTGGTTACAAAACGTGCACGCTACTCACAGACAACAACAAACAACAGACACTGCATCATGACTATATCTCACAGGTGAGCTAAAAAAGTGTTCCCATCTCTCTCACCCAATGTTTCCTTGAAGTCAACGCTAAAAGTGTGAGAGACATTTTGATTTCTTCCCTATGTTAGTACTAAGGAAAGCAAGGACATTTTAGATTGGAGACACACTGACAAAGGAAGGACATTCCACAAAGAAGGACCTTGTATTTCAACTCAGGAGAGAAGGGTTGTCAATGCTGAAACACACAGTGAATGAGAGGACATTCTGGAAAGGAAGGACCAAATGAAAAATTCATATTTTCAAGTCTGGGACAGGGTGCTTGTCACCCATTTCACCCACTGGTCACCCATTTTCTCCATAAGGGACACACTCTGCGTGAGCTACTGCGAAACTAATGTATTAGGCCAGCCCTGCATACCATGATCTATAAATACACACAGTACACCTGCATGGTCTATATTCCTGTCTGCAGTGAAGTACAGCTGACTGCAGACAGGATTTTGCAGTAGCTCGTCCTTAAGACGAAACCGTTAAGACACTCGCTCATACATGTATGTCCCCACAACGCAACACCCGATATTGTAGTCGACAAGACTTGTCTGCACCAATGATAACAAAAAGACTAACCTGTGCATTCTTGGCTTGGGCTTGCATCCTCCAGACCACTGCAAGGCAATTGTTTATTGTCTTGGTGCAGATTCAACTCTTCGCCAAGTACTTGTGGAGATGAAGAATCCGGCTTCATTTCAATAATGTCACCGTTACATTGCTCATTTGTGCTTGCAAGGCTCTGATTGGACTGTTCACCACAGACGTCTGTCGAGGTTTCAGGATTTTGTTCAATAATCTCATCTTCTTCACATTCCAGCTGGCCATTCCCTGAACAAAGACAAAAAACTTACCAGAATTATCTTTCTTAAAGTGGGCTATAAGGTGGAAGACAATTATTCATACAGTTTGTAATTATTCAATTTTGACCTTTGTAATTACCTTGAAAGGCAGGTCAACTCAAGCCCACATGATACGGCATGTTTTCTAATGGATATACCCAGCATAACAGTGGTGACGATGGAACCATTACTGAAGGCGTGTCTTATCTTTTTTTAACTTTTCAACTTTATATATTAAGCCCCCCACCCCCCACCCCCCCAGGGATACACAAACAAAACTTGTGACATTTCAGCCATTAGTCAAAAGGCCGCGCAATCGAACAGCACACAGGCAGCAAAACATTGCCTTTAACCTGAATAAATATGAATTTAAATGCTGATTAAGCAAAACACCCTTTGTGAATTTGGCCCTTAGTTTTGGAGACTTAATATCCGACTGTACCAGAAATGAAAGGCATTAATTAAACTTACCTTGATAATACTTATGAAAGTCATGCAAAATTGAGTCCATTAGAACAATAAACACATGGCCCCTCTGGCCACCACAACATCTCAGAGCACACCTATTTTCATAGGAAATCTTGTCTGAAAGGAAGCCATCCGCATCGTACAACTCAGAATACATCATGTGGGTTCTGGATCTTGTAATATGCTCCTCTTTTTTTGGAAGTAAAAGCCAATGTCCATTATCGCAGTTGTTTTTGGCATGATTCATCAGGTCAGTGAAGCCAGTCTTCTTGATGTTTTCAATAAACTTCTCAATCAGTCTATGCATTGTTGCCATGTCGCCTGTAAAAAACGAGAAGAGGTCGATGACAAAACCAAGACAAAACCCTTTCAACATTTATCACATTTGCAACCTCTCTTATTTTTGCCTTGTCTGCACCAAAACAGTCTCGAACAAAAAAAGAACAAAAAGACTAACCTGTGCATTCTTGGCTTGGGCTTGCATCCTCCAGACCACTGCAAGGCAATTGTTTATTGTCTTCGTGCAGATTCAACTCTTCGCCAAGTACTTGTGTAGATGGAGAATCCGGCTTCATTTCAATAACGTCACCGTTACCTTGCTCATTTGTGCTTGCATGGCTCTGATTGGACTGTTCACCACAGACGTCTGTCGAGGTTTCAGGATTTAATTTGTTCAATAATTTCATCTTCTTCACATTCCATCTGGCCATTCCCTGAACAAAGACAAAAAACTTAGCAGAATTATCTTTCATGAAGTGGGTTATAAGGGAGAAGATAATTATTCATACAGTTTATAATTATTCAATTCTGACCTCTGTAACCTCGAAAGGCAGGTCAACTCAAGCCCACATGATACGGCATGCCTTCAAATGGATATACCCAGCATAACAGTGGTGATGATGGAACCAGTACCGGTACTGAACGCGTCTTTTATCTTTTTGTCTTTCACCTTTAGGCCTATAACCATTTATCCCC
>NMRB01000271.1:229716-250808 GCA_002633025.1 Notospermus geniculatus
TGTCTGCACCAAAAGAGTCTGAAACAAAAAGAGAACAAAAAGACTAACCTGCACGTTCTTGGCTTGGGCTTGCATCCTCCAGACCACTGCAAGGCAATTGTTTATTGTCTTGGTGCAGATTCAACTCTTCGCCAAGTACTTGTGGAGACGAAGAATCCGGCTTCATTTCAATAATGTCACCGTTACATTCCTCATTTGTGCTTGCAAGGCTCTGATTGGACTGTTCACCACAGACGTCTGTCGAGGTTTCAGGATTTTGTTCAATAATTTCATCTTCTTCACATTCCAGCTGGCCATTCCCTGAACAAAGACAAAAAACTTAGCAGAATGATCTTTCTTGAAGTGGGTTATAAGATTGTAATTACCGGTACTGAATTCTATTTTGACCTCTCTAACTTTATGTCATGTATCCTCATTGGAAGATACACCTATGATAAACATTTGGAGATGATCCAGCCACTAGCCATTGAGTTATTGGACTGTTTGTGTTCACGGTTTTGGCCACCATGGCTGAGTTCGATTGGTCTACTCGAGGGTAGAGTGTGAGTCCCGACAAAATTGCACGTGACTGACATGTGATCACTTGTACTACCATCTGCGCATGTCGAGTGGGAGTTGCAAGAGAACGCTCAACTCTTAACTCGCTCAACTCTCGCGATGGCGGGAGTTACGAATTGAAAAATATTTTGAGCTTGGGCCAAGAATAATGTTGTAGTAGGCCCCTATTAATTGACGACATTGACGTGTCATCGTTTGAAATGCATCGGAATATGACAAAAACGGAACAAAAGTGAATTTTCTTCGTACATTTTCACTGCACTGCCACCTAGGCCTAACGTTACCATGGTTACCACAGCACATGAGGCTCCGGTGGGGGTTTTCACGTAAAATCGGGGTTCTAGGCCTGTACAATGTGTACGGTGAGTGTAAAAAGAGTCTTTTTTACA
The DNA here is from genome assembly GCA_002633025.1 of Notospermus geniculatus. NCBI lineage: Eukaryota > Metazoa > Nemertea > Pilidiophora > Heteronemertea > Lineidae > Notospermus > Notospermus geniculatus. The sequence goes on from NMRB01000271.1 coordinate 230,664, forward strand.
TACCATGTGCATACATGCACACTCTGTAGGCTAATTGTCCCAAGAACCCCGATTTTAAGGGTGGAAAACCCTGCAATTGCGCCTGTGTTTCACATCGCCGCCATTTTGTCATGTGGTACAGTCGAGTTCAACCCTCGCATCGCCGAGGGTACGACTCGAGTCTCTAACTAGGTCAAATATGACGTCACGCGGGTAGCTACCCTCGGGTTCTCTTGAGTTTGATTGCCGGTCGGACCGATCGGGTCGACCCTCGGGTTCCAATCGAACTCGGCCCATGGTGGCCAAGCCAAGAATCGAATCCAACCGAAACTTGGTACCATAGGTTATCTGACATAGGGGTATAAATGTGACCCTCCATGGCCAAACCAGTCGCATGTTGCTCTTGGCTTGGCAGGTTGAGACCAAGGCCCAGTTTCAACTGCTGCGCTCAAAGTTAAGATTGAGGTTGACCTGAGCTGAGTAATATGATTTGTCATTACAATTTGAGGTTGAGAACGACTTTAAAGTGGTCCCGAACTGCCAGGACAAGCGAGACAGCCTCGTTTTCATTTTCCCACGTTACGCCCATCTCAAACGAGATGAATGAACGCCTGTCAATCATCACGTGACGTCGACATTACTACATGTATGGAATTTACTGCGCGATCACTGATTGAGCAAGTTCTGAAAGACTGACAGCTGATTAGTGTCAAAACAACATGGCGCCACCGATTCACCAAGTCGCGAATTTTCCTCGATCTCGGGGATTTTAGGGGCAGTTTTACTGAGAGTGTTCAATCTGACACGAGTGACACCAGTGATGACAATGTCGGCCGGCTTACCAGGCAAGTTGGTGTTTTCTAGGAACAAGCCCGAGAATAGCTGCCGTTTAACCGGCGGCGAGATCGCCGTCGTCTGGCAATATATATGATGATGATGCCACACATACAAACAACCTCCTCATTCGTCTTAAAACCGAGTTCTTTCTTCATTATGAGCCACTTCGATAACGTTTCTGGACAAATCCACAGCCGCTGGCCGGCATCGTTTTAGGCCAACCTTTCACTTCTTTCACTTTTTCGCTTCGGGATCCTACTTGCTGCGGTTTGCACGACCATAGTCAGTGTTGACAAACTCAGTTAAGGTAGCGTAGTGCATGCTCAGAAGCCGGGGGCAGAAATCGGAAGTTCCATTTTCGTGAGTGGTGAAAATGATCAGGTGCCAACTTTTGCTGGCCGGTTTAGGACAACTTCAAGGTTCGCTTGAGAAGAAAGTCGACCTTATGACTGGTGCAATGGTCACTTTCAATGGGCCGTATTTTAGAACATTCCTTAACATTGAGGTCTACCTTAAATCTATTGTTCTCGATGGTTTTACAATAGACTTAAGGTCGACCTTAAAGTTAAGGAACGTTCTAAAATACGACCCAATATTGTATGTCTGTTATGAAATCCAAAATAATGTATTTCTTCGTCTTCTGGTGTCATCTTAGCTTACTGCGGCTCTCCTTCTGAGCGACATGCGACTGGTTTGGCTGTGGAGGATCACATGTACCAAGTTTCAGGTCAATAGACCCAGCGGTTACAAAACATGACGACAGACACCACATCACATGACTATCGTGACTATACCTCATCCACCTATCTCCCCGAGGAATTAGAAACAGCTCCGGAGAGAGCATATATTTTCAATAGTCGGAAGCTGTTTTTAGCTCCAGGCCTTAAAACCTTATTTTCGAGCCCTGGTACCACTTTACCCTAGTACTTTCCGAGATTTCCCCAAATTTGAAAACCGCTGTTAAAGTCCCCAGCAGCTTTTGAACTTTGACCTACAGCAACCTTGAAAAGTAGGTCAAATAAAAATCTCTTACATATATGTCATGAACCCTTATTAGATTTACCGATGCTAAAAATTTGGAGATGATCCAGACATTAGTTCAGGAATTCATAAGGGGCACACTCCGCGTGAGCATCTTCCATGATCGAAGGCCGATCTGCTCACCACTACGTTACACCGCACATTACCCTTCGAGAAATAGACCAGTCGGCGGCGTATCTTGGCACCATGCCAACTTTACCGGTCAACCAATCATATGACACTTTATATCGGGTCTTCGGCTACCAATATTTGTACCACGATTCAAATTTTACAACACTGATTCTGATTGGCCTCTTCTTCTCGAGGCGGCAGATACGCCGTGGACCGGTCACTTTCTCGAAGGGTGATGTGCGGTGTAACGTACTGGTGAGCAGATCGGCCTTCGAAACTAATGTATTAGGCCAGCCCTGCCTACCACGATATATAATTACACACAGCACACCTGGATGACCTATATTTCTGTCCGCAGTGAAGTACACCTGACTGCGGACAAGATTTTGCAGTAGCTCATGCGGTGTGTGTCCCTTATGTATTGCACTTTATGCTTTTGGTTTTGGCCACCTGGTGACCATGCAATAAATCAAATCGGACCGAAACTCGATCAGTCCCACAGGTCATCGCACCTGGGGGTACAACATGTATATATGTAGCAAGTTTTAGGTCAATAGCCCCAGCAGTTACAAAACGTGCCCTGCTAACAGAAGACGACGGACAACAGACACCACATCATGACTATAGCTCACAGGTGAGCTAAGAAAGTACAAAACCAACATGTACCCCCCAGTGTTTCCTTGCAGTCAACGCTAGAAATGCGAGAGGCATTTTGATTACTTCCACATGTTACTGTTCTACGGAAACCAAGGACATTCAGATTGGAGACACACTGACAAAGGAAGGACATTTCAGAAAGAAGGACCTTGTATTTCAACGCAGGAGAGAAGGGATGCCAATGTTGATATACACAGTCAATGAGAGGACATTTTGGAAAGGAAGGACCAAATGAGTAGTCATATTTCAGTAAGATAGCTGAAGGTCTTTCTGAGATTTCCCCTAAACAAACGGTGCTGGGGACCAGCACCGTTTGAACTCTGACCTCTCTGACCCTGAAAACTAGGTCAAATAAAATACCTGCTACTATGTCATGTACCCTCATTAGATTTATTTAGCGATTATAAAAATTTTGAGATTACCCAAATATTAGTTCAGGAGTTACTGCATGTTTTGTGCACCTGGTGGCAAAGCCAAGGATCAAACACCGAATCTTTGTAACATGTCATCTGACGAACGGATACAACATGTATACCAAATTTCAGGTGAATCACTTCTGTTTCACGGCTGCATTCTAGAGTGCTCATTAAAATTGAGACCAATTTCACTACATTTAACAATCACTTGCATATTGACGTGATCGGGTTGGTTCTAAACCTGGCACTGGCATGCTGGCACTGGCACTGGCATCATATTATGGCCAGAAATCATGAAAAATGGTATATTGACCTTACAATTATTATTTTGGAAGATAATAAGATAATAGGGCCAACAAGTTTAAGATGGATCAATTATGTTGAAAAATCTAACTAGAGGCATCGGAGATGCCATAGGCTTGCCTGTTTGTTGTGCTTTGTTGATGCTTGTGTTTACTTGAAGAGGGGAAATTGGTTAGCAGGTGACGAGGGCAGGTTATGAGTACGCTATGGAAATGGGAAGTCAACTTCCAGAGGTTTGCAAATTTTCGACCCCCAAATCGGGGTCTTCTTCAGGCTGGCACTTTCTTGCACGATACCTAGCTTTTATAGTTTGATACCAAACATGACTACCTTGGCTAAACTGGTCACTAAGTCATTGAAGTAGGTCGATTCAAACTGACATTACATTACGTTTAGTAATAGGTCAGCAGCGCCACATATCATTTTAGTTTTGCACTAGTAGTAACGCACTGTAAACATGGTAAAGGGATTCCTAAAAAATATTAACACATCCAGGGCTCAACTGCACAGTAAAAACCGATTTTCATGAACGTGATCACAGCGCCCTCTTTTATCTTAATTAATATCACATAGTAGGTCTATAATCCCGGGTGAATTGAGATGATGTTTTATTGGACCCTTGGGTGGGAAGAACACATGCTAGGCCTCCTTGGTGAATCGAGATCCACAACTTCTTAGAGCCCTTCGTTGGGAACGCGTTAATGAAGCATGTGACAGTCCTGACCTTGTTGAATTGAGGTACCGGTAGATAATTTATAAGCTGGACGTCTAAGTAATTGGGTGGGAAGTGGTTAATACACACATGACATGTACATGTAGGCCCTAGACCTAGGCCTAATCCGTGGTGAATCGAAGTGATATCTTATTAGACCCCTTGGCCTGGCTGGAAAGGGGTTAAAGGAGCACGGAATTGCCACTTTTTCTCGACAGCCGGCGCCACTGTGCCACTCTCCAACGCAGGGACCAACTATGTACTGGCGAGTTGACTCGATTTCCTCCGTACATTTTATAATGCATTTTGTAGTTCGTATTACTGCCGCTAGGTGGCTCCCTCTACATCGGCAGTCAAATAACGCATTTGAGATCCAATACCGTGCTCCTTTAATAACCAAATGACTGGCCAACAATCCTTGTTGAATCAAGCTAGATACGGTACCTTATTACGGTACCTTATTACACCCCCTTGGCAGCATGAGCCAGCTCTTCCGTCACCAAAACAATGAACACAAAACCATAGGGACCCAAGAGGGAAGAGCAATTAACAGCTCTGATCCCACAACGTCAACAACCAGCAGCCAAAAAAGATGCAGGCATACTCTCGCATTTGCCATCATGCCCAAGTCCCAGCTCATGGTTCATAGAAGGCCAGGGGCACCTCATATTTTACTGATTTAGAAATGAATAGGCCTAAATAAAGACACATGACAATGGGTGAGGTCAAATCTCAGGGTAAGCCGATTAACTNCACAAGGTCATGAGATGGGGAACTAGAAACAGTCAGCTTCACTGATGACGTCATCATGGTCATGGATGAAACTACGATGGTGCATCTAGAAAGTGCTTACTACACGAAAACCAACCTGACACAAACTCCATCACAAAGCGGCAGGTTATTTGGCGCTCCTGGCCAAAGGTGAGGCACAGCTTTATCATGAACGAATAGTGGCATATGCCTTCTAGGCCGAGTTTATAAATTTAATGTACAAAACTGCAGCATTGTGAACATAAAACGATGACTTTATGGCCAAGTTGACGGATTCCTTCGCATCCAGGTGTTCGTGCTATACCGAAGCACGCAGCCGATGCACGTAATGTCCACATTAATTCAAGCAGCTACTTCCGCCGATAAATGCACAATCGACCAATCAGAAGAGACTTTTTAATGCGGACATTAATTCCATTTTATGTCTACATTAATTCGAGCTCATGCACATCCGCCACTAAATACTCTTCTCTGATTGGTCGATGGTGCATTTATCGGCGGAAGTAGCAGATTGATTTAATGTGGACATTAAATCGATTTAGTGTGGACATTAAATCGATTTAATGGTGGTATTAAATCGATTTAATGTGGACATATAAAAATCAAATCCTATTGGTCGATTTAATGTGGACATTAATTCGTTTGAATTTATGTGGATATTAATTCAGAATTATGTCCACTCCGGCGTGCGATACACGTAGCAATCACCTGTGGACGAGTGCGTCACTCTCCCATTTTCCCCCAAGTGATCACAATAGGCTTGCTGCGCATGCGCAGGCAAGCCTAAAAACTGATATAGACTAGTTCCTTGTCGTTCCGCTACGTGACGCTACGCTACTACACTATAACGACAAGCACGGACCACCATTTTGTATGAATTAGTCGAGATTCTGCCTAATTCATTTTTCCACATCTGCGCAGCTTTCTGCGCAGGTTCTTATGCGTGGAGACGCTTTTTATGCGTGGAGAGTAGAAATGTTCTAAATATAGCCTGGTACACGTGCATTTTGACGGTTGAACTACATGAACTGACCACTGACGTGACAGCAGCTGGATTAATTATGTTCGACTGTCACTGGGGTTGGAAACTGGTAAGTTTACGAGGGATGAGGCGTGAGTTTTTTCACGGTATGTTGTATGTAGGCATGCTGGGATTCCTTTGTTTTTTCGTCTCGTTTTTGTGAGGGCAGATAAACTCTGCAGTGCACTTTATTAGCCTAAGTTAAGTGGGTGCCGTGGTAGGCCCAACCTGAACAACAGGGCACAAGCCTCCAAAAAACCTGGTGACGTTGCGTCGGTTTGTGACCCTGATGAACAACAGTCAAATCCGCCATTTTGCGTAGGGTTATGTGATTCGTCACGCCTCACAGCGCCGGTGTGGAAGAACTACTTCCGCGGTAAAAGTAGTTCCAAAGAAATGACATTTCTCTGGTAAATATTGCTACTTTTATTGTATTTTATGATGATTTCAGATGAAATAAATATATTTAAGTCAATTTATCTGCATATTTACATCAGAAGACCCATAATAGCATATTTTGTTGTTTTGGGAATCTGGCAAACGCACAGTGGACGCACAGCATCAGAACAGCGAAATGCCCCGGCGAAATGCATGACAGTGCACTGTACATTCTGTACTGTATGGCATAATGGCGGGAACCCCGGGGAAATCCCGATTTGGCCGAGCAAAAACGCACAATAACTCGCAAAGTCTTAGTAAAATTCACTTTGGCGTGTCATATTGTATTAAATTAACCCAAAACTGCCATCGTTAGGTTCTTTTTCGACACAAAAGTGATGAGTTTCACCGAACTATATCTTCTAGTGGATGAGTCAAAGTAGTCCGAAAGTACATCCAGGTGGTTCGGTCGCCGCATCACTATCCCAGCTATAGGTGGGGGCGCAATAAGATATTCAAGATGGCGGCGGTGATTTTTCCTCCGGGACTAAATCCCAAACCCAAGTCTCGCAATATCTCGCGGGATTTGGTCCCGGTGTTCCGGTTGGTGGTAGGCCTTGCTTGCATCCATCACATGCCTCCCCCGCTCTGGCGGGTAGTCCTCCTGCTGGAGTGCGATTAGGCCTAGATCATGAGATAAACTCCAAGAAAATTTCTGCGGAACAAAGCAGGGTTTATTGAAACCTAGACGCAGTGCTGGGAAATACCCCGAGGAGTGCTAAAAATAGAATGTACTATGTCATCAATATGGTGCAAAATGGCGCCCCGTTCCTGTCTTTATATTTTCAGCCATCTATAAAGACAGGGTACCAGTCTAAAACTGATATACACCTTGTTTTCCACCGTAATAAAATCATAATCGCACTATCAAGTTTAGAAGTGTACAAAAACACCAAACACACCATGATTTTTAAACATTTCTTCATTATTTTGTGTTACACTATTTTGCGGCGGATTACACGTATGGCTGTGCTTTGCTTCGGTCGTTCCGGCAGAAATAGTTTCTATTTTAGAAGCAGCCAAATCGATGGACCAATCAGCTTCGTCGAATTTGATCACATGATTTTGTGAGTGTAACAACGCGCAACAAGGAGGCAGCCATCTTAAATGACGTCATTCCTACGCAGAAAGAAGTACGGGGCACTGACGTTTGAAGACAGAGTCAGTAAGGTGAAACCGTCTGACCTCTGCGTTGGAGATTGTCATTCCCAAAATGGCAGCTGTAAACTTTTCTCGATTCGCTGACAAACTCGCGGAATTCCTGATTGTTCCTTAATAAACCTCGCGTCAAAATGATTTTCACGGATTATCTAGATAACGAGTACGTACCAATGGGCAATCTCGTACCCAGAGTTCAATGCCACATTAAACTCTGGAAAGGGCTAGACCGGTACTACTTTTCCACAGTGCGAATGCATTGTTGGTGGCGGATGAATTTCTGACCGTTGCACAGCGAATTGCGTAGGGATTCGAAAGAGTTCGTTCTTTTTTCCACAATAAAACATCGAATACCCAACGGAATGTTAAAATAGTAGTAATTTTACAAATACTGGAACAAATTCTAGTTTTCGGTGTGATTATTTTATCAAATAATTTGTAAAATCGATGAGCACAAGAATCTTGTGCTGGGTTCCAGCCCTTTTCAGAGGTCTTAGCCAAGGAACGATGGTGGCGACCTCTTCAGATTGACCAATGGGTTCAAAATACGTAGGTATGATCCAGTTCGTGGACCTGAATTTGGGGCTGCCACCATTCGACAGCGTACATTTTATATGGAATGAGATGCAATACCATTCCGAACTTCCGAAGGCAACTGCTCGGCAATTTCCGTAGACACTCGCATTTCCCCTCGGACACAATTCCAAGGCAGCTATCTTGAACGCGCAAGGATTTCCATGCGTTTCTGGGGGTTTTTATGCGGTCGCCTCATCACATCTGCAGCACCTACGCACTTTAGGTCACACAGAAAGGTTGCGTTATTGGATCAATGATTGGCAGATTGGGTGAGATACCGGTACGTTTATATATAACTAGCAAAGTACCCATCCTACGCAGGGTTGGAGCTACCATTGTCTTCTTTTAGCCAAAGTAAAGAAAAGCCTATTGTTCAGTAGTGTGAACAATAGGGATTTTCTTTACTTTGGCTAAAAAAAGTAATGGTAGCTCCAACCCTGCTACGGAAGGGTAGAGGTGTCACCACAGGGAGTAAGGGTGGCCATGAAGTAGATGCCAACGACATACTGTAGAAATTCCCTGAATACTGTGGGCTTTTAGTAGTTTTTCAGCGGAAAACAACCATGGTATGGATGACACAAATGACAGGTGAACGGCCCTCGGACGGGTAGGGGTGGTGCCGATTTTAGGACATTTTCCACTACATTACGTTTTCTTTGCCTCTGTCTGGATTCCATCACTTCTCACCCCGATATGCTCAGCAAATCGGGGTAAGGATTATCAATGCAGTATGTTTACTCAGCCGTTAGTTTGTTTACATAGTCNGCCCCGGACATTTACCTCCATAGTACGTCCCCCCCCTAATGCATGTTGTTGTTACCAAAGTGGATCACTTTGCACTTCCACATGCATCATTGTCAGCGAGACCAATTTTGTCCAAGTGTTTTTCTATACACGTGCACCGTGCTGTAGCTCGGTTCATACTCCGTCCGGATTTTACGCCGATTGAGTGAGGATATTCCGCCAGTCATTTTTTCGCCAGTCACCAGTCATTTTTCTGCCAGTCATTTCAAAAATTATAGAAATTTGTCTTAGCATCTTTAAACTGGTATTTTTATAATCTAATTCATAATGTATTAGGGGTGGATTTTAGCATTCCGGTGAATGTAAGTTAAAACCTAAAGGAATTTCGGAGTTGAGGATTTGTATCTGGAGCCTACGGTGGCCGGTAAGGAATATACATGTATTAGTTTTGCACTTGATAAATGTGAAATCTTCATGCATGTGCCTGTGGAAAATAAACACGTGTCTGTTGTCCACACGCACATGCTATAGGTCCTAAGCACATGCTCTGGCTCTGGCACATGCACATGCCAAGGCATGAGGTGATGAGACCCGAGTGGGTTTGGAATTTGACAAACCTAGTCACAAGGCCAAGGCCTAAATTTATGGAATTAGACTCAATGTGGGTGTAATTGCTGAATTATGGATAAGAAGACGATGCCAAGGATGCAAGGATGTTCCACCTATGTTTGTGAAATTGAACATAGCCCTTTAATGTTCAGCGCAGCGCCTTCTGCCCCGTTTGCGCATGCTCATAAAGGCTGTCCGCCATCTTCCAATAAATCATGTCGTTTGTTTACAAAGGACCAATCCCAAATATGATTTGACCTCCAACATCAAAATTGAAATGTGCCTAATGGGCTATCGTATAATTTCCAGAATGACTGGCAGAAAAATGACTGGTGACTGGCGAAAAAATGACAGGCGGAATATCCTCACTCACGCCGATTATGATCAATTTCAATGTGTGTGCACATTGACGCTGGTGATTCAAATTCTACTGTACGCATTGTCAGAATAACCGGTCCTGGGGCCTTATTCACAAAGCCGACTTAGGCCTTCCGCATGCGTAACGGATGACTAACCCGTACGTAAGGAATTGCGCGTGATTCACGAAGTCCCCCCCCCCCCCCCCCCCCCCGGGATTTGTGACCTTTGAGCGATTAGTTAAAGAGCCGTAGCAAGACAAAACCCTTTCAACCCTTTCACCTGCAGGTGAGTGTACCAGAAGAATGACAGTGTTAAATTGAAATGTTCCACAGTAATATGATCATGGTCACAATGTAGCATATTATGCAAATAGAAGGACCTACAAACCAGGTTAGAACATTCTACGTCGCTAATGTTGAAGACAAGAGTTAAATTGTGTATTACAGTCTGATGTGAACTATATGGGTTCTTTGACCAAGTCATTCGATTCGAAAATTAGAACACAGTGGACTCGCTTATTACAATAGCCATCGCGATGTCTGAGGCTTTCGCAGTCGAGGTCACGATAAGAATGCCACCGCCAAAACAGATATGGGCCAAATGGGTTTTATCAGGGGTTCCGGACGAGGCCTAATGCTGTTTTCGACTTTTTGAGGTGGGGAGTCCTTAAAATCAAGCTAGTGGATAGCCTGGATTTTTTGACGAACAATCGTCACCCCTCTGAATAATAGTCCATGTCAGCACTCCAGGATGAGATTTTCAAGACAATAATGATGAGACAATGGCACAACCGATCAAAATGAAATTTTCACTGATGTCTGAAGAAATATCGAAGGCTTTGATATACGGTCGAACCAGATTAATATTCCACCCCTCGAAAATTGTTTATCATTGGGGAAGGACATTCCACAAAGAAGGAACTTGTATTTCAACTCAGGAGAGAAGGGTTGTCAATGTTGAAACACACAGTCAATGAGAGGACATTCTGGAAAGGAAGGACCAAATGAAAAAGTCATATTTTCAAGTCTGGGACGGGGTGCTTGTCACCCATTTCACCCATTTTCTCTGCAGTCTTAAAACACTCATATATCCCCGCAGATCAATACATGTAGCTCCAGCGGTTACGAAACGTGCCCTGCTAACGGACGCCGACGGACGCTGCACCACAACAAAAGCTCACAGGTGAACTAATGAAATGGCCAGGGCCATTGTGCTCACCTCTGTGATAAGTCTCCATCAAGTGTGAAACTGTGACTCTCATGGTCAATGTTGAGGATCAGTACAGAAAAGTTAAAGCTGAACACACCAAGAAGTATTTTATGATGTGATCAGTATTATCAGTCAATGACATAAACTCAGGTGATGGCACGTCCAGAAGGAGTACAATTTCTGAATACAATGAATACAAGTGGTATTTGTGAACAAACTGCTTTCCTGTCTAGGTCACAGATGTCAAAAATTCTATTTTTCAAGATGGCCACCTGGTGGCCACACGTGACGTTCGTTGGGACTGAAATTTTAGCAGGAATGTACAGGATACTTGCATAGATATTTAGACAACATTGAAACATCGTAACATTTACTACCGATGAGATATGGCCAAAGTCAATTTTTCAAGATGGCCGCCTGGCAGCCATGTTGAAGTCCAATCGAACCGAAATTTGGCATATAACTAGACGGTACCAAGACACATATTTAGGCACGGTTAAAGCATCCTAGCTACCCCTATTTATGAGGTGTGGGCCGAAGTCCATTTTTCAAGATGGCTCCCTGGCGGCCATATTTGACGTCGAATCTCACTGAAATTTACCATATATTTATATGGTACCTAGATACATATTTTGACAACGTTAAAACATCCTACCTACTCCTATTTATAAAATGTGGGTCAAAGTCCATTTTTCAAGATGGCTTCCTGGCGGCCATATTTGAAGTCCGATCGGGTTGAAATTTGGTGCATTTGTGCAGGGTGCCTAGATATATCTTCACACCAAATCACAACGCTCTATGTCAAATAGCCATGAAATGTGCCACCAAACAGTGAATTTTGAACTTTGACCTCTGCTGACCTTGAAAAGTAGGTCAAATCAAAAACCCGGGATTTATGTGATGTAGTCTCATCATAGGAACCCACCATAAAAGTTTCGTGGTTCTAGCTAACAGCGTTCAGGAGATACGGCCCAAAGAAGGTTTTCACAAAGCGCCCCCTACAGGCCAGAGTGTATAAGCACCAGCGCAAAGTTTCGGTCCAGAGATAGTTTTTACCATAGGCTACCTGTACACCAAATTTCAAGTTTCTAACCCAAGCGGTTTAGAAACGTGCCACCCATGTTAACGACGACGGACGACGACGACGACGGATGACACACCATGAGAGAAGCTCACCTCACAGAGGTGAGCTAAAAATGGACCCAGGGTACAATTTCACTTGACAACATCAAACCTGGTTACACTGTATGTGTACCCAGGACGACAATAACCCCTTCAGCATTACTAAGGAAACCAAGGACCTTTGGATTGGAGACACACTGACAAAGGAAGGACTTTAATGTATATTTCAACTCAGGAGAGAAGGGTGGTCAATGTTGATACACACAGTAAATGAGAGGACATTCTGGAGAGGAAGGACCAAATGAAAATGTCATATTTCAGGTCTGGGACAGGGTGCTTGTCACCCATTTCACCCATTTTCTCTCCAGTGTCAAGACAATCATATGTCCCAACAACAACACCCTACACTGTAGTCGAGAAGACTTGCTAATTCCGATTCCTCTAATTGAATACAAAATATAAATGCGCCCCAATTGAATCTCAGAAGCAAGTTCGCGCCCTGTCTTAAATTGCCGCGCCACGTCTAAAAATGTCGCGCCCCGTTTAAATTTTCCGTCGCCCTGATTAAATCCACCTGTCCCACGCACAAACAAACCATCAAGAACAACAAAAACGGCTCCCAAATCAACCGTAATCGGCTTTTGTTTCACCCATCAAACATCGTCAGTGCCGCGTGGCTGGTGTAATTCGCCCGACTGTCTGATTGCAGCGAGGCCTACATCATGTACTAGAAACATAAACACAGCGAGTGACTCATTCATGGCAGCGAGCCAGCGTGGTCGGCCTTGGCAACTGTCAATCAACATCATCAAGCAGCACCGCCGGTCCCTGCCGTCGATGCGATCGCTGGTAGGCCAACTGACAAGTGACATTCAGTGAGGTTTCAGTGACAGGCTGGGTCATGTAGGTCAATGCATCGTTAAAAAATAACAGATCTTTTATCTAAGTTTATTTTTCAGGTGCAGATGCAATCATTGTCCTGTGCACCGGCGTCATCCATTCCAGCTCTGAAAACTCCACGTGGTAGGTCCGAACGTCTGACTCGTATTGCTATTTGTAGAATCTTCTGCAAATGAGCAACAGGAGGCAGTGTTCGGACTACACGTGGTATTTTGTAGAATGATCATCATGATGTTTGTTGTCAGTCAGTAAACCACGTCTGAATTTGATTTGATTGGAAAGGGGACTTTGCCAATATTACAAGAATTAAAACTATTTGTAATAAAAATCTTTATTTACTTGATTTTCGTCCGATCTCGGACACGGTCAATGCGCCAGATTCGTTGAAACTACACTCCATACAGCGCATTCATACACACTTCACATGCTTGATGCCAACCATGCCGTAAACCAAAGCACATGTCTGGAGATCGACGGGGATTCCCCGTCGATGTTCAGCGGCCATGGCGGCGTGATGAGTTTCCCGCCGTTGCAGTGCGTAGTGGATGATTGCCCGAAAACAAGTGTTTTCCCGGTGTTTTAACGGGTTCTAGGTATTTATTCCACCCTTCTTATGATAACTAGCACATACCAATATCACCTTTAGATGGGTAAATCGAGTAATGGTCTTAATTTGGCAGACCGATCGTCGGCTGGAGAGTTGGGCGGTCGGGCGGACATCGCGATCGTCGGTAACTCGGGTAAAAAAATGCCAATAAACTGCTTTTGTTGGAATGCGAAAATCCCCCTCAGATGCTTGGAAATCGCATCTCCTGGCATCTAGAATTCAAAATTTTCTGGGGGAGGGCCCCCAGACCCCCCGCCCGGGGCGCGCGGTGCCGACTTCGTCGGCACATGCTGCGCCCTGATTGATTAAAATCCTGGCGAGAACACTGCCAGGTGAGCTAAAAATGACTGCGACAGATGTTTCAAGAAGTATCATGGCCTTCATAAAAATTAGAACACTAGGGCCTATCTAAAGGACTGCTGTATGAATGATATTCTCACCTGTATTCTCCATGGGTAATGTAATTCTCGGCCATAGTCATACCGTAATTCACAACCTGCAGCAATATCCATCAAGGCGAAAAGACACAAGTGTGGTTCTGAGTCGACAGTGATATTCTTTATCGTGCAATTTGATGATTTCCAGCCATCATTTACGAGTCGCCCCAAACTGCCATCATCAATGGTGGCATCAAGCCTGAAAAAAATATCGTTGAAGTCACTGCAGTAAAGTTTTGTTCACACATAACATTCCATTTGATACTCTTTCCCACTTCTGTGGCTGAGTGGGAGGTACTTTTTTGTTCAAACTTTCATATCAGCCCCTAGCTACAGCTGTTGGGGAACATGACCAGCTGCAAAACTATGTACGACGGCCCCACAAGATGCTTTGCATGATACCGAAGGCTCAGACCTCAAATGTGATTCAATAGGGTAGAATTTCGTACCGGTAGTTAACAATAAAGCAGTTCATACTAACCACACTGTTGTACCCTTGAATTTAAACTCAAAAACAAATGTATCAGGATGTCCGATCTCGGATGGATCAGCAGTGCACAGCTTGCCACGATACTCAAGGAGAAACTCATCTTTCTTTACTTCGTCTTTGGTAAAAACTCCTCTGCCTGAAAAACAACACAGAAGGGAATTCTGGAGGATTGTAGAAGTATTTCTCACAAAGCATTTTACATTTGGTCTTCAAGCCAAAAATTCAAGCATGTTCACCAGTATAAGATGATGCCAGCAAATCCTTTACAATAGGCCTACAGGAATAGGGAAATAACCATCTGCCTTTTTTACCAGTGCCTTTTTTACCGTACACCTGACTCCCCAGTCCTGATTTTTGTCAAAGGACTAAAGACTAAGTTCAGTGGCGAATCCAAAATCATGGGAAAGAGGGGGCACAGCCAGCACGGAAACCTCGGTCTTTGACATCTTTTCAAAATTTCCTGGTCAATTTGAGAAGATTTTCAACAAAATGGAGGGGGCATGGACCGGCTGTGCCCCCCCCCTTGGATCTGCGCCTTTAGTTTCTTGATCGCTGTGCAGGGTGGGCCCAAGAAAGTGTCCCTCGAACACAGCATTTCTATATCCCTATTGTTCGAGGCACATTTTCTCTGGCCCACCCTGTAGTGTCCCATGCAAGGATACTGCTTGCCTAGTGATCCGTATAGAAAAACACACTTTAGCATGTTTGCGCACTCCCTTGTAATTAAAAAAGAAGAGCCTCGACACGGGATTGAGTGACGCGACACAATCAGCGATTCAATAAAAGTTGACCTCAACATTAACACATTTGACATTAGGCCCGTACTGTCATGTTGGATTAAGGCTCAGTCACGTGTCACTTGTCAGTGCATGTGTAATCACAGGAATTGTGCAGATCTGCATCATTTCTAACAGGTAGGCCTACTCTGGTAAAACCAGGAAAATTACAAAGAAAGCACCGGTAATGACTGGGGCTTGCGAATAAGTTCATGAGTGAGCAGGTTGGCTTGTTTAAAGCCGCACGGTAGACAGACAATGACGGGTCATGCTAATTACCGTCCTCCACCGTCTACCACCGTCCACCACCCCGTTTGTACCGGTACTGTTATTGTACTGTCATCCACCTCAATATTTCTTTAAAACACCGTTTTCTTTATTTTCTCTAAAAAATAATGTAAACCACATCAGAATCGCTGAGAATATTCTGTTTTTTGTGATCGTCCACCACCACGATTCTTCAGTCAGCGCCACCCTCGGACGCCCATGGAACCAGGTTTGATGACAACGTAGTTCCCGAACTCACCACCTGGCGGTGGCGGTGGAGGACGGTAATAAAGCACGACCGTTGATGGCTATTGCCTGGTACCGGCACGTTATGGTTTACCAATGCGCCCTGTGGAGCATAGTGTATTGGCATGTACTGAACAAAATGACCAATTATTTCCAAACCGGACGGTAATTAGCATGACCCGCCGTCAATGTCATATCATAAAAGAAGCTATGCCTGGTTGATATGGTTACCGTAACTAAGCCTAGGGCTACATGTAGCCTACCTGAACTATAGACCATTTAGGCTCAGCGAGATTCGGCGAGAGGTCACGACGTTGCCATGGCGTTTCTCGCACATGCGCAGTAGCTGGTTGGAAGAATGTACACGGAACGTGTGGTGAGACATGTACATTCTTCCAACCAGCTACTGCGCATGTGCGAGAAACGCCATGGCAACGTCGTGACCTCTCGCCGAATCTCGCTGAGCCTAAATGGTCTATAGGCCTACAGTAGGCTAGCCTATATGACAAGCCACCAATCCATTGAAAAGATTTGACTCACCTATAGATGTTATCATTAATAAATTTCACCTCATATCTATCTGGGTCTTCTGATTTTCTGATATAAAATTCTGCCACTTGCTTAGGGTTAGCACGCTTCTTTCTCATTCTGTTGCTTATCTGCAAATTGATAAAAACAGTTGCTGGGTGAGCATGCTGAGTGGACGAAACACGAAGGGCCGTTAAATGCACCAACGAAGAAGATTAGGCCTTGTCTTGAATTGAACTCAGGTTGAGCCACAACTTTTCCTTGTCACATCATGCCCTGGCAAACCTGAACAATTGAAAAGCTGTGGTTTATCTTCGTTGGTGCGGGGGTCTAGGCCTACGGCCCGAAGTCTCAGGATGATGCACTTTTCAAATGCAAAATCTACGCATAGGCCTAGGCAGGCATTCAGGCTTCAGCCCGCTCTCGAGGCTAGCCTAGGCCTAAATAAATCATGAAATGACGAGGGGCCTCCGTAGCCTATACTCACCGCCAAGAAGAAAACTGAGATCAAAACCAGTCAGTTCCAGTACAGTAGTACCGTATTAAATCCTGAGTATCCACGCGTCATATATTCAATATTCCTCTGTCACTGTCACAGTGTGAATTCCAATCGATATGCTAGGCCTCATCCATGTACACAGACAGTAGGCTACCGTATGACACTTCACGAAATCGGCACTAAAGTTTTCCCGCGAAAGCTGACCACCGAAAATGCTAATACAAGTAATTATAATATTCATGCTTTCTAGAGCCAGCCAATGAAAAAGTCCGCTGAGACTGAGTATAGGTGGCGCAGCCTTCATGGCGGGTAGGCTGGTAGATTGGTACCCGATCCTCCGCTGGTGGCGCTGGCGGGCTGGATGTAGCGGAGGATCGGTCCTGGCTACTGAGGACGGCAGAAATCTGGCTGCCGCCGGAAGTGACGAAAGTAAGACTAGTATGTTGTCATGACTGTACTTAGAACGCGTACAACCACATGATGAAGGACCGGATACCAGTTGCAACGAGGAATCATGGCGGCGGCTGGTAAATATCAATATTGCAGAGAATAAATATTGCTTTTCGCTTGCTACAAAGCGTGCCTTAGCGATAATCAATGCCAGACGAAAGAGTGAGTATGGATTCTTGAAACCAATGCATGCAAAAGCCTTAAAAAGTGCCATAGCGAATGACACATGGCTATTTTTCCAACCGATTGTGGCAAGCCGTTGGTTTTCGAATTGGACCAATCAACGCCATGAAACTCGCAGCCACTACCGGTCTATATATTTTATATTTATAGACCGGGGACCAGTCTAGTAGGCTGGCTGTCAGTTAATTGATACTGGGCACAAAATGGCAAATTCTCTACTGGAGGCACACCTACACACACGCTCACTAAAACCATGAAATGGAGGACACCAAGATAACTTTTGGAAACAGTTAATAGAGGACGGAGGAGTCTAAATCTGCGATCAGAAAGAGAGGACCCGAAAATATGTCCTCTGTTTTAAAAATGTCCTGCCTTTGTTGGTGTGTTTCCATATGAAAGTCCTTAGTTTCATGCACTTACGCACGCACACAGACACACACACACACACACACAGACACCACGACCAAACACTATATGGTTTCCGATCTTGAGATCGGAAACCATAAAAATGTACGTCTCTGCTGGCCCTATAATTCCGTGGGCCACGTTGGAGGATTTTGCTGATCCCAAAACTGTCAAAATTTAGCACCGTTGTAATTTCTCTGCGTCTTTCCCAGGCATTGTACTCCGTATCAAAAGTCGTCAGACATTTTTGCCCATTGGCGACGTGTAGAATACCAAGCAAAAGGCTGAGTCGAAACCTTGTTCGGTATTCTCTATATTATCCTCTAACATCCCGGTTAGCGTGGCAGTATGTCTAGTTCCTTCAGAGATCCTCTGACGAGGTCAAGAAACAACCGTGACCACGTATTTAAAGGGAGACTCCACTCATTGTAAGCTTTTGAATTTTTATCAATCCATAGAGACTGTGATGTCACTAGTGAGTGTCAATAGGCTGACTACCTTTGTAGTGAATGAGCTAATACTGTGACTGCCTAATCCTATTGGTTGTTCCTTCATAAATATGCATTGAGTACATATGACATCACATGTGCTGTGCAATGGTCCCCTTGGTATTCAATTAAAATACTTAAAATGAGGAGTTTGCTGATTTTTAAAACGAACTGTCTACAGGTACGGCAGCCGTACTCATATTCCCATCGGCTAGGGGTACGGCATCGTTTCAGTTTGCACATGCGCAGCAACTTGCATTTCTTCATATAGGCCTACGCAAAACATGAACTGTGATTTAAATCAATGGCAGCCTCTTTAGGCGCGATTTATCTTACAGACATCGTTTGTGGAGGGGGGTCAGGATTTGATCAGCGTTGGATCGTGTCAGTATTATTTTGGCCGATAATTATTATTTACAGCACTGATTGTAGGGATGATAGAATTTTCCGAAGTTGACCAGCTGGCCGGGTGGCTCATGTAGTAGAGCGTGGGGCCATGAATCCGGGGCGCCGGGTTCGATCCCTCGCGGTTGCACTTTTTTGCACTTTTTTACGTGTCTGTTTCTCTGTTTTTTTTTCTTTTTTTTGTGAAAAAATCTGAGTTAATTTTCCGTGCACATCCCTCGGGCGATGGTTGGGAGATTTAACAAGTCGCAGGAATCATTAGACGAATTTGAATGTTAATTAGCCTAGACGTTCATTTTGGTGTGGGAGAGGTCAAAAGCTGTCAATTCCTTTGGAAGTGTAACAAAGTAAGCCTACACTCAGATAGGCTACTTCATATACATCCACCTTGATATGCCAATCTTCAGCATAAAAATCATGCTGGTACGGCAGTGCCGTAATAGCGGGAGAGTCCCTGCCGTATCCCTAGTCCATATCTGCGAAGATACGGCAGAAAACTGCGCAGGCGCAGCGCGGGAATAAAAGAGGATCTTTACGCATGCGCAATTCTTCTGCCGTATCAATAGCCAATGTTTGTTCGGATACGGCACTGCCGTATTATAATACGGCAGTAAACTGAGCATGCGCAGTGTAATAACAAGACTGCCGTATCCCTAGAATTTATATTTTGGTGTACGGCTGCCGTACCTGTAGCCAGGGCCTTTTTAAAAAATCTGACATGTTGCAGATATCAATGAATTTGAATGTATTAACGATATTTCAAAAATTCGAAATTTTACACAATGAATGGAGTTTCCCTTTAAGCAACAAGGGTACGTTACTTTTGCATGAAATCCTATTCGAACGTAACGTCTATGTCGATGTTCATGGAATCACAGAACTACATATAGGAATGGTTTTAATAACTTCAACATTCCATCTTTGCCGTCAAGATTTAATCAGTGAGTACAAAACACAGAGGATGAAAATTAACGCAAGTTCGTCAGTAACCTAGGCTTATGTGTGATGTTTTGTATCAATGCTTGTGTGTTCAAGTAAATGTACATTAGGGAAGACCGGGGCTGGTTGTAACACTTTTTATTTTGAGGTCTATTACTTCCTAATTACAGGAAATATTTACAATCTGCTTCCTCTTTTGAATATTTGATATCAATGGTTACTTGTGTGTACTAAACAAAGTTTAGCCATCTCTATCCATGTCTCTGAAAAAGGGGTCCAAAGTCGACTGTATCCACCAACCCCGTTAAAAAATTTCGGGGTTGGTTGTAACACATGTAGTCCAGGAAAAATACGATTTGACCCAGAACAAATTGCAACAGAATTTCTTTTTGCTTTATATGGTTTAGTATACCCCTCCAAACATCACATAAAAAGTCCCTTCAAATCCGACCCCCCCCCCC
>NMRB01000271.1:250849-268129 GCA_002633025.1 Notospermus geniculatus
TGAGATCCTACATTAACTCATATTACAATGTTTATGGACTTCTATTACAAATTCAGGGGTGCATGTACTGCTAACTTTTTCCTTGTCCGTTTTAGACCCTATAAATGTATTACCAATAGATAGAAACGTGGCACCTCTTAGTCAGATAGGCACGATTAGAACATCATTTAACTTGTATTTGTTGTAAAAATGGCAAATTTGTTGATTTTGGGCAAAATATGACGTAATATGTCATTTCTACAACACAGCGCCAACATGTTCAAATCAAGCCTATCTGACTCAGAGGTGCCATATTTCTATCTATTGTTAATACATTTATAGGCTCTAAAACGGACGAGGAAAAAGTTAGCAGCACATGGATACTTGAATTTGTAATAGAAGTCCATAAACATTGTAATATGAGTTAATGTAGGATCTCAAATAAATACCAATTATGGGCACTTCGGGGGTCGGATTTGAAGGGACTTTTTATGTGATGTTTGGAGGGGTATACTAAACCATATAAAGCAAAAAGAAATTGTGTTGCAATTTGTTCTAGGTTCCCCCTTATTTTCGATAAATATCCTGGGCTAATGTTGGGGTAGGTTGTAACACATGTTGGGGTAGGTTGTAACACATGTTGGGGTAGGTTGTCCGTTTGTAGTTTCGAATCATCTTGGAAAACAAGAGAAGGACATCGGAGCGATGTCAATGTTTTCCGATGAGAAGTTTACAACTCTAGCGCTAGTTAACTGTGACCTTGACCTCCGAGCTTGAGACACGACTATGGCCCACCCGATGAGCTAAAAATGATAATTGCGTGTACAATCGTCATCAGCGTGCGGTGTCAGTTTTCTTCACGAGTTTATTGTAGCTCATTATATGTAATTTTCAGTCATTCCCTTGTCGATATTGAGCACATCATTATGTCATGACACGAAGGCTCATGATACTAGATGTTCAACTCTGCAGTCGCTCAAAACCAACATGACCAACAGCGGATCCTTCAACGGAGGGTGCACGTGCTACTCGCGAATAATAATAGGGAGTTTTCGCAAATCTGACGAAAAACGCAGTAGGAAATACGAAATTGGATGTCATATCTATGAGGTAATGTATTTCAGGAAATGGCTGTAACCACAAATATCGCCTGCTGCAAGAGCGTCTTTTAGCGTATGACGTTAGAACGACAGAGGTCAGGTGTATATTAAACTTTGAAATTTATCTTTCGTTTCCACTTCGTTGATACGAATTGGAAATTTAAAAATTCAAGATGCGCCATAACTCTTTCGATCTTACATGACATGCTAAAAGACGCACTGGCAGGAGGGACATTAGTGGTACCAACCATTTCCTGAAATACATTACGTCATGGATATGACGTCCAATTTCGTATTTCGTACTTCGTTTTTCGTCAGATTTGCGAAAACTCCCTATTAAGCATAGTGACCGAATGTGATCATGTATACTTGTTTACCGATACGTCTTCAAAGTCCGTGAAAAACCATTGTATACAGCAGCACAACACGACGACTCAACTGCACCCAGCACGTCCATCGGGAGTTTGGATAGACTCGGGACCCAGTCGTTGTGTCGCTCAGGCCGCCGCGCTACACTCCACAAACGACTGGGAAAGCAAGCTCAGGCTTTCTGCCCCTCTGCAAGGATATTATAGGGGGAAATATAGGGCTTTTCCATCACAAAAATAGGGATTTATAGGGATGGTTTGTAGGGCAAATATAGGGTATTATAGGGCTTTCGCCCCCAATATTTGACGTTTGGCACAGTAAATCATGTGAAAACCATACCTGTATGGGTTACATATACAGGCGCGCATCATGACTGGGAGAGGGATGCGCAGGGCCGCCGAAACTGCCTGTGCCGACGGGGGTGGGGGTGGTCTGGTGGATCTCCCCCAGAAAATTTTGAAATCTAGAAGGCCGTAGACACAATTTCCTGGCATCTCAGTATCAAAAGAGAAGCTTTATTTTAGCTCAATTTTTTGCTTATTGTTGGAAATTATTGAGAAAATAAATATTGGTGCTGGAAAGCAGGGGGGGGGGAGGCGACACCGAACCTCCCTCTGGATCCCCGCCTGGGCTGCCCGGCCTAATAGTCCGCAGAACTCACGACTGTAGATTTGACTTCTCACAATATGCTGGTCCCTGAAGCTGGCATACTGGCATCAGGCACGGTAGTGTCCAGGATCTCGAGCAGAGGGGGTCCAGGGGGTCGAGGGATAAGGTGGAGGGGGAGCGCGAGGGGCGTGTCTCCCCTCGCTTAGGAAATTTTGTAAATTCTGCACACCGAAGACGCCATTTCCCAGCATTTCAGTCTTGACTGAGTGAACCTGGTCGCATCCGCCACACCCAACAACGGATAGGCCTACCTGATGGGCTTACTAAGAGAACTTTTGCGGGAACTACAACAATATCAGAGCAGGGGTCCGAAGTTTCGAGAACTCGCTAGACCCTGCACCTGCTTGGCCCCTCTCCCTGTTATATGAAGTGATACGGGTAAAAAAAATCGATGGCCTGGGCGAGAAGAGGGGGTCCAGACCCCTGGACACCCGTCTGGGCATCGAGTAAAACTTGTATGCCAACGACAGGGATCACACCATTCGCGGAGTCGCGAGCTCGCGTGAAAATACCAGAAAAGAGAAAATAGGAAATTATAGGGTCAAGGGAAACCAAAAAATAGGGCTTATAGGGCAAATTTTGCAAAAAATAGGAATTTATAGGGAGAACAAAAAAATATAGGAATTTATAGGAATTATAGGGCCGGCAGAAAGCCTGCAAGCTGCAAAATCAGCGGCTTGCGTACCGACAACAACAACGGATATGAATGAGTTCAGCCAATCAGAAACTGCGTCTTGAACGGCCGTCGGCTGCTCGTTGCAAGACGCCAAAATCAGCTGATTATCGGAACTTTCTTCGAGGTCAAGGATGGTATCCTGATACCTAAGTTCGATGCTGTGTGCGATTAGCAGTACTTACGGATTCATTAAAATCCTGCTAGTGACATTGGAAAGTTTCTGGACGGGCGAGATGAGCTGGTAAATTACGTCGTCCACAGAAATAACAGCCAATCAAAAGTGTGCCAGATTTTCCCTAGTAGATTGCTTTCGGGAAATTTCATTCGTCGAGACGGGCGTTGTGGTCGTCGGTACGCTAGCCGCTGATATTGCAGCTTGCTTTCCCAGTCGTTTGTGGAGTGTAGCGCGGCGGCCGGAGCGACACAACGACTGGGTCCCGAGTCTAGAGTTTGGAGTGCATTCATTTACTTTACCCCATATCACAACGAAGTGGAGACATGGTACATTGAGAGCAGACGTCACCTAGAGAGGAAGTGACCTTTGCAGAGTAAGCTTTGACAACGCTATTCGAACTGTATAGTCTGGTTCAACCTAGAGGTGGACCATTGGAATGCAGTTTGTGGTTAGAGTGTGGCGAGAGTGACATAATTACGGTTACGCTTTACTTATATTCCAAAGGGGAACGATTTTGAATACAACTACAAACAACTCAAGAAGTCGTGTAACATATAAATCTACAACATGTATTACAAAGTCGCAAGGGCTCTCTAACTAACATCCTGGGTTTACCGAATCTGTGAAAAAATATTAGTCCTGTAAAATGACAGGAAGTCCTGTGAAATGACAGGAAGTGCAGTATATTAACAGTACACACCACAAATGTTTTGTTAAAATTATGAAGCTACCGTTGAACTACAGTAGCTCCGTCATTTTACAAAAGTACTTGTAAATATATCACGAAACCCGTTATTCAACAGAAATATCTGTCTAACAAGAGATTTTTTGAGTATTTATGAATTACAGCACGATTCTATAAAATATTTTCTGTAAAATCTTCTGCTTTTTCTAACAGTGTAGTATTTGAAATATCCAAGGCACCAGGGGAGATGAACTTACTCTCTATCCGGAAATTTAAGACCAGACAATGGGGAACTTCACACACGACAGCATGATGGTGACACAACAACATTGGGAGGAACGTTCCCCCTACGATTACTACACAAAAATGTTGCAGCTGTGTGTGTATCCTACACTTATTTGTATGGGAATCGTCGGCAACACTTTGAGCTTCTTGGTTATGTGCCTGCCTTCAAATAAGAAAAAGGTAATGTCATTCTCACTGAAGACCTTAGCAGTAACGGACACGTGTTCACTCTTAGTGTGTTTATTACCTCGTTTTGTTATAAACGTACGCCCAGATTTTCTGCTTTCACGTCACGTCGGTGAAATGTACTGTCAAATGTTTTACTTTGCGACTTTTTGTTTCTACAACGTTTCAATTTGGCAAATTGCAATAATCGCTATCGATCGGTTCATTGCTGTCAGCTTACCGCTTAAAGCCCCTCTTTGGTGCAATATGACAAATACTAGGGCATGTTGTGTTATAAACGTTGTATTACACATCGTAATCTACTTACCAAATAGCTTTCGGTCAGCTCAACAAGATAGAGACGGTTCGTACACGGATTGTGCTCTACCAAGCTATTTTGCTTGGTATCATTTTGGCTTTGAAGTCATCAACGCCACTGTAGATGTTTTTCTTCCCCTTACCATGATATTTCTCTTAAATGTAGCCATAATTATCAGTCTAAAGTGGCAAAGTTCCGTTCTTAAGGACAGTGTTCACTCTGACTTAAAAATACGGCAAAAGCAAGAAACATCAGTGACGGTCATGTTGATAGTTGTTGCAACGACTCTCTTGATCCTTGTCATTCCCTATTCAGTAGATATCATAGTATGGCATTGTTGTCTGGATCATGTCAAGGTCTCCCATCCAGGCCTGCGTGAATTAACTGGTGAAGTTTCATTTGAATTAGCTTTTGCGAACTGTGCACTCAATTTCGTTTTATATGTATCGAGTTCTTCAAAGTTCAGAAAAGACCTCGGAGTTCTTTTTTTTAAATTATTGCGGTGATTTTTTTTCCAATATCGCAATGCGAAATGAATGTCAGTATTGTTTCAGATGTTAATATAAAGCAGTCTGCGATTAAGTCAAATAAAATCGATAGTGTGAATTCACAGTGTACCTGCAAGAACCAAACGTGGTGAGGCAGGGTCTTGAGATCATTCACAAAGACAATGTACAAACGTGTAGATGCCACTGTTCAACAAGAATAAAGTCGGAACCGCCGAAGCAGAGAAAAACCGCTGAGAGAAGGGCTGTATATAGTTCCCAGGACATGAATCTTACTAATATTCTTGAAATTTTCTTAGTAAGTATCTAAACTATTTCTTAGTAAGATCTTAATGAGAAACATCTTAGTAAGATGTTTCTGTTACTACGATTTTTCTTATAAGATTCTTACAGAAACAGTATCGATGATTTTTCTTAGTAAGATATTGGTAGGAAAATTGGACGAAAATTGGTTGTGCACATAGAGGGTTTCTTAATTCATGAGCACACCACGTTAGAAGATACTAGATGAAATAGCCATGAAACGTGCCATCAAATGGCAAAATTTTGAAGTTTTACCTCCGTGGCCTTGAAATGTAGGTTAAATCAAAGACCCGTTACATACGTCATGTATCATCATTAGATGCACCGATGATAAAATTTGGAGACGATCCAGTAATTAGTTTAGAAATTATTGGAGACGATCCAGTCATTAGTTTAGAAATTATTGGACTTTGAGTTTTCGTTTTGGCCATCTGGTGGCCAAGCCAAGAATCGAATCGGACCGAAACTTGGTGTCATAGGTCAACGGCATTAGGGACATATATCGGCTGGCCCCAAAAAATGACTCCTAAGCATTTTTCAATAATTACAACACCTTATATTATAGACATGCAAATATACGGATATTATCCATCTATTGTAAAAGTTTCAGCACTAATTTAATATCGAATGGTTTTGACACGACGAAAAAATCAAGATTGTCTGTCCAAAAATCTGATGCCAGAGTGAAATACATGTAAATGTCATGCGGCGATCACATCGAACTTAAACACGTAAACACTTCATGTGTTTCTTAATCTCAGAGATGGTGACTTCGATTTAATAGCTTCAAATTCGCACATATTATATCTCATGTGAAGTGATTGATAACAGCAACAAGAAAAATTATTTTGGTCAACTGTTACCCATTGATTTGAAACAATGTTTTTTTAGATGGCTAGAAATGCTGGAAAAAACAGGATTCATTATCTGTGTTTTCACAGTAGCTTGAAGACCACTTCAAAGAAAAAGTCCCAATGCTTAGTTTTGATTTATTGATCCCAGATTGATGGGAAATTATCTATGGACTATACAAGAACTGGTGATAATTCATGAATCATAGGGGAATCAATGGAACTATATTGGCCAGTTTGACCTAGGACACGAGTACTCTCCATTGACCATGGTAAATAAAGGAGTATTGTTGTGCTAAACTGCCTGTGGCTTACCACATTGGGTAATCAACTTGGAAGCCTGTTGTGAAGAGTTGTTTGGGCTCTTCCAGAGCATGAGTTCACCCAGAAATCACAGATTCTTCTTGCTTCATTTCCTGTCAATCTGAGATCAATAAATCAAAACTAAGCATTGGGGATTTTTCTTTGAAGCGTTCTTCAAGTCACTGTGAAAACAGAGACAATAAATCCTATTTTTTCCACCATTTCTAGCCATCTAAAAACCATTGTTTCAAATTAATGGGTAACAGTTGACAAAAATAATTTTTCTTCATGATGTTATTAATCACTTCACATGAGATATAATATGTGCGAATTTGAAGCTAATCGAAGTCACCGTCTCTGAGATACACACTTTGTGCATGTTAGTCTCTTAGGTGCTCATCCCCCTTTACCTGCATTATCTATAGAACATTCTGCGTCCATGGTACATACCATGAACGACTAGACTGCTACAGCGAAAATGAAATCTGGTACCGAAAATTGCACTGTCACTGCGCCTGCAGGTGTGGGAATTGGAGTTTTCGGCACCTGATCCTTTTTGACTCCAGCCCACTGACTCCTTAAAGTACAAAATTGAAATTTGTACAACGAACAGAGAAAATTCCCTTCTTATGCAGGTAAAATTTCAGCAAATTCTTTTTGGTGGTCAGTGAAATATGCGGTGTTTAATTTCGATAAACGTGTATGAATATTAGGCGAATTTAGTCTGAATTTCCGGGACAATTAACAGTTCAATCGATATCCTCTGCCACTGAAGACAACTTTAATCTAGTTCTAATTTATTACTGACCATGGACAGTGTACATAGTGTAAATATTTAGACAGTTCAGAGTTATTGGATTTTCTATTTGCCACGTGTGTTCGCCAGCATTGCGCACCACCATTATGGATACGAAAATAAAGTCACGAAGTAAAGGAGGCAAAGACCCGACCGGGTCATGATGCCGCTCATGATGATGATGATGATGATGCGATACGTTTTCCACCTCCCGACCCGACATTTGTTTCAGTCTGGCATCAAATTTTTTTGACTTGTAATTTTGATTCTATCGTCGTGTCAAAACTGTTCAATATTTAGGGCTGAATGTTTTACAATAGATTGGTGATATCCACAAATTTGCATGTCTAAAATATCAAGAGTGCAGCTTGCATAGTGTTTAATTTATTGGAAAATCCTTGGGGGGGGGGTCATTTTTTCGGGCCACCCGATGTGTACCAAGATTCAAGTCAGTACCTTGTATATAGTGTAATATATAGACATGAATATCACATCTTGGATTTTCTTTGGTTCTATAAATGTACCTCGCTACCAAAACTTCAAGTCAATAACCCCAGCAGTAAAGAAACCTGCCACCAAATGGCCAAATTTTAAACTCTGACTCTGACATTGAAAAGTAGGTCAAATCAAAAACCTGCAACAAAGGGGAAACCGGGGCAAAGTGGACCGCAAAATTTTTGTTGGTGAAGACGCCGGTATAAAGCAAGACAAAGCAATGAGGAACCGGCGTGCCGTTTATCCCGACAGGTCGGCGCAGTGATCGATGAGACCGAACCGACGTCATTGACGTCGTTTTATGTGCTGACGTTGCGTCATGAAAAAATCTGCTGTACATTTTTCTACAGGAAAAAATGAGATAAGACGTTGCCGTTATCGCCATCCTACCTCTTCATTTTAAGAAAAAAAAACAAAGAAATTGCAGAAATTTTCATCCGCGACAAGATGGTGTAAATTTTAATGTCATGCGACCGAAAAAATAGGGTTTATTTCACGCCAGAAGTTAATGGAAATGACTTGAAATCACGCTGAAAAAAGAAACTTCGGTCTCATCGATCGCAGCGCCACGTCGTGACGTTAGTTCGTCCGGTTCCTCATTCCTTTGGCACAATCCTTTAGCTTAGGACTAAAACTAACAAATAGCACAACCAAGGTTATTCCAAGCCTCGTCTACACGGGCAAACAAATGTTTGCAAACATTAGCAAACTCGATGTTTGGCTTTGTTTGGCAAGAAATGTTTTCAAGTGTTTGCTAGTGTAGACCAGTCACCAATCAAGCATAAACACGACAAAAACATTAGTAAAGATGTTTGGAAATGTTACTGCATGCACCTTCTTGAAAACAGTTGTTTGCTGGTGTTTGGCAAATCAACCAATCACAGATTATTTCAGGATCAGGTGATCATCTCGTTGGACAAATTGCAGCCTCCAGAATGAGAAGGAGAAGGAATCGACCTTCAGTTATTGAAGGAGGCAGTAATAAGCCTCATTCTTGCTCTTTTTTAGAAACTTGAATCTGGCCAAGGTTCAGACATTGATCAAGCGCATGACAAGATGTCAATTCTACACTACCAAAAAGATGATGAAAGACTGCCAGTGCTACAGAACTTCGACCACACCAAAGAAAATGCTGTTGATGTGTTTGTTACTGCACAAATTCAACCCGACTTGTTGTCCACCACAGTCCCTTACAGAGTTTCAAAGAACAGTACATTTCTAATAGACATGAATGTGGTTAATTTCAAAGAAGTAAGCAAAGATCGTAATGGCATCTATTTTACAGACAGGCACTCGGATTATCACTTTGGACAAATACTTAGCACAAAGAAAACAAAGAACTTTGCCAGCGGGCAGTTTCTCCTGTTTAGGAAGACGTACATTGAAAAATCATCACATGACTTGCATATATAGGAGAATCACACATATGGAGAGCAGTCGCGGCAACATTGTTAATAATAGGGTGGTCTCTGTCTTAGATTTTTACAGTTGACCACGATCTTGCTATCTCACGATATCACGGGGGACAGGGGTCCTTTTTCTAGGCCTTTTCTTCCATTGCTCTTCTCCTATTTTGTTCGCTGGTCAGTTCTTTGCAACCCCTCTTTTCCCTTTAGTAGACCCTTTTCCTTGGAGGACAGGGTTCCTCTTTTTAGGCCTTTGCCTTCCATTGTCTGTTTCTAAATTTTCGTTGGTCAGGGTTTTGTAGTTGCCGTACACCTAGGCTTCCTTTCTTTACTGTTGCCCTTCATTTCTTATTATCTTGCTCTTCATTTCTTTTTCTAGGCCTAATTTGTTATCACTTCCTCATACAGTTGTTTAATATAAATTACTCTTACTATATAGTCTTGGGGGTATTACACTGTTAGAATAATATACTGTTAGTTTAATTCCTCCAAGCTATATTTTAATTACCCCCTTCCCTTCAGCCTAGTCAAGCCTTACATTCACTAATTACATTTCTGTTAGGTTGAGCAACCATCTTTTGGGGCTTGTACTCTTTTCTTTCCTTAATTGCTGTCACGTCCTGTTTGGATGGGATACTTCATATCTACATTTGGGTTTCAGCTCAGTCTGTTCTAGAGTTTCGGATTGTAAAGTTCCAGCCTGAAGAAGACCCCGGTTGGGGTCGAAAATTCGCAAACACTCTGGAAATTGCCTTTTTATTTATCATGAGAATTTGATATAGGACAATCCCGCCCTTGCCGATAGCCAGAAATAGGGTACTAAGAACGTTTCTTGGTCCTGAGCCACTCAGTAAGGTGTTTGGTCTACTCCTGAAAAAAGTGACAATGAGGAACCCGCACACTAACGTCACGACGTGGCGCTGCAAGCGCTTGTACCGAAAATCTCTTTTTTCTAACGTTACTTCCATTTATTTCTGCAGTGAAAATAAACCATTTGTGTTGGTCGCCCGACAGTAAAACTTACATCATCTTGTAGCGGATGAAATTTTCTTTTAATCTCATTCCTTTTTTTCTTAAAATGAAGGGATACAATGGCGATAAAAGCAACGTCTTTCCTGTCATTTTTCCTGTAGAAAAATGTACAGGCAATTTTTTCATGACGCAACGTCAGCACCTAACATGACGTCAATGACACCTAAAATGACGTCAATGACGTCGTTTCGGTACAAGCGCTCACAGCGCCGACCTGTCGGGATAAACCGCAGGGCGGGTTCCTCATTACAATCTTGCCTTGAATGGTCGTTGAAGAAAAGGTGTGGTAATCCAACGTTAACGTTTACCGTACAGGTGTATGTTGGGAAGGTCCGGGATTGTCCTAAAATGCAGTCAGTAAGTATAAGCGAGTTGTTGGATTTCTGTACACAAGTAAGCCAGATAGTTCAAGTTTTTTAGTCCATGGGCTATGAGGAAGATCTGGGACCTTATTCACGAAGCCCCCGCAGCTCTACGGAATGCGTAAACTCATTGTCCATTTGTGGACAACCTATTGTTTGCTGTCAGCCTGACAAAGGATTTGCGTACCCTTAAAGTTACGGGGCTTTGTGAAAGCCCCCGAAACGCAAACGCGAACGCCAATCCCTTTGTTCGATGCCACGAAGAGAGCACCGAACAAAAGGATAGACGTTCGCGTTGGCGTTTTGGGTGCTTTGCGAAAACTCCCTAATTTGAACTGTCACTCACCCTTGCGGACGTGCAGGACATGCAGGATGAATTCAAGACACAGAGCAATCCGAGAGGAAGATGTCGATGCAGTTTATAAGCAGGCATCTGACGTAAATATACCATGGGAAAACATAGTTTAGGCTAATGCACTAAAAGAATTCCAACTTGCGCACTTTAATATTAAAATATCAAATGTAAGTAGTCCACCTGAACATGCGCAGTAGGTTCAATGGTAGGGAATATTCAAGTCGCTCCAAAATGCTTGTAAAAAGTGTGGGGAAACTGCCACGACAATCCATTGGGTTGGGTGCAGTCATGAAGGGAAGTGCAACTATTGGGTTCACTCTAACTCTTTGGGCTTATACTTCAAACGCGCCAAAGACATTGAGACTCTGCCATTTTACTGTAAGAAGCATGCGCCGAAGTAACAAACATGTACCTGGTTACTGTTGAAATAAACCGGGACTATTGAAAGTATCTTCGTCTCCTGTGGTCGTTTCTTCTGCAAGTGCCTCCTTCAGGGTCTCGAAGAATTCCACATGCCTCGACTTGTTAGCCTTCCCCACGTCACTTTTGAACAGCTCTCTGAGTAGGTCAGTGGTCCAGTTTTTCACATTGTTGAACTGTGCCTCTTCAGCGTATGTGACGAAGACTGGCTATATTCCGGCCCTTGATGGGTTGCTGAGATAAGCCTTGTAATTTTCTTTTGCTACTGACACGGCCGTTTGAAGAGGATTTTATTCTCAATTTTAATGAGCTGTGAGGTCCCATGCGCTGCTGACACCAAGCGGTAACAACTGGAAATAAGGCGCCAGGCCCTTCCTCTTTATACCTATTTAGCATGAACTTACAATAGGCCGTAAATCCATGTGTACGCCCATATCAAAGTACCTCGGAATCAACTAAGCCTATTCTTTGGACGTTTTAAGCGGCTACCTAATCGAAATTGACATTTTATGCATTTTGACCCATTTTTGTGTTAATTTATATAAAAAGCATCATATCTTAGTACATAACGACTAAAAACAATTGAGAATGTGTTTGTCTGGTTCCGAGGCACCGTATTTCTATCTGTTGGTAATACATTTATGGGGTGTAAATCCAACCGTTACAAAGTTAGCTGTACATCGGGTCCCACTCTCCTGTACAAAGCTCAGCTGTTGCGTCCATCAGCGTCCAACGTTAAAGTCAGTTCACAAAATTGAATATGCAAATTAAGTGGGTTCCCGCCGTGCGATTTTGGGGGATTTTGGATATGATGTCCAAGGTGACCAAATAAAACATTTAAAGCAAAAACACCTTCTGTTGCAATTTGTTCCCGGTTCGCCCGAATTTTCGCTTAAATTTACTGGACTAGTAGTTCGAAGGGCGGAGTGACCGGAGGCCTTGATTAGTCAAGATGCTGTAAAGGAATCTTCTGAAGAACTGAAAACGTGCAAGAACTTAACAGATGACTATGGCCAAGCAGCTGTGGACAAAAGAGATAAGCGAAATAAACTAAGAAAAAAGAACTCACAACACAGTGTAAGATACAGAATAGCACAAAATTGACACACAAAATGATAATAAACAAGAAGTCAATCTCCAGAATTCACGAATTTTCGACCCCAACCGGGGTCTTTTTCAAGTGGAACTTTACAATCTGAAACTCTAGAAAAGACTGAGCTGAAACCCGAATGTGGAACTAAACTGTGTAGACAGGATGAGTGAGCAATTAAGGAAAGAATGGTGTCCAAGCACCGCGGATGGTTGCTGGACCTAATTAAGAGAGTGGATGTAATTAAGGAAAGAAAAGTGTCCAAGCCCCACTGATGGTTGCTGGACCTAATAAAGAGAGTGGATGTAATTAAGGAGAAACCGATTTAGCTGAAAGAAAAGGGTTTAATAAATATGACATGTGAAATACATAACAAGCCCAAAGCGAAAAGATGTTAATTACAAAATTAATTACATCCACTCTCTTAATTAGGTCCAGCAACCATCTGTGGTGCTTGGACACCATTCTTTCCTTAATTGCTCACTCATCCTGTCTACACAGGTTAGTTCCACATTCGGGTTTCAGCTCAGTCTTTTCTAGAGTTTCAGATTGTAAAGTTCCACTTGAAAAAGACCCCGGTTGGGGTCGAAAATTCGTGAATTCTGGAGATTGACTTCTTGCTTATTATCACAACACAGTGTAACATGCAAAAAGAAATGGAGGTTGATTTAGAAGAACTTCGGCTTGAAGTAGATTCACTAAAGGCTTGCCTCCAACTTGTTGATGATGACATCAAGGATCAGAGGGTTACACTAAAAAAAGAAGTCAGCCGATACAAGAATTTGTGCGGAAAGCTGAAAAAAGGAAAGTGCTGAACTTAAAGGAAAGAGAACAGTTATCAAGGAGCTGCGCAGTAGAGTGCATGAGCTAGAGGCGAACGCGGGTGGAGCCACGGTAGTGGTGTAGTGGTTCGAGGTCAGAGCGGTCAGAGGGTCGCGGGTTCGAATCCCACTGGGCGTGAGACTTTGGGCAAGTCTCTTTGCCTCACTGGCCTCTCTCCTCCCAGGTGTATAAATGGGTACCGGTCGGAAATCCTTGGATTGTAGTGATGAATGAGCAGCTCATCTGAGTTCTACTGAAAGGTTTCAGGATAGACTGGGGTTAAAGTGTAAAGTCGGATGACACCTCTACCGTCGTTGATATCAAACTACAAACTCAACTTTTTAACTTTTAACATGAAATAATCCTAACGCAAGAGAATGGGCACTATAGTGATAATCTGCGTCTCTGTATCATGGAACTTCTTGGTAATGAAATACCACTTCATAGGGTGTCTGGATGTATCCAGACCGTTGCCAAACTATTTGAGATTGAAATTCCCGCTGGCTCTCTTCGAACGAAAACTAGTCTTAAATATTGCTGATCAGGGCCAGTATTTAACCAAACTTTACATTGCTGATAAACATCAGAAATCTTCGAATTTTGGTCTCAACAAGGACGGCACCTCACGTGATAAGAAGAAGATAATGAATACCAGCATTACCTTTTGTGATGGTTCGGTTTCTTCTCTTGGCTTTAGGAGAATCGCTCGTGAAGATGCCAAGACCGTGACACAAACTGTTCAGACTGAATTAGCCGAGTTGGCCGCACTGACTGGTGAAGACACCGAAGAGTACACCACGGCCGTATTAATAGATAAACTTTCTTTTCTGATGAGTGACCGATCATCAACCGAGAAGTGCACAAACATGAAATGGTCCATGGACCATGTGCTCACTGGGTTGGACATAATAGTCTAATGACAGAGGGAGGTACATACCAGTTATGAGCAATCTGGGTCATGAGCAATCTGGGTCAAGTCATTCCCAGAAAAGACTTTGATGATTTTTGGGTTATGCCACCTGGCGGCCATATTGGATGTCCGATCATGCTGGAACTTCACATGCACATAAAGGTCATCTGCAGGGGACCACACAGCACATTGGAGCGCTTTGGGTCAAGTCGTTCCTGAGTTACAGCACTTTGATGATTTTCGGGTTACGCCACCTGGTGGCCATATTGGATGTCCGATCGGGCCGAAACTTCACATGGACATAAAGGTCATCTGCAGGGGGCCACATAGCAAATTGGAGCGCTTTGGGTTAAGGCGTTCCTGAGTTACAGCACTTTGATGATTTTTGGGTTACGCCACCTGGTGGCCATGTTTGAAGTCAAATCAGGCCGAAATTTGACATGCATGTAAAGGTCATCTAGATGGAGGTAAATATCAAATTTGAGCACTCTGCGTCAAGCCGTTCCTGAGTAATAGCACTTACTTGATTTTCAGGTTACGCCACCTGGCGGCCATATTGGATGTCCAATCGGGCCGAAACTTGGTATTTTTTAAGGTACCCCTCCAATGCATGTTTATGCAAGATATGAAGTTGCTCGGTGAAATAATGACAAACTGTGGCAGGTTCGTCACTTTTGTCGAACTTTGACCTCTGTGACCTTGAAAAGTAGGTCAAATCAAAAACCCGTTATATATGTTATGTATCCTTATTAGCTACACCTATGATAAAAATTTGGAGATGATCTAGTCATTAGTTCAGGAGTTATTGCACTTTTTGTGTTTTTGGTTTCCGCCACCTGGTGGCCAAACTGAGAGACGAATAGGACCGAAACTTGGTGTCGTGGGTCATCTGACCTAGGGGTATATATGTACCAAGTTTCAGATCAATAGCTCCAGCGGTTACGAAACGTGCCCTGCTAACGGACAACGACGACGGACGACGACGGACGACTACGACGGACGACGGACGCTGCACCATCGCAATAGCTCACCCCAGTGAGCTAAAAAAACTAGTCGAATGGTGTACTAGTAAAGTGGGCAATGATTTGAAGGTTCCCATGTTCTACTGTGGAGCTCATGTCTTGTTAGGGCTTCATAGTTACACTGAGAAGGCTCTGTTGTCTCAACAAAATACTGTGGAAGAGCAGAGAGGTCTGTTTGGAAAATGCAAAGATGCCTACTTGAATCGATTTGCAAAGGGAGAGGCGGAAGAGAGAATAGTACGAATGACGTGTGAAATCCTTGGTCCAAGGGGCGATGAGAAAAAGGTTTTTGCGTGAAAGTGGGAGGCTCATGTTGAAACCCAGTATCGGATAGCCAGCTATCGTCACAACAGATTCAACAACTATTTTGAAAACACGCTCCAAGTGTATTACCATCGAAGTGACACACTACAGTGCATTGAGAAGGCAAAGGCTGCTGCCAGACCAAAGAAACTGAACTCCACAGATCATGCAAAAAAGTAATTGAACGGTACATTGGCTATATTCAATCAGCAGATCAAATCAAATGCAAGGCAGAAAATCAAACATTGGAGTTCTGGCACCAGCAGTAGTAATGGTAGTAGGCCAGGTGGGAGAGGGAGTGCATATTTTGTGTCGTCCTCGCCCGCTCGGCCAGGATTTAAACGTGTTGCCTTTTTCACACCTTCACCTGCGCCTCGGAAAAAACACCCGCTAGGCCTATGCCTACTGATGAAGGAACTGCTGTGTTTTCCAGGACTGTTGTTAGTAGACTTGCCACTAAATATGGCAATACCAGCATGACCAGTAATGATTATCACTAGTGAGTCTGAGGGATGTACAACTGTGGTGGACATGGAGCAACGACGTAAAGGAGAACGGATACAGTTCAGTGGTGTCTTTTGCCCACTTGGAGTAAAGAGTAAAATGGTACCAGCTGTTCAGAGTTTAATGAATGGCAATGTGAAAAAAGCAGTGCAACAGCTTCACCAATGTTCACCAGAAAATTTAACCATTGCAACTGCCAAAGTGTTGGAAGGGGAAGTTGCAAAGTTGAAAAAATGTCACCCCCTTCAATTCTATCAAAGACACCAGTGGAACATTGCTTGAAATGCAGCAGTATGCCACCAAGGAAGCACCATTCATCTGGTCCGTTCTGAAACAGTGTTTGGGAAAAAAACTGACAGCAAGAGAGAGTCGAAACTACATTAACGTCAGGTGATCGCGGTTCGCCACTTTCTGACGTCACGTCACAACCCGCTGTTCCCGCACCGCAACGCCGATGATTTTTCTTTGTTGTCGTCCTGGCCGAATGTAACGACGTCAACTGCTCAGATTGTTCTGCCACTTCGAAGAGGTAGGTAAACTCTACACGTTCACCGATTTTCATACAATTTCGTCCGTTATTTCCTCAAAAATTTACCGATTTTATCAGTATGCCAACCTCACCGCTGTAAAATGACTTCCTACGACGAAACAGCCAAAAAAAACGGCACACATTTTCATGCCCCTGAAGGCCGCCTTCCTGTTGGCAGAATTTCCACATTGAAATAGGCTATGGCCTCTCTGTTAATTCTGGTCACGAGTTATGTCAATCATTTTCATAAAACCCACGTGCCTTTTGTTTACTTTTCGATTAAACGTAGTTGGCGAATCGCGATACCCCCTCCGCGTGTTTTTTTCTTCGTCACCCGACGTCGTTCGCACTGTTAAGCTGCGTTCACACTGGCTTTCTAAAGCGATTTGGACAGGTTCCAAATCGATTTGGCAGAGCGAAAACGATTTAGCTATTCACACCCAAAACGGTTTCAAATCGTCATATTCAAAACACATCCCGATGTGTTTTCGAGTCGATTCGGCTAATGCGCCTTCGCGGAATCGCATTCCAAATGTACGTGTGAGTGGCCAAATCGATTTATCCAAGTCGGTTTTCATTGCGCACGCGCCGTGAGTACTTCCCGTGCTACCGCATGTCAACACGTGGTTGGGTTCTTCGGGGTTTTTGCGGCGGGACAGGAAATCGCTTCACCGACAACAACAACAAGAACCTCAAAACGCTTTCAGTGTGAACGAGCTGAATCGATTTGGCATGGTCCCAAACCGTTTTGAGATTGTGTGTGAATAGTAACTCCCAAATCGATTTATTCTAAATCGTTTTCCGCAAGACGGTTTGCGGAATGCGATTCAGAACTGATTTGAGTGAGAA
>NMRB01000271.1:269223-322814 GCA_002633025.1 Notospermus geniculatus
GAAGAATGACACAAATGACGTTGTCCTTATCGCTATCGGATCTCTTAATTTTAAGAAAAAAAGGAATGAGTTTAAAAGAAAATTTCATCTGCTACACGATGATGTAAGTTTTACTGCCATGCGACCAACACAAATGGTTTATTTTCACGCCAGAAATAAATGGAAATAACGTTAGAAAAAAGAGATTACGGTCACATCGCTCGCAGCGCCACGTTGTGACGTTAGTGTGCGGGTTCCCCATTGGCGCACGGGAGGGAGGGTGACATGACGTTTTGCGTCACCCGAGGTGGTGATGGTTCCCGAGGCGACTACACTGCTCAGATGGAGCCATCAAACCCACACGACCTTAATGCAATAGTGGTCTGCGATGGTCAAAGGAAAACCGCATACATTGAAAGGAACACTGCATCTAAAATAACATCAAGTTTGAACTGTTTGCATTCTAATCACAAGATGTACTTGAAACCAAATGAGGAACCGGAAATATATCAGAGAAAACCTCGTAGAAATTTTAAAGACGATGGCAGTGGCTGTGTCGACTGATAATGTTGTTAGGCCAAACAAAAATAATGCTGTGCTTCCGGTAATACACGTCAGTTAAAGGACCACGGTATTGCCACTTTCTGTCGACAGCCGGCGCCACCGACACCATTCTCCAATACTGTAGTTACGCCTTTCGCCCCAGTGTTGGAGAATGTATGATTACACTACAATGCACGTAGTAGCATGCGTGGTTTACCAAGTCGTCAATAGAGGTCTCCCTTAACGCGGGTAGGTGTAACGCAGGATTGGGAAGCAATACTTTGGTCAATCATGACCCGTCAATCATGCAATTCATGAATTTAAAGCGATGTACTCGCGAGGGTTGAAAATGAAATCACGTTCAACTATCGCGACCCGCGATAGCTCCCCAATTTCATTCATAGCTGGCGGGATTCTTGAAACTGATCTCGTGTGATTTCTAGCATCTTTNTGTTGGTCAACTAACTGACAGATCCTATTTTAAATCCATGATAATGTGAAAGTTGTATTGTCTCTCCATCAATGCTGCAAAATCAGTTATGCTTTTAAACTTCTGCAAATACAAATCACTGCACAAAATCATCATTGTACTTTATGTGCTCTGCAAGTAAGTCAGAAAGTCATGAAAGTATGAGGCTGCACTACACTTAAACTTCAGAATCGTCATCCACCAGGTCAGTGGGGGTTTCACCCCAAAGCAGTCGTTCAACAATGTGTGACATACGATTCTCCATGTCATCAAGATCAATTTTTGAAAATGGAGCTTTTGTAATCGTTTGAAAACCCGTACATGAACGTCCAGAAATGTACTGAAATGGTCTTATTTCACGTAAACACTTCCTGATTATTTCTTCATCTCTCTCACTCTTTGTTTTTGTGTGACGACCTGAGGTGGCATGAAGATTCAAAGAAGAATCAAGTTTTTCTGCAATACTGTTCAGGGTGTCTGCTGCTCGAGAGGCACGTGAAACAGCTGATTCAGACTTGTTGGCCCCCAGTCTTCGTATCCCATCTTTTTGGTTCCTGACAGAATGCTCCTGTTGAAGGTCAGACTCAATATTTTTTCCAACACCCCCATTTGGGTTCACAAAACTTCCTTCTAGAACATGCAATCGCTGCAGTGGCGACAGAGTATGCTCCACCTTGAGAATGTAATCAATACATTCAATGAAGTACTTACTAAGCCTCGAATGGGAATAAAAGAACGGCAGGCAATGCATACTATTTGGGATGGTTCGAGTAATGTCGCCCTCATGAGCCGTATCATCAAGTTCCATTAGGTGAAGTGCCCAGTGGCACAAATTCAGGCAGTAATTCTGAAGCCTGTCAGGCTGCAGAGGCTCACTTTCCTTCAGTTTGACTAGAAGTTTACCGTCTGGTAAAATGCCAACAACTTCCTGGATCATCGGATCTGCCTGCTTCTGGAGCGGTTTTTCAGCATAATCCGACAGCGAAAACTGGCCATATCCAAAATGGTCCATGAACTTGAGTATAATTGACTCCATAGCATCAAATTTCTTGTGCCGGTTCTTGTTCTGAATACCTTCTGGTGGCTCATCTATCTCGATTCACCAAGAAATATTAACCCCTTCCTACCCAAGTGGTCTGATAAGATATCTTTTTTCGATTCACCAAGTGATATTAACCGCTTTCCACTGAACTGGTTTCCGAGGAGCGCTTTTGCTTGCTAACCATTAGAAAGGCACACGTACTATTCTTACTTATATCTCGTTTCCTCTCTTTCAGCCTCTTGTGTTGGCAGGTCATAGTCAGCTGAGCGCAAGGCCCATGGGCCTCTTGTTTTTGTTTAAGTTTTAATTATTTTGAATACCGAAGCCGCAACTCCTTACAGCGCCACCTATCTTCATTCTCCGACACTGAGTAAGTGACTTCATTTCATCAACAAAACACACCGAAATAAGAGTTTTCTGTGCCTGTCCACTAACGAATCGACATCTGTTAGCACTCTTAGACTATTTTTATAATAACAGATAAAAAATTGGTTTAGGGGTTGAAAGCGAATGTTTGATCGAGTCAGTTTTCCGTCATGCATCACTGTGTACAAAAATGTACAGACGCATACGACTCGATTAAATAAGTAAAATTGCGGTTGATCGGGCTTTATATACTTACCTGCATCATCCGTTCGTCTAGATGTGTTTCGAATATAATATCCATTTAGATTGTACAAGGTAAAATCCCTTGGTTGAACCACAAAATGACCAAATCTTAGCCGAACTGAGGGCACGCATGATGTTTACAAAAAACTGCAAACACGTGCTTTATTTACTAATAATAGTCACGATTGTGTGACGTCAATGCCGGAATTCAGATTTGAGACCAGGGGTTTGTAAGCGTCAACCCAGAGCCCAGGAGCGCACAAACCCCTGGGTACGAGGTTGGTTTCACAGATCGCCGCCATTTGCATTGCGGCGTTGCTAAGCCTGACGTCACAATCTTTCCAGGTCTCACTACACAGTTTGGTGTACGTCTCACCGTAGGTCTCACTGAACAGTTTTGCCAAAACCGTTCAGTGAGACCTACGGTGAGACGTACCAAATGTTCCCATCAAAATTTTTGGTGGGAACATAGGCCTATGGCACTGGTACTGCGCCCCATGACTTGACCAGGACTATATAATCATCAGGCCAGGGGTCTGGGGGGTCCCACAGAAAGGGGGGGGGGGGTTCGGGGGTCTCCCCCGACCCAGACGCGCTGTGCGCTCACATGTCTATTGAAATTTTCATATCACGGTTCGGCCGGAGACGAGCGGGTTCCGAATGGCAGAGTTCGACTGGAACTCTAGGGCCGAGTAAGAGTAGATTTTCATGACATCAAATTTGAAGTACGCATGGCGAGTAGGAGTTCCGCCCGAACTGCAAATCGAGTTCCTCGATTTGTTGAACGATGGCGTCTGCCAGTCATGTCAGCACTCACTCTGAAATAGACCCGAGCCTGACGTTATGACGTCGTTCGGACTATGATATAATATGTTGATGACGTCATTGACGCAACAATGCCGTCATCGCTGTGCCAGTGCACCGTAACTCCGTACATCATGAGCACGACAAGATGACGTCATGGACGCAAGATGTCAGCCAAATGTTCCAGAGATTTCACGTCATCAAATCAAAGTCTCGAGTGAAATCTCGCGGGACCAGATTGGTCAGTACCAAAATAACCACCCAATTTTTTGTACAAAAGATGATAAAGATACACTAAACCGTTATAGATGGGGTTAGAGGTTCCTTGGCCAAAAGAACAGATTTTCTTTCATATTTTCCAGCGAATTCGGCGATTTTTGCTGCTGATCGCCATCTGTCATATGAGTGGTCGAGTTCGGTACTCATTCCATCGAGGGTTATTTATTTATTTATTATAAATTCGTGTGTTAATTCTTCATTAAAACATACATATAGATGAAAAATGTTATTTCACATTTAGATATCACAGAATTTGATAAAACATACATGTAGGCCTACATCTGAAACATTTGACATTAGATATGACAGATAAAACTTGCAAAGAAAAACCCACAGGGAGAAGACAGTAGGCCGAAGTCTTTAAAATCGTCCCTCCCAAAGAGTCTGGGTACATGTAGCTCTACACTGCACCTAACGCTGACCACTATGACAAGTCTACGTTGGTCTGCAATCGTAGCAGCGACAGAAGCTAACCAGACTACATATCCTCCTAAAATCAATTTCCAAAAACTCAACCTTATATCGAGTGGCCCCTAAGCATTTTTCAATAATTTTAACACTATAAAAGCTGGGCCCTTGATTTTTTCGAG
The DNA here is from genome assembly GCA_002633025.1 of Notospermus geniculatus. NCBI lineage: Eukaryota > Metazoa > Nemertea > Pilidiophora > Heteronemertea > Lineidae > Notospermus > Notospermus geniculatus. The sequence continues at coordinate 273,539 of NMRB01000271.1, forward strand.
AGTCTAGTTTTTTCTGATACACCCTGTATAGGACTTTCTGCATCCATGGTACAAATTTCACGTATATGTGATGATCACGAACGGATAGTCTGCTATAGTGAAAATAGAATCTGGTACCGAAAATTGCACTGTCACTGCACCTGAAGGTGTGGGAATTGGAGTTTTCGGTACCAGATACGTTTTTGCTCTGGCACAATAACCCTTTAAAGGACAAAATTGAAATTTGTACAATAAACATAGAAAATCCCCTTCTTTTGCAGATAAAATTTTAGAAATTTCCATTTGGTGGTGAATGAAATGCGCAGTGTTTAATTTCAATGTGATACGTTTTGCACCTCCCGACATTTGTTTCAGTCCGGCATAAAATTTTTTGACTTGTAATTTTCATTTTTTCGTCATGTCAAAACCGTTCGATATTTAGGGCTGATTATATTACAATAGATCGATATTATCCATACATGTATATTTGCATGACTAAAATATTAAGAGTACAGCTCGCATAGTGTTAAAGCTATTGGAAAACCGCTAGGGGGGTCATTTTTGGGCCACCTGATATAACGCACAGGCCTACAATTTGTTCTTAAAGGAGCTGGACGTGCAAGTTGTAAACACTCACTCACTGGTTCTCTATCCACGCGACGCCTGCGGTGCTGCCACCTATTGTCGGTGATATGTACTGACGTGAGTATCGTGAGTGAGTTGCATCGGACCGGGAACCAGTTTAACGATCACGGGTGCTGCCACCTGCACGAAGGAATAAAACTAGTTTGCCAACCATGTTTGTAAACAAACCAGCTTGTTTACAACTTCGGCGTCTAACTCCTTTAAGGTCTGCCGATACATAAGCGAAAATTTTGGGATCATGATGGAAAACAATGCTACATAAATCGAATGTGTTGGGAAATATCATGATTTTCTTTCCTTTCTATGATGAATCTATCTCTTATCTGTCGATTCATGTAAGCGACATGATATTAGATACTATACCCAAACTAGTGGTGAATGCGCTGGGCTTGATAGGATCAATCATGCAACAAGAATCCTGCTCGGCTACACACGATCAAATTTTCAAATTTGGTCAAACAAAAATAGGACGAAACCTATGTTGCATGGAATTTATTCCATGATCCAATTTTCCCGTCACACACGATCAAACATGTTGGTCCAATTTTTGTTGTCCAATTTTGTAGTATCGTGTGTATAGTGTATATATATACAGTAAACTCGAGTTTAAACCACCGGTTCATTATGTCCAAAAGCACACCCACAATCCGAAATGGGCGTGAATAAAACATAACAAGTATTAGGCCTACACTGAATGGCTGGAATCGCCTGTCCAATCACAACCCCGTGACGGAATGGATAGCTGGTTAAGGCCTACGGTGAAACCGACCCTTCTGTGGGTGTGCTTATGGACATAATGAACCGGTGGTTTAAACTCGAGCTTACTGTATATATATCGTGTGTATAGGCCATTATACCATATTTGACCTCATTTTCATCATGTTGATAGGTAAACAATGTTTACAACTACAGATTACGTTATCGAATGTCGTTCATTCCACCAATCAAATCAATGGAAGCATACCTCTCCGTTTCATTTAACCCGATCCAGCCATTTGTAACGGTTTGTTACACAGAACAGCCATTGCCTTGGTCGAGGGTCCTGGTGTACAGTCCGCGTCAAAATAACCTCTACCGGGTATTATATAATTTTTCCTACTATCGTCGCTTACCTGAAGGTAGCATGTTGTTTTCCATGAACCTTCCTGACTATCGCCTGGATGTTATTTCCACGAAGACCGGCAGAAAATTTGCAACATGTATTACCGGAATATTGGTGTACCAGTTATCAAGCGGGAAATTTATTGTAAAGTTATCTGTCCCACCTGAAGAAACATACAAGACCATTGTTATTACTGGTGCAGTCAATTGCTTTATTAACACCGTGGATATGTTAAGATTTGTTTCCTTTGGTTTCGTGTCAGCACGATCAGCAATGTCCTTGTCCTTTTACGACCTACACCGGAAGCATGAGAATGGAAAAATGGCGTATGCTTTCTTCCACAATTTAACTCTTCAATTTCAACTGCCAATCAAAATTCTACGGGATATCCGTCATGAACCCTTATTGTTTTTTTTCCATGTGGCGAAATATCCCGTTCTCGTCTTTATAAACGAGGTTAAATATCGCTTGCAGGTTCTCCTTATTATTCAAAACTTACACACGCGTCCTACAATACGGCAACAAGAGGTTCCTATGCCGAAGACGTCCGAACAGTTTATCATCAGTAACCAAGCGTTGGGGTTGTTCGGTGTACGTTTTTTGCGCACACGGACAGCAAAATATGCTAAATACTGGGGGTATTCCGGCTTTGAAATGCATGAGATTTGTGCATCGAGTCTGAATGAAAGTTATGACGTCGTCAGTCTGCTACGGGTGGAAATGCATGGAGTGAGTGACGATGATAGTAGACTCACGGGACAGGACCTGGCCACTTTTGACCAAAACAGGAACGTTCGCATAATACGTCAAAAACATCAGAGATATGATGTAGTAAATGTATTTTCACCTATAAAATAAACCAGTGATTATCGCCGTAGTACCCTACATAAAATCCCCGTTTTTTTGCGGTCACACCTATGAATTGCCGGGCTTCAAGAAACCCGTGTCTGAAAAACACAGGGCCGTATTTACGAAGCGCGATTTCCAACCCAGAGACTAACTACGTCGTCGGCGAATTGACCCGATTTACTACGTACATTTTGTAATGCATTTTTGTAGTTCGTCTACTGCCGCTAGGTGGCTACCTCTACGCCGGCGGTCAAATAACGCATTTGACATCCAATACCGTCCTCCTTTAATTCCCAATCTCGTACCCAGAGATTAGTTACGCTCGGCCGAGGTTGACGGTCGCTACACTAATCTCTTGAGACGGCTGAGCCCTAGCGGTGCGTTACACACGGCGCATGAATATACTCTAGTTTCATCGATTTAAGACCGGTTCATTATAAGTGCCTGTGACCGCCCCCGTGCAGCACAGCGTGAATAGGCCCACGGTCCCTTGTTGTTCATTGACGCACATTTTCTACTCGTGCTGGTGGGCTGAAAGTGACTCGTGGTTGCCAGTACGGATAAACAGGTTGCTATTTCTGGTTTAATCTGTGTACTGTGCGATTGATTAACTTTCCGTTGGGTTTTGTCGTTCGGGGACCATGACGTGACAGGGTAATTCACAGAAATGTTCAACAAATAACACCTGTATAGACCTAAACTGGTGGGCCTATTTATCCGTGCTAGCCGTTATGCAAAACCCACGGTCAGTAAGTGCGGTAGGCCTACTCATTCGGCATCGGTTATCCAGGCATTGCTTACGAATTGTGATGTAAACATAGCACAAAGGACAGGCAAGACGTCAATCATACATGGTCAGCTCTATATGGATTCGAACCATGAGGTCAAAGTTATACAGAATGGGCGTGGCTTGAATATCCAGAACCGGTCTTAAATCGATGAAACTAGAGTATGTTAATTTCCACCGCTTCACTCCAAGTTTATACAGTGCGCCAAGTAGTGCTTTGGATTTTCCTCAATAAATACAACAGATCCCTCGAAAAAAACTTTCTAAGAACATTTTTGTGTGTAACATTTTATACTCAAGTCATTTCAGTGCATCTGTGGTTAAAATCCGGTCTAAAATTAACTACACCAAAAATCACACCTAAGGCGTGCAAATGGCTAGCCGTCTCCAGAGATTAGTGGAGCGACCTACAACCTCGGCCCGAGCGTAACGAATCTCTGGGTACGAGATTGCTTTAATTCATTGTGTTGAAACCCCTGAAATCACGGCGACATTGTTGTGTATGAGAAACAACATTCACAATACATGTACCCCAACTCCGATCCTTGTCTTATAGCAATTTGTCTTGCAATTCGAGAGTTACCGTTGGAAACGACCGGTCGATTGGAAAAAAGTCGACAATTGTTGGTGTAGTCGCAAGGTAGACTAAACTCAAAGGACGACCTGACTTGGCACAATGGGTTTTGACCATAAAGAAGTCAGAAAAAATTCTAATGGCATGAAACCAATGGGATGTACTCCAGAACATGGCCAAGAATACATATATGAAAACCGGAAAAAAATTCTGTTGGGAAATTTTTGTGAAATATGTGTTTTTCAAATTCATGTACATTTTCCTGTACATTTATGTATACACAAAGTATATGGCAATGTCCTACCCGCAGTTTCTATTTTCAGCACACTTTACATTAGATTACACTTTTATGGGATTCTCCATGGCGCATTTGATAGAAACCACGCAGATATATTTTAACAGATGAGTATCAAAACCACAAAATTGGGTAATTTGTGCCATAAAATTCAATATTAGGTCCCAAGTCCAATAATAAGGGGTTGAAACAACCCAAGTAACAATATTTGATATTTTATCAGCTGGAATTAATTGCGGTAATTTCCACCGAGTGCTCCATGGAGAACCCTGTAAAAGTGAAATCGAGTGCAAAATGTCCTGAAAATGGAAACTACGGGAAGGAATTTGTCATATACTTTGTACATACATAAATGTACAGGAAAATGTATATGAATTTGAAAAACACATATTTCACAAAAAATTCCCAACAGATTTTTTTCCGGTTTTCGTATATGTATTCTTGGCCATGTTCTGGAGTACCTCCGATTGGTTTCATGCTATTATAATTTTTTCTGACTTCTTTATGGTTAAAACCCACTGTGTTGGTGGGCAGCCACACCTCCATATCAAAACATTTAGGCCCGAACATGTCATTGATCTATTTGACGTCATGATACAAAGTGAAAAGAAGGAAGTTCCATGCACTGTCTTATTCTTTTGCGCATGGTTTGGAAAATGCCTGTTGGTAATTCACTCGATGCGGAATTCCCCTATTGGCTAACCACCAATCACTATTCAATACGATATCATAGGGCCTACATGTGGATTAAATTATGTATTCTCTTCTTTCTAAGCTGCCAAGCTTGTGATTGTATATACTTTCCATGGTTAACAGACTTCGAAGTCGTTGAGTGACGCATGGTCTATATTTGACTTGTTATTGTCGTATTGACATGGTTGGCGGCCGTGATTGTCCAGAGTTGTGTCTGGTGCGTGTTTGTGAATAAATTCGCAAGTGATCATACCGACACAGGCCTGCGCAATTGGTCGTTTTACGGACATAAAAATGGCGGACGCTGTTGCGAGTACGGCAACTGAAGAGGGAATGGAGAGAAGAGTTTCGTTCAGTTCCGAAGGTAATCTGACACAAACAAAATTGTTTAGCACGGGGCGCCTTTCGTACAAATCCCAAGAATCCCCTCAAGTCCGCCGTACACGGTACATTTTTAGCTCACCCGTAAGCTTTTGTCGTGGTGCAGCGTCCGTCGTCGTCCGTAGCAGGGCACGTTTCGTAACCGCTGGAGCCATTCTTCCAAAACTTGGTAGATCGCGATATGTCCCACGTTTGTGACTATAAGACTCAGCCGTGGGGGCATATCGCGACATGTAGCCCTCTGACAGGGCCGTTCGCTAGCTTTTTTCACTAGGGGGACATTTAAGCAGACGAGCTGACCGGACAGGCTTTGCCTTCCAGCGCCAAAGGGACGTGTTTTCTGCGGGCCCTCCCCCAGGAAAATTTTGAAAATTAGAAGCTCTGAGATGCGATTTGAGGTAAATTTCCTGCACTCAGAGACACGAAGAATTCTGATCTTTTATCCCATTTTATTTTGCTGAAATTTTTTTTCCCAATTGGCCTGGGGGTGATGGCCCCCCGGTCTCTATGCTAGCTACGGGCCTGTCTGGCGTCACCAGACATGGGACATATCGTGATATATCCCATGTTTGGCGATGTCAGAGGGGGACATATCGAAATTCTCGTAGATCATGTGATGGAATTTGGCCAATGGCATCCAAAGAAATTTACTTGAGGTGTGAGATCGGCAGACGTTACACCGGATTAAACAAGGAGTAGCTGCCAGGCGGGTAATTCCATTCCATTGATACGGAAGTGTTGGCCTACATGCGTCCATGTTACCAAGAATTTGCTATTTTTCATGTACCTAGTCGACACACGTCCGGTATCGGCCAGAGAAGGAAGAGAAGATGACGAAGAAACGGAGCCACATGGTAGGTACCCTTCAATCATTGAGTACCCATACGATTTGAAGTACGCCTAGATCTGATTTGATTGTTACAAAAAAAAGATATTAGCCTTTCTACTTGTCAATCAACTTTACAACAATCTGTACTGGGAAATTTAAAGAAAAGTAGGACCTGTTGTTTTCAGCTCTCAAACTAAGCNTTTTGGTTTTGGCCACCTGGAGGCCAAGCCAAGAATCGAATCGGACCGAAACCTGGCGTCATAGGTCATCTGACCTAGGGGTATATATGTACCAAGTTTCAGATCAATAGCTCCAGCGGTTACGAAACGTGCTCTGCTAATGGGCGACGACGACGACGACAGACGACGGACGCTGACTGACGACTAAAGCTCATCGGTGAGCTAAAAAGGACACTAACACGGCGGTAGCTAGTTTTGTTTTGGCCAGGGGCGGATATTTTCGTCCAGTTACCATGTCATGTCAGCTCACATGGCTAGAGTTTCGACATAGTATCAGTCATACCTCGATGTTACCACTGGCTGACAGACCACCAGTCTTATCAAGGTGGGGAGGGATACAGAGTCACCTAATGCATACCCTACTGTGGCACTTTAAGAGCCATGCACCTGAATCTGTCACTGAACTGTAGAAGCAGACACTTTTTACAGAGAGACATTCTTTACTATTACAACGGCTGTTTTTGTTTCTCAGATTGTGACAGTCTTAAGGCGCCGCTCCACGCGACAGTTTTCTGTCGAATGTTTGCTGTCAGATAGTAGACGGAGGTTCAGAAATCAAACGATAAACGTAAACGTTATCGACAACGTTATGTTTGTACCGAAAATGCAGTATAAAACCTGCTTAATTTAATGTATGGTATGAAAAATAATGTTGTAGTAAAGTTTACGTTTGTCGTTTGATTTCTAAGCCTCCCTATACTATCTGTCAGTAAACTTTCAACAGAAAGCTGTCACGTGGAGCAGCGCCTTTAGGGCAGTATTTTAGAACGTACCTTAACGTTAAGAAACGTTCTAAAATACGACCCTTAATAATCTTACAGCTAACTCCAAAACAAATCGGAGCAAAAGGGAGATCAGGTGAGTGAATACATTATTGATCTCAAAAATAATTGCCGTGTGGAATTTTTTTTGGTGTGACGTCAGATTGAGTCGGTCATCAACATCAACATAGTCTCGTGCCACCAGACTCTTGCAATTTCCAATTTTAGAGTCTGGTCCAGATGGTTATTTTGACTTGAAAAACCATCATGGCGGACAATCTACCGACGATTACGTAGAACACAACTTTCTGCTAATCACGTGATCGGTCACATCATTCCTGCTGCAGCCTACGTCACCCACTTTTGAGACACATGATACATTGATAGTGGCTAGCCAATCAGCGAAGCTCCCATTATTTTGAATTTTCGAAATAAGCGATTACAATGAAAATTGCGTTCTGTGCCACACCCTCGGTCTGACGACCTCGGAGTATGACCGAGGGGCTGGTTGCGCGAGACATCAACAATGTTTTTTGTTGTAGGCCTACATCAAACTTAAAATGGCGTTGTTCTGAGCCTGAAGGGCTACCCAGGACGAATATCTGGTTCAGATTCTGTTCGGAATCTTTCACCGGATCCGAACCGGATTCCAGCCGGATTCGGTTCAGATTCTGATCCAAAATCTGATTCGGATGGTATACGGTAAAAAAGGTACAGGTAAAAAAGGTATAGGTAAAAAAGGTACGGTAAAAAAGGTACTGGTAAAAAAGGTACTAGGTAATAAAGGTACTAGGTAAAAAAGGTACAGGTAAAAAAGGTACTAGGTAAAAAAGGTAATGGGTAATAAAGGTACTAGGTAAAAAAGGTACAGGTAAAAAGGATACTAGGTAAAAAAGGTACAAGGTTAAATTTTTTATTGATTTATTGAATTTGCAAGGATGCTGCATTGGATCATCCTTTGACGTCATACCCGCATCCGATACCTCGTCCGATACGGGCATTTTTTCTACGGCCAAAGTCACGGCGCCTGACTCTCATACCCCCTTATTCCTGTTGCCTTCCAAATATTCAACCTTCGAATTGCGTTTTATTTTGATAACATGATACAATGACAACTGAGAAAGAAAACGTTATATGGAGGATATTGTAAGGTGTTCAAACGGCTGAGGGTGATGAGTATGACTCTGAAGTTTGGTCAGAATAGGAGAGGAGAGTCAAGAGGTGCCCCCGCCCCCACCCCCTCTTGAGTACCCAGGAGGGGAAGGGTCTGACTACAAAACACAAAATAGTTATATGAAACTTATGATTTTATTTATTACTGTATTTACAATAAAACTAATAATAAAAACATTGATACGGTTTCCGATGTGCCTTTTTTAACAGAATTTGCAAAGTTCTGGATACTAGTAATCCAATGCATCTAGCAAATTCAAGACAAAATTTCCTCTTGTACCTTTTTTACCTAGTATCCTTTTTACCTGTACCTTTCTTACCTAGTACCTTTATTACCTATTACCTTTTTACCTAGTACCTTTTTTACCTGTACCTATTTTACCTAGTACCTTCATTACCTAGTACCTTTTTTACCCATACCTTTTTTACCGTACCTTTTTTACCTGTACCTTTTTTACCTGTACCTTTTTTACCTACATTCGATTCGGATATGGCCCCTGAATCCGGTTGGAATCCGGATAGGAATCTTGTTCAGTTTCTGAATGGAATCTTGGTAAGAATCCAGGCCAGATTCCGAATGGAATCTGAACAAGAATCCAGGTGGGTTTCTGATTGGAATCTGGACCGGAATACAGGTGGGTTTCTGATTAGAATCTGGAGAGGAATCCAGGTGAGATTCTGATTAGGATCTGGACAGGAATCCAGGTGGGTTTCTGATTAGAATCTGGACAGGATTGCAGGTATGTTTTGAAATGGGATCCGTATGTAGATTTCGGATCAGTTCGTGAGGATCGGGTATGAATAAAAGCATTGTAAAATGATTAGCTGTCTTAGGATTACAGGTTATTGGAAAGATAACCTGGGTATTGTAGGAGGGTTTGCCACGGTTTGCAAGTTATTGCTGACATGGCCCATCCATCAGTAGGAAAAGGACCTCTGTTCCTGGAGATCTTAGTTAGTTTAGGAATGAGTCTCGTCAAGCTAGAATGTGGGTCTGAATCATAGTCGCTATGTACGTGTGTGGAAAACGCAAGAGTATTCCGCGATACTAGGGAGGTTTCGAAATCAAACGATAAACGTAAACGTTAACGACAACCTTATTTTTGTACCGAAAATGCTATATAAAATCTGGTTAATGTGTAGTACGAAAAATAACGTTGTCGTAAAGTTTACGTTTATCGTTTGATTTCGAAACCTCCCTAATGACATCATGCCTGTCCGACATTCATGCCTGGCACACCTGGACGCTGCGTAAATAATACGATGACGCCGACCGCAATGCGATTTGTGTGAAGTCTGATGCCATGGGTCCGACATCCGGTCATCTGTCTACACGTCACGGCAATCCTGTGCTAACAATATTTACGTCATGGAATGCTATTCAGACATGAAGCTCAGCTGGACAGACAATTCAAAAACGCGACATGAATCCACAAAGAATTTCATTTTCACTCAAGACATTTCAACCACAGAAAAACTATTAAAAAACAAGACAATATCGGGAGTTCAACAGTTATTATTAAACAAACAGTAGATTATTTCTTTACAACAGGTGTAAAACAGTTGCCACCATAATACAGTCTCATTATGAAAACCCCTAATCGGCATTTCTGATCATGTCCTCACAATGTTGTCCTTCTTCTTCTCAGCAACAACTAATTCGCCGAATCTTGACAAACGTCCAAAGGTTTGCTCGTGGACCGTTTTTATAAGCATTAGTTTTTAGACAAACGTCCAAAGGTTTGCTGGTGGACCCACAAGGCTGTGTAGTTAATTGTCCAGTTTGGCAATTATGTGATTGTAGGCATTAGGTATGAAAAGTCCAGAATCTCTGTTGGGGCTAGGTTGGTGTTGTTTGATTTGGATGGCTTCTCTGAATTTCCTGTTAATTGTGGGTCCACCAGCAAACCTTTGGACGTTTGTCTAAAAACTAATGCTTATAAAAACGGTCCACGAGCAAACATTCGGACGTTTGTCTAATGCTTATAAATTTCCTCAATGTTTATTTCCACCTATCTAAAATGTCACTCAAAGAATAGTCATTTACTCAATTTTAAGGAAATAAGACTAATCGGATGTTTGCATGTAGGCCATATAAATTGCGTCTCATGCCCTGACCATTATAGTGATGGCGCTCTCAACGCATATTAGACATCCGAAAAGAAAAAGATTGGACCCTGATGTCAGTGGATCGCCAGTAGATCCCTATGCAGATATAACATTATTGGATTCCGCTCTTTCGATTTTGGCATATTCGTTCCGCTACAAGACGTCGAAGGCACAGACCGAAGACTTGCTTCAGTTAATTAAACTGCATCTTAGGACTGATAATATCCTTCCGAATTCGTATGATCGACTGCGTGAAATTTTGATTCAAAGTGCGTGCGGACAGACAAGGATTATTTATATTGCAGCAAATGTGATAAACGTGTGTGTGTTGAAAATACCGATTCAGTGAGCTCGTGCCCGACCAGCAACTGTACGGGCCTTGAACAGGATTTGAACATGTTCAGACTACTCTCCATTACGTCACAGCTAAGGAAGATAATCGAAGGTAAGTCATTTAAGACATTCATTTCTTTTTAAGTAAATTGCCCAGGACAAGCCCATTCATTTCTTTATCTTGTCGTATTATTGTTACCGGTACTGATGTGAACGCAACTAGGCCTTCATTACGACCAAAAAATACGTCCCGAGTCATGTAAATCGTTAGAATGTAGGCCTATCTTTTGGAGCATGCCATATTTTGGATCTAGCACTAATCATTCAAAATCCCCTCGCCAGATCATTGCAGCCTAAAATTAACAGGGCGTTGATACATTGAACAACAACTTTCCTTACTTTACTCCTTTACTCATTTCACATTGCAATATCAGACTTCATTTTCTTACTGATGCAGGCAGCAGGGACAAAAATGCACTCTGCCTTTTGATACCCTGCAGTTGCAGATGACGGAGAGTGAAATGAAATGTTCATTTTGAAGGTGTGGGCCAAGCTAAGGAGAATCAGTGGGGATAACTAATTGCTGGTACCATGGACACGGAAGGTGTGAAAATGACTATCACTGGCTAGGCCTCTGTGTGGGGCCTTTAACCTAAGTTGTATGCCGATGATTGAAAAACCTATATTTTGCCGTAAAAGCTTGGTTTTATTGAAAACAACCAGGTTTTATTATAAAAATATAAGTTTTATGACAAAAACTAGCGAGGGTTTTAGGAGAAAAACTTGGGTTTTGTCTGAAAACCTATATTTCATCCACAAAAACTAAGTTTTCTAAGCATAAAACTATGTTTTAGTGCAGAGATATAGTTTATTATGGTTTCCGATCTCAAGATCGGAAACCATATAGTGTTTGGTCGTGGTGTCTGTCTGTGTATCTGTGTGTCTGTCTGTCTGTTCAGTCCATTACGTCACAGCTAAGGAAGATAATCGAAGGTAAGTCATTTAAGACATTCATTTCTTTTTAAGTAAATTGCCCTGGACAAGCCCATTCACTTCTTTATCTTGTCGTATTATTGTTACTGATGTGAACTCAACTAGACCTTCATTACGACCAAAAAATACGTCCGAGTCATGTAAATCGTTAGAATGTAGGCCTATCTTTTGGCGCATGCCATATTTTGGATCTAGCACTAATCATTCAAAATCCCCTCGCCAGATCATTGCAGCCTAAAATTAACAGGGCGTTGATACATTGAACAACTTCCCTTACTTTACTCCTTTACTCATTTCACATTGCAATATCAGACTTCACTTTCTTAATGATGCAGGCAGCAGGGACAAAAATGCACTCTGCTTTTTAATACCCTGCAGTTGCAGATGACGGAGAGTGAAATGAAATGTTCATTTTGAAGGTGTGCGCCAAGCTAAGGAGAATCAGTGGGGATAACTAATTGCTGGTACCATGGACACGGAAGGTGTGAAAATGACTATCACTGGCTAGGCCTCTGTGTGGGGCCTTTAACCTAAGTTGTATGCCGATGATTGAAAAACCTATATTTTACCGTAAAAGCTTGGTTTTATTGAAAACAANGTAACTTTACGCTGAACTGAAAGACGACTGAAAGTAGCTTTCAGTTCTGACTGAACAATTCAGCCACAATTCAGCTAACTGAAATTTGGTTTTTCGTCCAGTGAAGGCTGCATTGTCATTAAAACGTTATGAAAAAGTCATTATTTTTTTCCCTTGCCGAGAAGGAAGAACTCAATATAGGCCTAATCAATCACACTAATTACCTTCATATAGGCCTGTTTGCATGTGGAGATGGATCTACATTTACTTGAAATCAGAGGGTTAACCTCAGACTAATTAGGCATAATTATTGTGACATCCAATGCATATTCTATTCTGTAAATTACAAGGCATTTGGATTTGGCAAAAAATAATTCAATTGTACACTGCAGATCAGTAAGACCTTATTTTTTTCTGTTTGGAGCTTTTGCTGGGGAAAAAATAATCGGGTAAATAATACTTTTCCCTATCCCAGATAATTGGTCCACCATCGCGGAGTTTAGAAGAAAGAATATTGAAGAAACAGCACGTGAGTTCACTGACATTTGCGATGGAATTGTGTACAGGAATATGCGACGAAGGTCACCGATGAACACGCGGTTTTCAAGTCAAAGAGCTGCTCCCTTTGGCCAATTTTGGTGAATGTCGCAGACATTCCTGGCAAAGCTAGGTAGGTTTACCTCCACCGTGTAGGTTACATGTATATTTTGCATTGGACGGGAAAATTTTGCATTCGCACTCATCTCCGTTTTTGGCACTTCCAGGTAATGACATCCATAAGCCTTCAGAAAGAGTGGAGGTTCCTACTTGGCTGTTTCTGAGAGAGTGACACAATTTGTTAATTCCATGCAAGGAGCGAAGAACAGGTACGTGCTTTTCATGTTGATAATAGAACGGCTGATCACCGCCTGGAATTACAGACTACAACTCATAATCAATTTTACCTTAATAAAGTAAAAATATATTTTTGGTATTGCAGGAACACATCTAGCACACATGAGGGGCCAGTGGTTAAGTCGTCCACACTATCACGCGATGGAAAGGAGATATTTGGGAGAATGGTCAACAGGGGAGATACGTACCACGGGGATACGTACAAACGGAAGGGGACAACAAACAGCTACACTGTGGGATTTCAGGAGGAAAGTGGGGTGGGATATGGGAAGATCTTGCACTTAATGAGAGGGACAATTCTGGGACTACACATGCAGTGATTCAAAAATATGAAACCATAAGCAGGTCACCTTGTGATGATGCGCCAGTTAACAATTGCAAACTTGGAATTTGTGGAAAATAGATGGGTGGGTAGGCATTTCATTTCACTTGGAGAGGTTAGAAAAATATGTAAGATAAACGCAGAAGACATTCTTTTCAAATGTGTTGTCGTTGAAACGAAGGTCAATGGACGATTTGCAGTACAGTATTTCCCGGAAATTTGTGTGTACTGAGTGACAAACGGTGTAGGCCTACATTGTATCGAACATTTTGATCGATTCGTGATGCTGACACAAATTACGTTTACACATGCCACAGGGGAACACTCAATGTCTAATTAAGAGGTGTGAGATCGGCTAATTGTTTAATTAGCCAGGTGTAATATTTACCAAACTTTCTTTTTGTTCCTTGGTTAACGACAGAACAAACGCGGACATTAACAGTGGAAACTGCTATACACGTACATGTAGTTAGATCATGGAGGTAAATACCGCCATGGTTAGATGTGTATATACCTGTTGTAAAAAATATGATTATGGTGATTGATAAATATATAATATCTGTTATGGTTTAGATATTGTCTTATTTGGAATTCCAAGTTTTCCAAGTCCCCGTGGATTCATGTCGCGTTTTTGAATTGTCTTTTCAGTTAAAGTATGTGTTTGAGACTGGGAACCAACCCAGTCCTTCTATTGACGGATAAGCCACGACATTAATGGCTAACTTCAGCACACCCTACAAGGCTATGCTTTCAAGAACCTATGACAACCATTGTATTTACACTGCTTCAGTCAGACCTGATTCACTATCTGATCCGAAATCTATGGGTCGGAATCTGAATCGAATCCGGTTGGAATCAGGTTCGGATCCGGTGAAAGATTCTGAACAGAATCTGAACCAGATATTCGTCCTGGGTACTTGGGGCTAAGGCTGAGACAGCATTAATAGCCCCAGTCCACAACTAAAATATACATGAGTAGACTGTTAACTGTGGGTACTGATGTGTAAAGAAAATTCAAGAAATCAATGGGCGGGTAAAAGCAAATGAAAAGAGAGAAGATGACAACACAAACAGACAAGGTCAGGTATGAACCTATTCAAAGGTTGACAAAATGTCCAACAGAAATTTACGAGTCCTTTCTGTTACCAGTGCCTGCATATGACCATTTCCATACAATAACTTACTAACTTTATCATGGTTATTCATTAAAACAAAGGAATTGTAATCGAAGTTTGGCAGCATAGACAGATCCCTGAAAAACTCACCCTGTAGGGTGTCAATGTGAGGGCACTGTAAAAGTAAATGATATGTAGAAAAATAAAAGTAAATGATATGTACAAAAAGTTTATTGGAAATAAATGGAAATCCTCTGCATATTCCAACTTGATGAGCAAAAGTGTTTTTGAATTGACTAGTTTGGCATTAAAAAGTTCCTATGGTTTCAAATTAGTTGCACTCACCTCAACAGACAGCCTAACGGCCTCCCAGGTAGACTCATCGTTCGGGTTATAGCAGGTGGTATTGCAGATGTTTCCGGCCTTCAATGTGCCTGTCTCGTCCGCCACTTCCCTGGCGATGCGTAGGGCCTCCCTGTTCATCGATGCGTAGGGCCTCCCTGTTCATCTCCTCCAGACGATCTGGCCAGTCAATTATGCGCATCTTCTCTCGATTTGCGTTGTACTTAAGACAAACGTGATACGTTTACATCAATTCTTCACAGAAAAATATCATAATGATATCTCATATTATCGTTATAACATGAAACGTTTTACCACCAGCGACACTGTTTGAAAGCTATTCTCAAATCATTGCCCCAGTAAGACTGAATCGGTTAATGTCGTCCTGGGTACACCTCTTTATTACCCTGGGTATTCTGGGTAATCCTTTTTGTTACCCAGGACGATCCTAGGTATAAATAAGGTACCTTAACAATACCCAGTTTGAAATCCGCGCCATTTTTCACCTGCGCTCGAGGTGCGGTACTATCTTACGTGCATTCTGACGTGGTAATTGTCAGCAGCTGTCAGAATGGCAACTCACGTTAAAGACTGTGATTTACTGGCGTATTTGCAATCTATTCCATCCTATAGGGATGGAATTTTCATTTCAAAAGGAAGAGAGCTGAAGAAAAATCTGGTGGATGTCGGTAATGGTAGATACAAGTTGAAAGCAGGTGTCAAAGTTATTGCGAAACTGAAGTGGTTTGCACGCGACACCATAATATGGACTGGGACGGGCAATTGCCAGCGAGAATGTGAACGCACGTACCACAACCTCGGGCGCAGGTGGAAAATGGCGCGGATTTTAAAACTTGGTAATGTTAAGGCACCTTATTTATACCCAGGATCGTCCTGGGTAACAAAAAGGATTACCCAGGATTACCCGGGGTAATAATGAGGTGTACCCAGGACGACATTGACCGATTCAGCCCCAGTAAGTTTCTCCAGAAATCATTCTGGAAATCAAAAGGCAGTTTATTAAAACTGACAAGTTTGCATTACCTCAGGCCTTTGGCTGAATAAACAAGAGCAACGCAAAGCGTAGCATATGCTCCTGACTGCCATGCAGTTTGTTGTTTGGTTGCATTCAAGTGAAGGAATAAGTGGTAACACACACGACACACATGACACAGGAAGCTTGGAGAAATGATTTTTATTCTACAGATCCATGACGTTGGTTGGGGACCACTGCGTGAAAGGACGACGTCATGTCACGTCGGCGGCGCCCACAGTGTAACTCTGTTGGCGTGAAATTGCAAACATTTGAGGCTCAAGTGAACATGGAAATGAGCTTACTGACTACAATTGGTTCTGCCAACGCAGGTGAATATGTATGTGACGAGAATATTGTCATATCACAAAAACAGGAATTGTTCAATGTTTTACAAAATCTGTCATCATGCAAATTATCGTAAGTTGTCAGGAGCTTCGTTGACAGCTTTGATAGTTTTGGTCCAGACAATTCTGTGTGAGATTTCACTTTTTTGCATCCAATTTGATGTCTTGTTCATCGGTGCCTTTTGACTTGATATAAGCTGCATTGACTTGATATAAGCTGCATTTCCTGGGGCAGACAAACTGCTGGTCATTTTCATGGCCTTCAGCAATGTGTTGTGAGGGTTTTTGGCATGAATGTGATGCCTTGCTGGTGGGTGGGTGGGAGGGCAGCAGGTATGTATCCAGTGAAATCATTGTTCCCTGTCCGAGATGAAGTAACTGCAAGTACAAATTGAAAATATTTAAAAGGAACTGAAAAAGTTTCAGATACATTTTGTATTTTATGAATTCGAGTCAAAAGTCACAGGGTCAACGCAGAGGTACAGGTTTAGATAGCGTACGCAACACACCGTGCCCGTTGACTGCTCAGTGCTCACACACATACCCTGAAAATACTGACCTAAAATCTGGATTTGTTGCCAAATTATAGGCCGGAAGGCTATTTGCGTCAATGGTCACAGGGGCAAGGTTAAGGGTCACGTTGCGATGAGTGTGGCTGGGGCAGACGTTTGACTGCTCACAACTTTCCCCGAAAATAAAAATACATGTTGTATTGACCCAAAATCTGCCTTCGGTGCAATGTTATAGACCTTACATTTGCCCGAAGGAATATTTGCATCAAACATCCAAGGGTGAAGGTCAAAGGTCACATCACGATGGGTGTGGTGTGCGACACACCCTTGACTGCTCACACACCTTGCCTGAAAATACTGACCCGAAAGCTGGGTTCGTGGCAAAGCTGTAGGCCCGGATGGACTGACAGACTGACTGACGGACGCACAGGGGTTTCTCTACATCCCTACCGAACTTTCATGGGGAATGGGTGGGACAATACTCATCAAAAATAGTGCCAATGGCACAGTGGCCTAGTGGCAAAGTCAAGAATCAGATTTTGCCGAAAATTCATCTGAGTTGTTACAGCCTAGAGGTACATGTAGATACGTGCAAAGTTTCAGAGCCAATTTCGTAATTTCAGGCGAACTTTGACCTCTGTGAACTTGAAAAGTAGGTCAAATTAAAAACTCGAGTAGCCTACTACATGTATATCTTATGTATCCCCATTAGATATACCCATGATAAAAATTTTACAAAGATCCGTCTCTTGGGAAGGGAGAAACAGTACTTTCAGTGATTCTGGTTTTGGCCCCCTAGTGGCAAAGTCAAGAATCAGACTTCACGAAAATTTTGTCTGTAGGTTGCTTTAACCTAGAGGTACACGTGTACAAAGTTTCAACATGACAGTTCAAACCATTATCAAAATATAGCCCTTTGAAATTTTTCACAAAACGCCCCCTGGAGGCCAAAATAGGAATCCAACTATGGTCAAAATCGAACTCGATCTAGATCTTAGGCCCATATACACCTAACAAAGATAAAAAAGATTCGTCAAAAAATAAAGGCGCTAGAGCGCTAACGAACCAAAAGTTTATGGACGTACCGCCGTACGGACTAGTGAACCTTCGGACTACTGAACCTTCGGACTCTGACATATCGTATCAGTTAGTTTGAACAAACGTTGAACATCTCTTCTAGGTACATAATACTTTCTACTGGTTTTGTCAAGACATCTGTTGTAATTCAATACTTGAGCTATATGAATCTATCAATGGGGATATTCCAAATCAACTGTCGTCCTGACAGTCCTCTCTGACTTAGAACCAAATACCATCTGGTTAGGCAAGACGACATCTTCATTCATGGAACATATGAAAGGTTTGATGCGTCTGCAAGAAATATGTTGGTCGTAGGCGAACTGAAGAGTACATGTACATTATTCATGTTTTGTCAGAGGAAGATGCGCAAGGAAGAATTCATCACCCCATACTGTGTTCGGTTGTATAAAAGAAGACCGGGAATATAATGACTGATCGGCTCGCTTAAAGGAGCATGGTATGCTATCTCTTACCGCTATTTTGACTTCCGACATAGAAGGAGCCACCTAGCGGTGTCATAATACTACTAGTACCATCGTATTGGTACACTCCTTACTATATTCTGTAGTTCCCAGGTCTTGTACTTGTATACATGCAGGCATCAGCAACTTCTCCATATTCATCTCAACAATAAAGTTCAATAATTTTTCAATCATTCTAAATCATTCTCCATCTACCACAAGGATACGCTCATGCCCAATGAGTGATAGCACTAACAAGTGCAGTAATCGCTTGACACGGTATAGCTTACATGGTGTCAGAATGTCTCACACGAAGGTCACAAATGACTTTGAAAACCATGTTCCCGTCGGAACCTCACTTCCGGGAAACGCTGACCGCGATAGTTCATCTCCACCTGCACTGTGTTTAGGCCTGTGTCTGCGTGGGAACAGTGTGCACTGCTCATCCGTTGGCGGCCGTCAATCAAGGAGCCAGCACTGATTGGGATGCGGGCCCTGAACTGTACAATCGATACAAACAATGGAAGCAGGAGTTTGACCTCTCATTCGCTGTTCCTTTGGCTACTGAGTCGGAAGAAGTTAAGAGCAAATACATGTACAGTTAAGCCCGAATTTATTCATATCCCATGAAAAATTATAGGAAAAGTATTTAGAAAATACACATCAGCTGATCTGGCACGTCTTAGGCTTCATTGAATGACTTTTAATCGGAATGTACAGAGATTTAAAAAATACGGCCAAAATATCACAGAAATATCTCAATTTCAAAATATAATGAAAAATTTAACTTTTTAAAATTTCAAATATTTGATTCGAAATCGACATCATATCATACTATGACAAAATTCTAAAAATGCAGTAAATAAAGTTTTCGATAATCTCATTTCAATTTTGTGAAATTGCAAAATATCAATTGAATTTTCACATTTGATATTTTGATAATTTCAAGAATTTTGAAAAAAATTCAAATGCCATCAGGCCCACATAGTCAAATGAAAAAGATTCCACCGAATTTTCTGACTTGTTCAATCATATGAGATCGTAATTTGAATAAATGTGAAAAAAACTGAAGAAAAAGGCATCGAAATCATGCAGTTTTTCAAAACTATGCCGCCAAAACGAAGAGGTATATTCTTTCCAATATTTCTTCACAAAGGTTCTATGACAAGGTTGTATGATATGAAATCAATTTCGAATCAAAACATTTGACATTTTCAAAAGTTAAGTTTTCGTGATATTTTGAACTTGTGATATATTTGTGATATTTTGACAATATTTTTCAATCTCTGTACATTTCGTCTAAAAGTCATTAGATGAAGCCCAAGGCGTGCCAGTGGAACTGATGGGTATTTTCTAAATATTTCTCATGTAGTTTCTCTTGGGGTATGAATAAATTCGGGCTTAACTGTACCTGTTGATATGGGCTGGAGACCGTGGTCTTGATCAGTATAACAGTTGGAACTATATGCTGACGACTCAAAGGTCTTGCCGAGTTACCGGGGTAAATCTGCTGAATCGTTAGCCCCCAGTCGAACTTTCTTTTGGCACGTCAAAAACTGCGGTACGCAGGGCAACCACAGTCTTGGTCTTGGACTAATAAGCGAGCGTCAGTCAATAGTTTTTCAAACGACTTGTCCCCGTGCTCAATGCCAGGAGACGAAATGCTGAGAGACACTATCGTATTCGGTGTAGCACAAGAGAAGGTCCGGTTGAAATGTATCGAAAATGGAAATGCGTTGACTCTGCAACGAACTATCGAATTTGCAAGGAGAGAAGAGAATAGTAAGCTCAAGTGGGAGAAATAAATGCAGATTCGAACAAAGAAAAAGAAGTCCGTGATGTTCGCAAGAGGTCGAGACGAAGTCGAGAGATGTTAAATCGAATTCCAGTTGTCGGCGTTGTGGAAAATCTTGATACCCCTCTGGTCAGTACCATGCCAAATCCGCTAAGTGGTCAATTTGGGAAGACTGGTCACTTTGCAGGTGTATGTCACTCAACTGATCAATCGAGTAATTGAAATCCACGTACAGTTCATTACATCAATAACACAGCCGATGATGATGACGAATACGGAAGCTTTTTTGTCCGCGGTTTGGGTCCCACTGCAAGTGGTAATGAATCAAATGAGGTTATCAAGGAATTTCTCGTTGTAACTCAATCCTTTCACAAAAACCTCTCACATCTCGCGGTCTCAAGTTAGATACTTCACTTGATACTACAAAGTAATGTGCTCCCTAGGAATAATGAGTTGTATTCCCCAAACCACAAGTAAGAAGCGCCACGTGCTAAACTTATCGCTTACCAACAGTCAGGGCAGTTTTCCGTTTAAGTAACAAGTAACCATGAGAATTCACGTGTTACTGTTTCAGGAAACACAACATGTATGCACAAACGGCGTTAGCTTTTAGGGAAACGTTCCCCGTATCGGCAATGCTAAATCTGCCGAAGCATCTGCGTTTCAATTCTCTTTTGAGTAAAGGCCTGTCCACATTTGTTCAAAACATCATCATACGTTTGTATGATGATGTTCATGGACAGATGTTTGATTGTGTAGGCTGTTTTCCCAACAAACGTGAACAACAACCAACATGCATGATGATGTTCAAACTTTTAAGGCCCGTCTACACGTTCATACATTTGTTCAAAACATCATAATATGTACATCTGTATGATGATGATGATGTTCACGGACAAATATATGATCGTGTGGACTGTTTTCCCAACAAACTTGAACATGTATGATGATTTTCAAATTTTTAGCTGCATGTTTCATCTTGCCAACAAATGCACAACAAGCCAAAAAAAATTGTAGGCCTATGATGATGTTCATGGACAAATGTATGATCGTGTGGACGGTTTTCCCAACAAACTTGAACAGCATCCAACATTATCCTTTCTCCATCATACAAATGTCCATGAATAAGAAATAGAAATAGGGTCTCTAAGGTGAAAGACATTGCTTCCTACCAGAATCGAACCCACGGACCCTCGCATAAGGCATCAATCGCCAGCACTAAGGGGCAGCACGCCTTAAACCACTAGGCCAAATCCCCATCTTCAAAAAAGATGGTTCAATGGCCCATGTTTAAACGAGGCGTCCATCAGTACCCTGCGAGTAGTCCAAACAATCTCCGAACCCAAACAGTTTTATGTTATGCGAGGGGTCACAATGAAAGGAGATACAAGTATAGAATAAGAAATAGAAATAGGGTCTCTAAGGTGAAAGACATTGCTTCCTATACAAATGTCCATGAATGTTGTACTGTATCGAAATCCACAACAAACTTGAACATCATCATACAAGTTTATGATGCTGTTTTGAACAATGTATGATGACATATGATGATGTTCAAAATTTTAGCTGCATTGTTTAGGCGGTCGGTCCATTCACGCGATTTTCGAGTGGCAGACGCTCGATAGCATTGTTTTTTTCCGCCGCGTTGGTCGTGGACAAAGGATGTGACATCGCGCGGCACGAAAATCGCGTGAATGGATTCTTAGGCTTAGTCGGAAATCAACGACAAGCATGGACATCATCATACAAATGTATGATGATGTTTTGAACAAATGTATGATCGTGTAGACAGGCCTTAACGTTCCCTATTTAGGTAACAGCAGACCGTTGACCAAATGGGAAACACCACTGAAAGGATAACGTGTTACCCAAATGTGCGACCAAATCGCCTGAGTTTCTCTTTTTGGAAACGTTGCCAATTTAGGAAACAGTCAGACCGTTCGCCAAAAGGGTAACTCTTTGGAAAGGGTAACACGTTATCGTTTTGGTCATATCGTTCATTTCAGTACATCCACAATCATGTCATTTAAGAAAGACGAATTGAAGGCAGTCGCTAATACCGTCTGTTGATCATATTTTGGGCGTTAAAAATATTCTTCAAGCATTACAAGCATTATTTTTCCCTCCCCCCCCCCTTTGTTCTATTCCTCCTCGCCCTATTACTCAGTGATTTGCATTATCCATTCTGGTTTTTTTCGTCTTGTCATTTTTACAGGTCTAATATGTTATCTTCTTGTTATAATTTTATTAGGCATATAATTACCCTTGCCATAATTTATAAACTTTCTTTCAGCCAAATTAAGCTCTACACCAATTACTTACACTCTGCTTGTGGTCAGGTTGAGCAACCTATTTATGGGGCTTGGACTCCAGTTATCCTTTACTTTTGACGGTTTTTTATTAGTTCTACATTTGGTTTTCAGCTCAGTCTTTTCTGGATTTTCACAGTGTGAAGTGACATAGTCTGATGAAGGCCCCGATTTGTGGCCGAAAATATTTACAAATCTGGAAGTTGACTTCCTTTATATTCTCTTACTTTGTGTTGACTTTTGTGCATCTTTTCGCTTTGTGCTTGTTATGTATTACACATGTCATATTTATTAAACCCTTTTCTTTCAGCTAAATCAGTTTCTCCTTAATTACATCCACTCTCTTAATTAGGTCCAGCAATCATCCGCGGGGCTTGGACACTATTCGTTCCTTAATTGCTTACTCATCCTGTTTACACAGGTTAGTTCTACATTCGGGTTTCAGCTCAGTCTTTTCTAGAGTTTCAGATTGTAAAGTTCCACTTGAAAAAGACCCCGGTTGGGGTCGAAAATTTGTGAATTCTGGAGATTGACTTCTTGCTTATTATCATTACAACAGAGAATGATTAAGCAAGTCAGTGTTGCAGTCAACTGATAGTGTTGTTGGGCACAATGTCCCTTTTTCATTGGAGAGTTTTCTTGCAAACGCCTGCTCACAATTGGCCAATTTATGTTTTCTTACGGCTTAGGCTGCGACCACGGACCAAATAACTTATCACAGTTGATTTGCCCTTAAAGCAGCACATTATGATAGATACGGACAATCCGATCTAGGAAGCAGTGACGTGCAATTTACGAATGATTGTCGGCCTTATTGGGAAGCAGGTCCAGTTGCTTTCATTGGGTAGGCTTTCTGTAAAATATGATACCGCAAATTAACCGGTTTAGGTGCTGCTCCACGTGAGAGTTTTTGTCCCGCAATTTGGCTCTCAATGTGCAACTCAGCCAAATAAAACTAAAGCCCAGGTCACACTGTGGCGACTAAGGAAGGCGAATCCCCGCGAACTAGCATGAAATGGTCCATGGACCATGTGCTCACCCCTTTGGACATAATGACAGAGAGAGGTATGTACATGGTCCATGGACCATTTCATTCCAGTTCGCGGGAATTCGCTCGCCTATGTCGCCACAGTGTGACACGGGCTTAATGTACAATCGGTTTTGTCAATAGGCTTTTTTCACTTAGCAGATAGACGCGAGCAAGGACCGTAGTTTTATGTTGATATGTTGATTAAGCCTGTCAGTCATAGCACCTGTTGTCTTCATCTGGCCAATAGGCTTGAGGCATTCATACTGGCCATTGGCACTGATGCATATAACCAATGCGGAAAGGGTCTGTTCAGTAGCTGTTATTGAATTAATGGCAGTAGTGGTATTGAATAGGGTTATAAAAGGACTAAAATTATCCCCGTATGCGCCTAGAA
Organism: Notospermus geniculatus; assembly: GCA_002633025.1. Classification (NCBI taxonomy): domain Eukaryota; kingdom Metazoa; phylum Nemertea; class Pilidiophora; order Heteronemertea; family Lineidae; genus Notospermus; species Notospermus geniculatus. The sequence goes on from NMRB01000271.1 coordinate 297,492, forward strand.
ATGTTCACTCAATCCAATTTCTTTGGTTTCTTTGGTTATAAACGTGGATCGAATAAAACGCTTTTGAAGCGTATTATTATATTGGGGCGCCTTTAATCTGAAAACCGTTTTGAGATGCAAGTCTGACCGCAACTTAGTAGGACACCACTCCCATACAAAAACTGTACGAATTCCCCCATGGAGTGTCAACATTTTCCAAGTCAGTTTGAGAAGTTTGTCGTTTTTCCTTGCCATGACAGGCGTAGCATTGGAAATAGTAGGGAGTTTCGGCAAGACTACGTATCGTGGACCCGTATCACGTATGACGTATGACTTTAATAGGAAATGCATTAGCTCGATACGTCATACGTGATACGGATCAACGATACGGAGCCTTGCCGAAACTCCCTAGTCTTGACGATCTCGAGTGCTTACACAGCCATTGTATACATTAGTGAGTTTAAGAAACCAAACGTTAACGCTAACGCTACATGTAATTACGTCAAAATGACGTCACCACTAGAAGAAATGCAACAGATTCATTCGATGTGACGTCAAAATGATGTCATTAACGTTAACGTTAACGTATGGTTTCTTAAGCTCACTATTTACTCGCGCGCAAATGGCGACAATGGGACACGGTCTCGATGGTCCAATGTTATGAAGCTACTTGCTCGGCCCATTGTATTTATTTGCTCGCGCAAATGGCGACAATGGGACACGGTCTCAATGGTCTAATGTTATGAAGCTACTTGCTCGCCCTATTGTGTTTATGTGCTCTCGCGCAAGTGACGACAATGCGGAAACAGTCTGAACTGTCTCGTCTTTGAAGCGACCTACTCGCAAAATGAACAGCGGCTCGGTAACAATACGGCCGTTCGGGAAACTGTACTGTCGTCGACGCGAATAGCTCACTAAACTGAAAATTTGTGAGATTGCCAGTGTTGTAGAATGTAATGGCCCCGATATGAGATACCCCCCACCCCCGGGGGGGGGGGGCATCTCATGCCAGATGTTCTGTCTGTCAGTGCCCTGCTGGCCCTCATTCCGTCAGAGTTGAGACCCATCTCATATAGGGGGCATGACATTCTACCATGTGTCCCAATAAATTATGTTGGTTACATTTATACCACCAAATAGGATGAAGGGGTTAAGGGGAGGTCTAAATACTGGTTGTGATGCAATGACTGGTGATCGACGACCGTGACATGAAGTAAGGCCAAACCAATGAATTCTTCGGTAAAGAAGTAAAATGACAGGTGGCATACTGGTTCATTACATTTTGTTCCTCATACCAACTCTTACATCATCCTGTGGTGTCCTTCAACCTGAGCGCCATCAATTTCAACACACCTCTGGATTCTTCGTCTCATGGAATGAAAGGAGTCACGAACAAGGTTGTTTTGCCGTAGCCTAAGCCGTCAACCTCTGCTGTTATCCGTTCGCGCAACTCTCGCATATCTGCTGGCTGTGGCACGAACACACGGTTCTTGAGGTAGCCCCAGAGACAAAAATCCAGAGGTGTCAGGTCTGGTGAACGTGGAGGCCACTCACGTTCATGACCGAGCGCAATAACGTGAGCTCCAGAACGTCGCCTAACTTCAGCAGCATTCTCAGTTTCTTGATACTGCAACACCATGAAGGTGCGCTGTTCATTTGTGTAAAAAGGCATTGATCCAGTGGCACTCTGAAGTCAGACTGATTTGGCTTGGCCTACACCCTAAACCACGCGCTCGCGCTTGAATGACCAGACTGGGCAAATGGATAGGTCTATTACATGTTACATGTTAGGCCCTACTTTAACCATTTGATCCAATTTGGTCGTAGAAATGTAACCAACATAATTTATTGGGACACATGGTATTGCAGGCTCTCGTGGTCGACGAGGCTTGTCCAGTTATTCATGAACACTGGAATACTGCATGCACAATTGCTATTGTTACGAATCCACGCCTACTTGGACCAACCAACCAATCATAGATAACTGCGGGTTTAGGGAATGTGCTCATGTGCGCGCACTTGCCAAGTGAAAAAACCCTATTGTTGTCAGCATAATCCGTAAGAAACTAACAATGCTAATGCCCATTTGGAGCCAACTCGCACAAGAAAATTCTCACTTGTAGGAGCGCCTTTATCTGGGCACATCAGCATGATGCATGCTTTCGCACTCCCATAATACAACCTCATGTGGTAATAGATCAGCTGCTGAAGTGAGCAGCACACCAAAACCACACCAGCCGATATCATCACAAGCGATCGATCGCCACCAAGCAAAATCGGTTGCTGACGCCAGGTGTGCGCTCGCCAGCGATGATCACCCGATATCAAACAATACCAAAACCGATATCACCGTCCTAGTCTGCGGTGGCTGGCGAGAAGATTGTTGATGATCAGGGCCCATATTCATAAAACCTTGCTAGGTTAGTTACTTGATAAAGTGCCTAGTTGTACAGGCCAATGTACACAACTAGCAACCAACAAAGCTAGCAAGGTTTTATGAATATGGGCACAGATCGCTGGCGGTATAGACTCGGGACCCAGTCGTTGTGTCGCTCCGGCCGCCGCACTACACTCCACAAACGACTGGGAAAGCAGGCTGTAAAATCAGCGGCTAGCGTACCGACAACAACAACGGATGTGAATGAGTTCAGCCAATCAGAAACTGCGTCTTCAACGGTCGTCGTCTGCTCTTTGCAAGATGTCAAATCAGCTGATTATATATCGCAACTTTCTTCGAGGTCAAGGACGGTATCCTGGTGCCTAATTCGGCCATATCGTGTTATAGGTCACCCTATTATGACGTCACTACATCAGGAACCATGACAACCAAGTTTTGCATCCTCGTCCCTAGTAACGAAGGATTCTCCAAAGAACAAAAAAAAACGATGCAAATAGGCCTAGCAGGAATGAACGTGCCTATATAATACTCGTGAAATAGGTCACCAACAGTACATTTTCTAATAGAAAATACATGCAAAGGGTGAATTATTTCACGAGTATATATAGACTGAAGGACTAAAGATCGACACCAAGGAAGGGACTGACGTGCCTATATAATACTCGTGAAATAGGTCACCTACAGTACATTTTCTAATAGAAAATACATGCAACGGTGACTTATTTCACGAGTATATAAAGACACTGAAGGATTCCCAAGGAAATAAAGACTGTTTATAATATGTAAATGTCTGTTATTATGTGTAACCTAATCGGGGGGAGACCACCCGAACCCCCCTTTTCCTTATACTTCACGAGTAGGGGCCTACTAACTACTAGGCCTATATCACCACTAAAAATTCCCCAACAGATTCCCAAGGAACTAAAGATCGATGCCAATGGACGGACCCGATGACGTGCCTATATGATACTCGTGAAATAGGTCACCTACAGTACATTTTCTAATAGAAAATACATGCAAAGGTGACTTATTTCACGAGTATATATAAAGACACTGAAGGATTCCCAAGGATTTTATAGCGACCGAAAAGCTGAAATTTAGAATTGTCCCGATAAACGTAAACAGGGAACGAGACTGATCAACGGTCGGCATGGATACAAGGAGATGACGTCATAATAGGGTGACCTATAACACGATAATGCCCCTAATTCGATGCTGTGTGCCATAAGCAGTACTTAAGGATAAAAAAAATATCCTGCTAGTGACTTTGAAAAGTTTGTAGACGGGCGAGAGGCTCTGGTAAATTTCATCAATAACAACCAATCAAAAGTGTGCCAGATTTCCCCTAGTAGATTGCTTTCGGGCAATTTCATTGGTCGAGATGGTCGTTGTGGTCGTCGGTACTCTAGCCGCTGATTTTGCAGCCTGCTTTCCCAGTCGTTTGTGGAGTGTAGTGCGGCGGCCGGAGCGACACAACGACGGGGTCCCGAGTCTAGCTGGCGGCGGATGTCACCTTTTAAGGGAGGTTCCACTATATCAAATCATTCCACAATCCCAGTGGCGCGAGGTTTATGGCCGATACCTCCGCAAATGCTAGGGCAAATTTGACATACCATACATCAAATTGACTTGTCTTTTTTGTCGGTATCTTTCTGCTATCTTCATTTTCGCGTAAGGCCGACATAAACGGATCCCTTTCTCAAAACCCATTTCATTTGGCCACGGTGTTTAGTGCAGTTTACACATGTGCGCGATGCATTGCGTCATTTCAAAATGGCCGCCATTTCGGCAGTACCGGTAGCCTAAACACAGTGACAGGTGATAGAACTTTTTTCTGTCACGTTTTTAGGGAACATGACAGAGATGATGGCTGTAGCGGCAAGAAAGACAAATCGAACAAGATGACATTGTAAATGTCGTATGGTTCCCGATTAGGTACTTCTACATGAACGGTACATTGATAGAGATGAAGATACATTGATAGAGATAGATTCATTGATGATAGATATCAGGATACATTGATAGAGATCAGATGCATTGATAGAGATCAGGATACATTGATAGAGATCATGATACGTTGACAGCTCTGGATACATTGAACAACGACGCTGAAACCTTGATCTCATGCCAATAACTCATCTCATGGTTGACCTTGACCTTGATATCTGATCATCAAGGTCATTGATTGCATAATCAAAATGGGCAGCCTCAACAGCCTAAGTATGGGTGATATCATGTCTCTATCTGTATCACGGGCATAGATATTTCAAATTCTCAAGTTTGACCTTGACCTTTGATCGTTAATGTCATTGCATAATCGAAATGGGCATCCTCAATAACATATGTATGGGTGATATCATGCCTCTACCTCTACCACAGGAAGAGATACTTCAAATTATCAAGTTTGACCTTGACCTTGACCTCTGATCATCAAGGTCATTGCATAATCGAAGTGGGCATCCTCAATAACCAAAGTATGGGTGATATCATGCCTCTATCTCTAACACAGGCAGAGATATTTCAAATTATCAAGTTTAATATATCAAAATCTCATGATATCTCAATCACCAGGACACTGGAGGCTGAGCATTTTAACATAGTCCAGTCATTGGATAAGTTAGTCTCGCTTGCCAGACGCTACGTGCTCACCAATTCGGTAAGTCACACTCCGCGTCTGGCTCTTTTAGAGATTAACAGTCGTGAAGACCGCACGGTGGCAGCACGAGTCCTTGCGTTTTCCCGGGAAGTACATCAGCCAATGAGAATCGCGCTTACAAAGTTGTTTCGGCTGCGTGTTTCCATGGACGCTGTCACATGTCATGCATTGTCATGTGTGTCATCATGGTCATGGCCGCCGTGTATCAGCGTCAGTGCATTCGCCGTGACAATTACAGTGCAATTTGCTTGACGATTGCATGTTTTTTACCATAATGGAGGATCCATGTCAAATCTGTGGAGTTAAGACTCTCGGGCAGAGACGGAGACGATGTTTGAAGACGTCTCCACTGTTAATGGCTGCCATCCGGAGTATCATGCCAGAACCAGGTCCAGGAAACTGCGGTGGTTTCATCTGTGAAAACTGTGGTCGGCTCCTGGAGCGCCTTGGCCGCGCACAGGAACGAGTAAAACAAGCGAGGAAAGACTTTGCAGCTATAAAAGACACTTTGTTGAAATCCGCCATCCCCATAGGCCTACCGGTACCTGCCAGCCCCAGCAGTAGGCCTAGGCCTAATCCCAAACTGATCCGATCACCAAGGACCCCACAAGCGAAAGGTGGCCCACCTTGCAAATTGCCAAGATGGATATCTCCTGCTGGACCTCGACCTAGGCCTACCACCAGTATCGGTGGAGTGATGAAGCCCCCTTCATATCAACCAAGCCCAATAAGGAGCCCAAGGGGGTGTAGAATACCAATCCGTCCTGCACTGTTGCCAGTGCCCATGGTGCCGCACCACAACAACGTCGTCATCAAGAAGTAAGCCAAGGCCTAGGCCCAAATGAACTGGTTCCGAATCTGTCACAACCAGCAGCCTTGATGTCAGCAGAAGAAAGTGGATTGCCACCCAAGCAGGTAATTCTTTTTCGTGATGTCATGATGTGGGGGGGGGGGGATACTCTTCTGGTGTCAATCCAAACCAAATTGACCAAAGTCCCTACAAAGGGAAATTTCTCAAGTGTACGAATAGGCCTAAGTGTTGTGTACAGGATACGAGTAGAAGAACACACTCTCCTTTGTTGTGTACACTTCATGTGAAGATTATCAATTTAGAATATACATGAACTGGGTAATAGCCTACTTTATATTGCCTATTCTTTATTAGGCTGAAATAGTGCCTGAGCAGTAAATGATAAAACTGCTGTACTGGTAGAGCAGCCAGAATAAAGTTGTGACTCTGAAAGTTTCATATTTTACAGAATCAGAAAGATCCTTCATGCCGAAAGAATTTGATGTCAACCCTGCAAGAAGAAACAAGCAAGCCTGAGGTAATAATAAAAAAAACATGGCCCTTTGTTGAACTATCACAGTTTCTTTTAGTGTTAATGTTATTGTTTTCTTGTTCTGTTTATTGGTTCCAAATTTACTATATCCAGCATTCCACACGTTTGTTTTCTTTTGTTTCAGCTTTTGCATGGCTCACTAGCTTTAATTCACACCTCAGTTTTTTTTCAAAAAATGTTGTTACCTTTCGTAATGAATTTCAGTGGAAGCCAGGAATGGACTACAAGTTTTCAGTCATGGCACAACCTGTAAATTCATACAAAGAAAATTTGGGTTGTCCACAGGGGTTCTCAATCATTCAGTGGAACTCTGGTAAAATACTAATGGTAACACTGCATGTATGCCACGTTGCNCAAAGGTATCATGTACATCAGTACCCATGAATCGAAGTCTGCACTGTGCCTGTAAGTGCTATACACATTTGTAAAATCCATGTACGTAAATTTGGTGAGTTTGTTGCATGACATGTATCAAGCGATAACTCGAACTGATGCAAATTTGGAAAACAAACTGTTGTGTACTGTCGATGCATAAAATGCGGCAACATGCCTTATAATGAGACAAAGCAGTATTTTTTAGTTGGTGGCTGTTTTCATAGTGGTTGTTAGCCTTGGAGGAGTGTTGACTAGCTGCTGGGCATGTTGTAGAGATCACAAGAAGTATTCAACAATGACTGCGAGCCAATAGAATATGATCAAAGAGAGACATCAGAGTCTTCATTCAAACAAGTAAATGTACATGTACAGTTGAATACAATGATGAAAATGTGACAACTGACCAGCTCACAAGGAATTTTTAAGAGGGACACCCTTAACAGCAACATGCCTGCACCTGAACCCCCTTGACAGGTTAAAGAATTTAAACAGCGCTTGTTTGAAATTATCCCACTTTTTAGTTCAATCTTTTCTATTTTTAGATCATGCGTTGATGTTTCTTTTCAATAATGCTATGAACCCTTTGATGTCTGGTCCATTTTCTTTGCACCTGCACACATAGATAAACGATTTATCTTTTAGAATTAGTAGGCCGAGAGTGTTTCCTCCATCAAACAAGTAATTTATTTCCTGACTTACACGTAGATGAAAATTTATGTTTGAAATCGTATTCTGAAACCAGGTGTTTTATATGACTTCCAGAATTCTTTAATGTGGTTACATTCCCAAAACAAATGGCGAGTGGTTATTCTCTGATTAATGTACATCGTTAAGAATCATTTTCCTGCGTATAGTAATCTTGGATTGGTTACAAAAATTTGATGTAATATTTTACTGTGATGGCATAGATGCTTCTCCAAGGAAATTGAAGAATATAATCATTGTTTTTGTGAGTTTGTTAAACATTGCTACAGCCGTTTTCTGCCATTTTGACAATACAAAGAGTCTTTGTCATGTGTGAGGTGGCCGTCAGGGAAAACCCGTTGGATGTCACTGGGTGATCAACAAGAGCTGCCAGATTAATGAGCACATCGCAATGCCTATGAGGATGGCTCCAAACCATACCAATGTTTTTCCCAGAGAATTTTATGTTTTCTCTTCTAATGAATATTTTAACAAGTTTCTTTTTAGTGATAGACTAAGAAAGTACATTTTTGTAAAGCAGATTAAATCTGTTATTGATCACTAGTGGTTCAAAGTGCGCATCTGTAAAGTGGTGATCAATAACCAACATTGATTCATTGATTTTGTGATTTTCACCCTGTAGGCGACTTCAATCATCAATGATGTCTTACACGGGTGACGCCTCGTTCACACGAAATTTTATCCAAATGCTCAGGTTGCTTCAAATCGACCTAAAACCCAGACAAGACAACTCAACTGTCTGCAGTCAGCTGAGCCTTGTCTGCACTTCCTGAAGTAGCCACCAATTTGCCAGTGTCACCATCTATGTACAAGACAAAATATTAATTTATGGAGACGAAGACAACAGGCAGGTGCCTCAATCAATATTGATCAGTAACATCCCATGAAGAGCATTGACTTGATTTCAACTACGCCCTGATGGCTACAAAAAGTGTCCCACTTTTTATTCTGCGTGAGTGACTGAGACATGGAGGACACTCAATCCCTACATTATATGACAAGCTCTAAGGCCAGCTAAGCTAAAACGATTGTGCACATCTTACCTGGCTGGACTAGTCTTGTATCAAATATTTTTTCAACATGGCGGCTATAGGCAGTGACCTGGAACACGGTGCCTGGGTTATCCTGGATGCATGTGATGTTGACAGGTACGACGTCCTCGGAGACACGCTCCCATCCCAGCTCTCCGCCCTCTGTAGCTGTTACCTTGAAGATTTCTGCCCAGAGTCTGAAAGAGATAAAATACAGAAATCATGGACTACAGCTGAATAAAGTGTTATGTATTTTTTCAAAGGGTCTTGAACTTCTTCGCCATACAGCTTTATCCTTGTATTAAGCCTCTTGGATCCCCGCAGTCATAACTGTCCGGCTAGGTAGTGGAAGCTGTTCCTTTAGTTTTATTACTGAATGCTTCAGCAAAGTAAAAGCACTGTTGAATTTCTTGTGGCAATTTATTCCACAATTTCATGGTGAAGCTTTACCAATAAAATCTTTGCCTGAGCAAAAGAATAAGATTTGTGGTATCGCTCTTTTGTGGCACTTAGGGGAGAACCCCCAAGATCCGTCATGCAAGACTGTAGCAAGAATCAGATCATGGACTCATGGAGGTAGTTGCATAATAAACTGGCACACCTAACTGCTGGTATAAACAGTGCAGCATTCAGGGTTTCCGCCACAGGGTAAAAATTCTGTTCCCTTAAATTTTTCCGTACCCTCAAAATGTTGGCTAACCATTTTTGCATGACATGCTGGACAAAACCAAACAACCAGCATGACCAGCGCGGGGATTTTATGCTTCAAAATACGCCTAAAATGACACCAAACATCGTTTAAAAACCTTTTTAAAAATAAAAAAAATTATTTTCATTTTCCAAAAAAAAATTTCAAAAATTCTTTTCAAATTTTTTTGAAAAAAAAATTTTTTTTGAAAAAATTTTTTGAAATTTTTTTTGAAAAAAATTTTTGAAAATTTTTTTCAAAAAAAATATTTTTTTTTTCAAAAAAATTTTCCTCTTTTTTCTGGCGGAAACCCTGGCATCCCTTGGTGCGAGGTTGATTACATAGGTCAACCTTGCACCAATGGACACTTGCTTCTGAATCGTCTCTGGAGATGGGTGTGACAACATCATTGAGTGCAACGCATCGTATTTGAGTTGAATGAACTGGTCCATGGACCACGTGAATGTACCAGAAGGTTGACACTTGAATGCCAGTTCTTGATATGTCATGTATGTTAGCTGGATTTAACACATTCATCGGATTCATTGGATTCGTGGAAAAAAAGGCCATGTAATTAGGTTCATCCATAAATGTATCATTTGACTCATCATTGGTCATTTATCTGTATCGATGACGTTGCATAATAGACCCTCTCATCTCTTTCACTGCTGTGTGCAATTATAATCGAAGAAGGTTCTTTTAAACATGGCCGTATGACCAATAAAAGTAGGTCAAGGTCATGCACAGCCGACTTTGGGTGAGATCTTCATGAGGTGCACCAATCAATCAACAAACAATATTTTCAAATTCAATTTCTCAAATGAAATGGTCCATGGACCATGTGCTCACCGGGTTGGACATAATAGTCTAATGACAGAGGGATGAGCAATCTGGGTCAAGTCATTCCCGAGTAGGACTTTGATGATTTGGGAGCCACCTGGCGGCCATATTGGATGTCCGATTGGGCCTGAACTTCACATGCACATCAAGGTCATCTGCAGGGGGCCACATAGCCCATTGGAGCGCTTTGGGTCAAGTCGTTCCTGAGTTACAGCACTTTGACGATTTTCGGGTTACGCCACCTGGTGGCCATGTTGGAAGCCAAATCACGCCAAAATTCGACACGCATGTAAAGGTCATCTAGAGGGAGGTAAATATCAAATTTGAGCACTCTACGTCAAGTCGTTCCTGAGTAATAGCACTTACTTGATTTTCAGGTTACACCACCTGGCGGCCATATTGGATGTCCAATCAGGCCGAAACTTGGCATTTTTAAAGGTACCCCTCCAATGCATGTTTATGCAAGATATGAAGTCGCTTGGTGAAATAATGACGAACTGTGGCAGGTTCGTTACTTTTGTCGAACTTTGACCTCTGTGACCTTGAAAAGTAGGTCAAATCAAAAACCCGTTAAATATGTTATGTATTCTTATTAGATACACCTATGATAAAAATTTGGAGACGATCTAGTCATCAGTTCAGGAGTTATTGCACTTTTTGTGTTTTCGGTTTCTGCCACCTGGTGGCCAAGCTAAGAGTCGAATCGGACCGAAACTTGGTGTGATGGGTCATCTGATCTAGGGGTATATATGTACAGAGATTCAGATCAATAGCTCCGGCGGTTACGAAACGTGCCCTGCTAACGGACAACGACGACGGCCGACGACAGACGACGACGGACGACGGACACACCACCATTGCAATAGCTCACCCGGTGAGCTAACAAATGATATGGAGGAGGACAAGGATTTTCCAAATATTGCCACGTGACCTTGAAAAGTAGGTCAACGTTACTGATAATCGTGTATTGCCACGTGACCTTGTAAAAGTAGGTCAAGGTTAGGTCTACTGATAATCATGTGGGAGATCTTCAACATTGAATAATTTTGACCCCTCCTGCATTCGAAAAGGAGTGAACAAGATTTTTCCAAATATGGTCATATGACCTTAACAAGTAGGTCACAGTCACCCACATTCGAACTTGAGCAAGATTTTTTAGGGATGCATCTGTGGTAGCAATACTGTTAAATTTCAACTTCTCTCAATCAAACGATATGGAACTGACAAGAAAAGAGTGACAATAATCAGACGTGCGAAGAAACGGCACCAAAACAATAGACAAATCCCAAATTGACGAAAACGAGAAAGATCTGCACACTTCCGCCGAAATGGCAAACAGAACCTCGGTCTGAAATCATCTGACACTTAATGACGTGACGCAGAAAACCCCACGACCATGTGACGTCAGTGCGTTCGATGACGTTGCATAAGAGTTGACCATTGCTGAATCATGGATTGCGTCACGTCAGCTGGTTTCAGGTCGAGGTTCTGTTTGCCATTTCGGCGGAGGTGCGCAGATCTGGGAATTTGGGATTTGTCTATACACACTACTTTGCCACTGACGTACATTTTGCGAACCAAGCTTTCCGTCTTCGTATCTTCCGCGGATGTCTTGCGGCACCTTGGAAAGCACGCAGTGAAGATGGAATGTCATTCGTGCATGGTGCACGGAGTCACACGGAAAAGACACGTGACACGCCTTTACCATATGCAAAGAAGTGAAGTGTACCTTCCGGGTGACGTACCCAGAAGTTACACAGATAAAAGTTGGTCATCAATTGTGCTCCGTTCTGTACCTACAACTTTCATTTGAAGTGTGTGATTAACAAAACGGACTGCAATGACTCTAGTGTGGGGTGTGCATGTTGAGTGTAATAGCGATTCCAAGCAGAAATGCCTGTTAAAAGTGCTTTCTTTTAAAAGTCAACTTTTTCTACTTACAGCCACCCTTTTCCAAGATTCCTGTACCTCAGATGGTATAAAATCTCATCGTTCAACATGACTGGGCCAGAGAACTCCACAAACGAAGAAAAATTCCTAGTTCGGATTTAGCACTGACATTGACAATCCAGGAGTAAAAAAAAATTGAGTAGATTGTTGGAGTCCATATGTGATTAAACTATCCATACATAGTTCAAATGACCCCAATGCCATCTTCCGAAATCTTTTTTTAGTGTTATAGATATTTGTCCTTTTCTGTAGGCCTAAATGTATGCCCTCCAGGATTGCATCCGAACAAATTGTTAACAGGTAATCCAGCAATAAATTTGGTATCAGCAGGAGATTATCTCCATCGGCATACAATGTATTTCATGTCATCTGCACAAAAGTTTGATATATGAGGATTTCAGCAAATTATTGAACAAGAACCAAAAAAAATGTAAGTCTTTTTGGAAACGTTGACCGTGGAAGAAAAGTTGCAGTAAGAAAATTTAACAAGTGAATTTTAAACGCACACTGACATTAAACATCCCTGAAAAGTTCAATCAGTCGCCAAATATGGTCTCAAAGAATAAAACTTTGATTACTCCTCGCTAATCCACCAATCATAATCACAGTAATCCTCCCGCTAAGATGGGCACAACCCGCTAAGATGGGTATGACGATAATTTTTGTCTTTCACCATATACGCTAATTGCAACTAACGCTTTAGCAAGAATGTTTCATTGCGCTCAGCATCAGATGGGTGTTTCCTCAGTAGAGCTTCACAGCCTACTGAATATGTTATAATTTCCAGCACATACATATACCAATATTTCAATACCATGTAGGAGAAAATCCATACACCTTTGAGACATATCCAATACGCCAATGAAAAATCTATAGATTTATACTACAACCTTTGCACAAGCTATTTAGGCCAGCTACTGCTGTGTTTGCAATATCTTGTTGCACCCACCAGAGGAGCTAAAATAGCACAAAGCGTTCCAGACATCAATCACAATTTTCGACATTTTACATTGATCACAATATCATCTGATGATGCCCTGGCATTTACATTTTAAAATTTACAAGAGTATTTTGTAAACAGGTGAACTGCATTAATCGATCATTAGCCATTTGTTGATCAGTTTTCTTTCTCCATTTCAATAACAAACTTCCATTTCCTGTTCAAACACTCGATTCCATCACCCTTTCATATGGTTCATTTGTACAACCTCCAAAATACACTGTAGGTACCATAGGCGTGCATTTTCATCTAGATATGATCATGAAAATCAACCTTTGCAGTCATTACAAAGAACATAGCATATTTTGATCAATTGGGATTGAGAATACTGGGCAGTGCCATATTTGGATCGATGAACAAAAAATCATCAATTTGGTTGTGGTCCAAGCTAAGAACAACAGTTGAGATGCATTTAAACACCAAAACCCGATCCCGGTGTGTTATTGCAGTGCAGTTCCGGCAAGTCAATCACTGGAACCGTCCACACCCACACAGAAATTGTGCGGGAGAACCCGCATGCCACTCAATTTCTGTGTGGGTGCTTCATTGAAATACAGTAGTATTGAAGCGATTGACTTTTGCGGNTTAACTCGGCCTGGGCAATCAGCATGTCTGGTGCAAATGAAATGGCCAGGGCCGTTGTGCCAGGGCCGTTGTGCTTACTTCCAGGAAAATGGGATGAGAACACCTCGCTTTTCGTTGTGGATAGCAATGTGTATACTGTTAGACATTTACATTGATCCAGCCATCAGTTCAGGAGAAATAACCTTTATAGTATTGCCCTCTGGTGGCCAAACAAAGAATCAGATCAAGCTGATATAAAAGAAATCTTTCCAAATTACCTTCACATAAGATTCAATGTTCTTCATGCCGGGAGATGTCTAGAATGTTTCAAAATTCCGGGCCCCCACGCTCTACTGATCAGGCCCTTTTTTGCTTGACAAGCTGCCCGTGATGCCTTTTTGTCATCTGTTTAGAATGAGCCACTGACGATGCCCAGTGGGTGCCACCACACCCCATATTATCCAGATCAAATAACACCCAGACATCCATTACACACTTCAAAATTCGTCGTATCCCACGCAAAGAGGCTGCTTTGATCTTACAATGAAATTGGCTGTAATCATAAGCCACCAATCACGTATCGACTGATTTTCGACAGACTGAATTTGACACAGAACATATTTGACCTTCAATGTCTTCACTGCACGAAACACTCGTCACTGTGTCTTTGATCATAATTTACCACCGTGCAAGGCATCATGACAATCGAACTCCGTTCGCACGTTGTTCATCAGACACAGAGGCAATATGTCACAAATACAGCATGGACTATGTTTTGGATGGGTCCCACTTATCACCCGCAGCCAACCAATGTGCGGGAACACAATTACCAATGCCCATTTTTTTCAACTTCAACTGTGAATTGTGAGAACAAGTTCTCCAACTAGAAATCTTTGCTGAACAGATGCCCCCTGTCTGGGTTGACATCTTGGATGAAAACATAGAAATAAACTTTTTGTTCGAGTATTAGGGGCTTAACACAATCAGACACACAATTTTTTGACAAATATCATTATTATAATACCATTAGCATGATTCCGGAGTGGTAAAAAGAAGACATTTTTAGTAACCTTGAATAAAGAAAGAATTTGTGCTTCTGTTTCCAAAGGAGTTGTGGTCAGGAGATACATAGTCAAGTTGACAGTGCAGATGAGTGACAAACTAGTGCCCCGAGTCATGAGAGGAGTCTGCAGAAGCCGGTGCTAAAATCTATGCAATGTGTTTGTCAATGCCTTGTTGATTTCAGGTTAGATACTTAAATGCCAAAGCTATGTAATAGGAAGGAAAAGTGATTGCAACTGGAGCGCAATGCAGGCTTTACTATTTGTGTTAACTAAGATTATATTGGCACATGCAGTGATCTTGTTGTATGGAGAACACCCCACCCTTGGTTAGAACACAATGCATTCTTACCTCTTATGGTAGCCAGCTGTTATCCTCCTTTCAAAAACAAAATAAAAGATATTAGCGGTCAGTGATGACCCAATAATGTCCTATCACTTACTTTAAACACACTCACAACATTATCACTGACCGACAATCAGGGACAATTTCACATTTTTTGTTAACTTGTTCACATCATTGGTGGGCAAGGAGGGCACATCTTCGATAATTGAAGGCCGATCTGCTCACCACTGCGTTACATCGCACATCACCCTTTGAGAAATTGCCCGGTCCGTGGTGCATCCGCTGCCTCTTGAAGAGGAGGCAAATCAGAACTGGTGTTGTAAAATTTCCTCGTGCAGGGTTTCCGCCAGAGGGTAAAATTCCGTGCCGTTAAATTTTTCCAGGGTACGGATCAAACGTGGGTTAGCCATTTTTCTATGACATGCCAGACGAAATCAAACAACCGGCATGACCAGCGCAGGGATTTTATGCTTCAAAAAACTCCTAGAATGGCACCAAACATTGTTTAAAACCTTTTTAAAAAATGTTTAAAATTTTTTTTTAAATTTTTTTCAAAATTAAAAAAAAAATTTCAAAAAAAAATTTTTTTCAAAATTTTTTTTTTCAAAAATTTTTTTCACTTTTTCCAAAAAAAATTTTTTTCAAAAAAAATTTTTTCCAAAAAAAATTTTTCCCAAAAATTTTTTTTTGGTCCGTACCCTCATTTTTTTCGGGCGGACACCCTGTCGTGGTACAAATAGTGGTAGCCAAAGACCCGATATAAAGTGCAATATGATTGGTCGACCGGTAAAGTTGGCATTCGTGCCAAGATACGCCGCGGACTGGTCTATTACTGGAAGGGTGATCATCACCCTTCGAGTCACCCTTGATGTGCGATGTAACACAGTGGTGAGCAGATCGCCCTTCGATTATCGAAGATGGGATGGCATGATTTTGCTATTTCTTTGTTAAGCTCAAAATTACTGGGTAGTCCTCATTTAGTGAAAATTAATCACAATTATAATTTGTGGACAGTAACCTCTCATCCCATGATGTTCTTCCTTCTCTTAACGTCAATAGAGGTTCTTCACTGACGTCACAACAGTCACATGACTGCAAAGAATCAGCCATGTTGGCCGTCAAATGGCTGGCGATGACGTCAAAACTGTCACGTCATGACATTTTGACCTCATGATCTGTGTGTTGAGGCTGTGTTCATGCTGTGATATCGCTTGACATTTTGGCAGCCAAAATGGTGGCATCGTGTTGTCATGGAAATGTGATGTCATGTGATGAACCTCTATTGACAATACATGTCTTAGGTTATTAGTCTCTTGAATCCATTTTTTTCAAATGTCTTTGGTAGCAGTCACTGCTCTTTTGCCTATCTAAAACACTGCCAAAAATTTCACAAGAAACATTGAAAATATTCTTGATGCTTCCTTCTTTCATACATGGAAACCATTTCCACCAGACTCTAGTGTCATCGGCACATTGACCTTCCTTTGAAATTCAGGCAAAAAAGCCAGATTACCGGTGGTAACAGTGACTTATTTTGAGATGCTTTACCCTTCATTGAACGCTGTGTTACTTAGAAAGAGTTGCTGTTTTAATGGTCATTTCTCAACATAAGAGAATATACCGGTACAAGGATTAAACATATATTGGGGCTAAACGTAAGCACTATTTGCCCTATCAGTCAATTTACGAACATGTAGGATGACCATGAGATCAGTGATCAAATCATAGGAAGAGATTTGGTCATATGATTGAGCCCTGTGGAACTCCACTGTTGATATACCCTGAAGGGAGATCAGCCAAAAAGAGTAGTTAATTTAGACTTTGACAGACCGGCCAGTAAGACAGGATACAAGAAGGTGAAGAAGGTTCTGTGATCAATAAAGATAGACAGGCGCCACTCTTCTGTGATTTTATCCATTTGACTAGTTCATTAACTTCATCAATGAGTTAAAACCATGAAGAGGGTGCCTATCAGTTCAAACTGTTCACCTCAATGAAAAAGTGGTCCATTCTGGGGGATGATAAAAAGAACATAAAATAACACTCACTCTGGACGATGTTTTCTGTGAAAAAAATTCATTCTTGTGCATCAAGTGGGGTAGAATGAGCGTAACTTCCAGTCATAACTTCTACATGGAATCTCACTGGAATACACAAGACTTCATTTTACCTCTATCAACTTATAAATCCGCATGCCTCATCCGAATTTGGAAAACTAGCTACCCATGCAGAAGTTTTTACGTTCTTACCAGAAAATCCATCTAAAATGCGTACTCCCTCCTCACAATACATTTTTTTCATGCAAAAGTATTGTCTGTACGGCAGAATTTGGGAATCCCTCTACCCCTCATGCTCTACATGTAGTTAGCAGAGACAAAAGCAGCATGGATGCACAGAGAATCCAACTTCATCAATCCTTAGATCCATCTACTTATCTTCAACCTTGTATTTTTTTGTCAGAGCAAAGCAGATACAGCCCATACAGACTCAGACTAAGCTCAACATTGCAATTCATTTTGCACACTTCAGTGAAAAGTTGTTGACTTGTAAAGAGAAATTCTTCATTCGTTTGATATTCATACATAAATACATGTAGAAATCTTTTATTTGATCATCGTCCATTGACTATTGTGACCATTATTTCTGTGTTGGCTTTCGACTTTGAATGGCCAGAGCCGATATGGCCCATTTCCGAAAGATAGTTCTAAAAGGTATTTATCTCTGTGTCAATGCAATTTTTTTGGAAGTGCAATAGTGTGCAATAACAGAGCGATTTTCTAACAATGTTTTCCAGAAAGGCGGTACTTTCAAGTCCCCTTTGAGAGCTCGAGGGACATTGACACATTGATGATTTAGGCCCATGATCTCCAAGGTACATTGTTGTCGGTGCAATACCGGTACAAGCAGCCCGAGTTGTAAAGTGTCATCCCAAATCCACCTTCTCCTTATTTGCCTCTTTCTTATTTCTTATTTCATCTCCCATTTCGCCTACAGCTCTTCATTTCTCATCCCAGCGAATAAGAAAACGGCCAATGAGCGTCCAGTGTCCAGTGTCTAGTGAGAGCTCACTTTAGTACCACTGAGAGTTCACAGGTGGCAGCATCAGTATTTCACATTGTGGAGTAGTCTGTGATCTTCCTTCATGTAATAGTCCTAAAATCTATTGAACTGACTGCATGTCAGAAAACTTGATTTTTTATTCTCGACAGTGACAGTAGGTCTACACGCCTTGCTGGCCTCCTATTACAAGAGGTATCGGCTTTGGATGCCATTTCCCATGAGCTTCCAGTCTTAGCTCATGATCCCTAACCACCTGTTTCCTGACAGGTTGCCATGGAGAAAAGGAAACTATGTTCACAGATACTCCCATGTCAGCAGGTGGTGCTCTAATTTAACACTCTCCTGAGCATTGGATCCTCAAGTTATAGTGGTTGATAATGACCAAGTCTATACTGCAGAATTTCTCTTGAATTCCCGCATAATTTGAAAAGCAATGCATGAGGTCGATAGGTTTATTAAACCTACAGCATTTAATAACCCCAAGGAAGATCTTTCTTCTAAGTTCAGTATTAAAGATGGGCATCTTTGAAGCAAGAATGATGTCACCTACTGGATCAAATAGGGCTTGAATAGTAAAGCTCCTATTTCTGGCTGGCCTTTCCTCAATCGTTCAGTTGCAGTGACTGGTGAGAAGCGATCTCGTCCAATGAGAAAGACGGCCAAGAACTGAATCACTGCTGTTTTCAATGACGACAAACACCCAAAACTGCAGGAAATAATCACTCTCACTTAAAAAATACGATCAATACAGATATACGAAGTGTTCCTACTCATCCAAGTCTCCATGGTTTTGCATCCCACTCACATATGTTCTTGTGAATATTGATTCGACATTCCCCCGTTGAATTCCATTCGCTGAGTTATTGGACTTGAGGAAAGAAAGCACTTGCGGAGGTTTAGTGCTACAGAAACATAAGAGATCTCACAAACATTATTTTCCTTCGATGTGACTTGAGGGCTGGGGCTGGTCATATCATTTTTGTGTCAGTAAGCCAGCAGCACACCAGGCGATATCACAAGCGATCTTCTCACCAGCCACCGTAGACTAGGTGGTATTCGCTTTGGTATTGGGTGATGTTTGCTGGTGAGAGGATTTGACGCATTGCTGTCCAGCGCACACCTGGTGATAGTCAATTTTGCGCGCTTGCGAGCAGATTGCCTGTGATATTGCCTGTGTGCTACTGATGTGCTCAGTCACAAACAAGAATTAGTATACCATTACAAATTGCTTTTTATACTCCCATTCACTGTTGATACATGTACATTAATGGCAGAATTATTGATATTTGGTCCATTGCTCTTGGAAACAATAGAAAGTACATGTACCTAACTAATCATATTGTTGATTTTGAATAAAATGGCACAGAGTCAACAGACATGACATGATCACTGGTACCAATTCAAATAGCAATGAAATGGTCCATGGACAATGTGTTCATCTAGGTGAATGTACCAGAAGAACAAACAACAAACCTGTCAAGTCAATATGTTCCAGGGAAACATCATACCAGATTAGAACTTTCTTTGTGGTATTGTTCNGGTCTGCAACATACTGTTACAGTGGAGCTGTAGAACATCAGTGGTGCTAAGTTGATATCAAAGCAAAGCCAAGCTTTGGTGTGTGTGTGGGGGGGCTCTTCTGTGGGCTACACTGTATTTTCTTTGTACCTGGATATTGTCAAACATCAATCCCATCGATTTCTGCTTCTCAGTAGTAAAGCATGAGGATTAACTGCTGACAACTGTTAGAGAAAATAGCCTTGGCTTCGCTTATTTGATGAGAATGGTCCCTTACCATGACACTGCAGTGTGCACTTCATCGAAGACAATTGCACGTACTCTTTCCTTGTACAATTCATTCCGCAAGATCTTGTTGATAATATCATCTGTTAGGAATTGCTCAGGGTTTCCAAGCACATATCTGAAAAACAATAAAGTTCGATTTAAAATAAATGATCTTTCCATTCAGGGCTCATAAACTGTAATTACCAAAAGTTCATAAGTGAGGACGAGGCCTTATGAATTTTTGATAATACTTGACAGGGCTTTCAATTCACGAATTACAAATCACTTGAGAGGTGCAGCAGGTAACCATGGTCACTTGTAGCATTTTTTCAACTCCATTGTGATAGGACACACAGACTCTCCCTGTCAAGTATTGAAAATTTTGCTCAAGTCAATCCCCAGTATCCCATGATTGGAATCATCAGAATTACTGATGGCCCGGTTTCCTCCGGTTTCCTCCCCTTTCATAGCATCCTACTTCCCGGGCCTACGACATGTAATAGCATCCTGGCAGTGCACAAATCTGAAAACATACCTAAATTTCCCAGCTTTAAGATCATACGACTTTAAGATCGTATGATCATACGATCATACGACTTCTTGTCGCCAATATATGATGCACTGATCCCGAAGTCGCACAACTTCTTGACTTCAGCTTGTAGTAGGAGAGCAAGGGGGCTCACAACGATAACGATGTCATTCTCAGTCCCCAGTGCAGTGGTGAGGGCCTCAAAACACAATGACTTTCCACTGCCTGTTGGCAGGCTGACAATGGTGTCCTTTCCATTTAAAATGGATGCAAGAGCTTCACTTTGGTGTGGCCTAAGAGTAATGTTGAAGAAGCTCTCAACCCTCTGCCTCTGGTCATCGCTGAGTTTACTGACACTGGATTCCATTGTTACTCAAGTTGCTGAAAAGAAATAAAAAAGGAATAAAAGGAATTAGTATACCATGCACAACATCATTTTACTGTTCAAATGATAGCATCTACAGACAAGCTGCCTGCGGGCTCTCGGGCACCCTATTTTTCGAGCCCTGTCTAGGCCTATTCATGGAGGTATAAGTTTATACCCCGGTACCTCCACCTAGCCTACATTCGGCATTGACAGAGTCCAAACTTGGAGGAATTAGGCCTGGGCTGCCCTATAGCATAGGCTACAGAGTCATGTATTGCTGGCATTGTGCCAGGCACACACCCACCTGACCTGCAGGATTCTGGATTTCACATACACAACACAACATAGGGGCCTACCGGTAGGCCTACTGTGCCATGCCGTGCATGCAGTGTGCACTACCCATGACCATGACTAGCCTACTCTGGGTACTGCATCCATGGATGAACGCATGGATATATGGCAGTGACAGTGGTGGTGGTCGCATGCATCATTCATCGCCATAGGCCTATCGGCTGGACAACATCTAAATGCATGATCATCATGGAGAATGGAGATCGAGATGGAATGGATGATGATGGTCGGTTGTCAGTTCAGAATCGACAAAAACCCACATACCTTGAGAATTAAGAGGGGACACCAGCCGTACTCCGAGTGGAAAGGTTCATCCCATATCACTCCCTGATCTATGAAATGCACACTTCTATAAATCCAGTTTTTAGTAAGGAAAACAAGCGGAAAAGTGACCAAAAAGTTGTAATATTGACTTCAGCCTCCATCTTGATTTTCTCGACGAAATCGGCCAATCAGAAGGCACTTCTCATTTCGCTTGGTTTCGCTGAATTTTCGCGGGAATTATGAGTGAGAAAGCGTGGTGATTGGCTGAGTCCACTGGAGCGCCATCTAGTGGTGTTACCGGCTTTTGAGCCCCAAATGTGCCAGTGTGTAGGAGACCGGGACGTCGGATACACACTGGGGCCGAGTGTATGGATAAGTAGGCATGAACGACTTGTTTGATGTTGCTCAGTTGACTATATGGCAAGTTATCTCAAAATATCAAATTAGTGATATCGATATCACCATGACCCCAACATTTCATGTCAAAAGTAATCAGTCTATTGGATTCCTAGGGTATGAAAACCTAAGGGTAGAACCTATTTCCACTGCGCTAGGTGTTAAAGGAGCCGAGTTATGGCATCATTTAAAAGCGTGACGGACAAAATGTCAAGTCTGATATGTTGATTACATCATGATGGAGGCATCTGATGTTGAAAATGATTAGCTCATTGGATTGCCCATGTTGACAAACCTAGGGGTAGGATGTGTTACCAGAGCTGTAGCTGTTGAAGGAGATAAGATATGGAGGCGTGACAGACGGACACACACACAGATACACACACAGACACCATGAC
The DNA here is from genome assembly GCA_002633025.1 of Notospermus geniculatus. Classification (NCBI taxonomy): domain Eukaryota; kingdom Metazoa; phylum Nemertea; class Pilidiophora; order Heteronemertea; family Lineidae; genus Notospermus; species Notospermus geniculatus. The sequence goes on from NMRB01000271.1 coordinate 319,578, forward strand.
CAAAAACAATATGGTTCCCGATCTTAGTGATCGGGAACCATAATGATGTATGGTATTCCAAATTTGACCCAGCAGTTGCGGAGATATCGGCTATAAACCTCTAGCGCCACCGGGATGTAGAATGAACAGTAGTCTGTAGTGGTTTCTATATCTCATGATTGAACAAAAGAATGAGCTGAACATTGAAATTTGAGACTCTCAATCATATCTATGTATTTTCCAGTTTGCTACAGTGGGCTACTATGTATTTTTCAGATTTTGCAGCCAGAGACAACTCATGACAAAGATAACCAACACCTTCTGTTCACTTGCATAAATTTTGATAAATTATTTCATATAACTGCTGATGATGCCTGCATCCATTCAAATGGGCCAGGCAACATCCATTTATAGGACTACAGTTTTAATAAGTGTAGATCAGTCAACATCAATGGTTACTTTGAAAGGCAGACAGTCATTTGCAGGAGCAGAGCCTCCTCCATTCACCCTGCATGCGACAGCACTCGTAAGCCAACATAAATGCCTATTTTTGGCAGACTTGGCCCCAGAGCACAGGCCTCTACAGTCACATAACACGAACTACTATCTTCTACCATATCATGTAATCAAGGAAAACAGAGTGATCAAATAAAGGAAAACAGAGTGATCAAATCAAGGAAAACACTGATCAAATCAGGAAAACAGAGTGATCAAATCAAGGAAAACACAGTGATTAAATCAAGGAAAACAGTGATCAACTCAAGGAAAACAGTGATCAAATCAAGGAAAACAGACTGTATTCAAATCAGGAAAATAGAGTGATCAAATCAAGGAGAACAGAGTGATCAAATCAAGGAAAACAGAGTGATCAAATCAAGGAAAACAGAGTGAGCGAAGGATCATATGCCATCTAATCCTCTACAAGTACTTTACAAAAATTTACTTCACTGGTGGCACAAAATGTCCCATTCTTAAACTGAACAGTCCACATATTAGTGTTGTACAGTCCAGCAGAATTAATGGCAGTCACTGTGAAGTAGAAGAAATTGTTCGTGGCTTCGTCCATCAGTTGAATGTCAATCTCGTGTCCGGCCAACTCCTTCCACTGAATCACATCAGCGCCATACTTCATCGTCCCTCCAGAGATCTCGTAAAATAGCGGGCTAGAACTGTTGAACACTCCCTGCCAATTAAACCTTACATTATTTGCTTCCTTCTTGGTGATTTCAAGTTTTGAACCTGAAGAATTGAAAAAAAGAACTTGATTACTTTCTACTCATCTTTGATCTACGGTGGATGGTGGTGCAGTGTGGATCACTCCAGTAGGGTTACAATGGGATCCAACAAATGTAAGAGGCCGTTCCATGGGGACTTGACAAACCCGGTGTGACAGGAATCAGCGTCCTAGGGAAGCAGATCCGCCAAACAATAGCTCGCTATTTTGAGGTTATATTCGAATGGTCATGGTCTCTCGAGCCATATATCTAATCCATCGCTGAACAATAAGACCAGACTTTGATTCCAGGGGGACTTGGATTCCTTTAACACCTGGACGACAAACTGAAAGTCAACTTCTAGGGTACCGGTACATAACTTACATAGTGGAACCAAGGTGACTTTACACCATACCCTCCACCTACTACAATATACAACAGATGGTGACACCAATGCTAGAAACCGAAATCACACCTACCAATACATTTCTGTACTCCGTCAAGATTGAATTTTCATGGCAACCTTCTAAAATTATAAATTACAATGTAGACGAAGTTTTGGGAGAAGATTCACTTTGATCATCTCATGGGTACATGAACCAGAGTTTCCATCATGGCTGTCTCAAGACTGGTCCCCTGTCAATTCTTTGCTCTTCAGCACAGTTATCACCATAGTGAAAAGTGGTCAGAGGATCAGTCTACTTCAGACTGATCATGGGGCCATCTACAAACACACCGATTCGAAGGTGGACAGGGGAACAGTCTTGAGAGAGCCATGATGCCCGGCCATGATGGAACCACCTGATCTTATATTGTAGGAGTAGGTGGAGGGTATGGTGTAAAGTCACCTTGGTGGAACCACACAGTGGAACCTGTGTAACTCTAAGCCTACAGAAACAAAGTACAATAACTTACTGTCCAAGAGCACAGGATTTCTCTGTTCAAGAGTAATGGTCCCTTTAACAAAATCACTTTCCATTCCTGCAGCATTCCTCGCCTGGACGTACACCGAATACCTCTCACCATCTTTTATTTTCAGACCGGAAACTTCAGCGTAAGTTTGGTCACCACGAACACTGCTGATTCCCTTTCCCTTCCAAGAACTGTGACCGACTAATTTCAACTACAAAGAATTATCATGCAAAGTTAGTTTAAAGGGGCCCTGTATTCCTTCTCTATCCTGTGCTAAACATACCCTCGTTAAGGGAGACCCCTATTGACAAAGTTGTTGAACTACCGTTTATCAACCTCGCATCATGCAGAGTAACTCTCGTTCCTAGGGTGTCGACGTATGCATACATTCTCCAACACACTGGGGCAAAAAGGCAGAACTACGGTATTGGAGAATGATGCAATTACCGCCAGTGCTGCCTGCTGTCTCAAAAAGTGGCAATATAGTGTCTATTTTGCCAATTATTAGTAAAGTATTTGAAAAAATTATGTTTAAAGGTATGTATAATCATGTTCGATTAAAAATATCACCTTTCCAATCCGGTTTTCTTCCGGGACATTCTACCGTAACGCAATTGCTTGAGGTTTATCATATGATTATAAAGGAATTAGACCTGGGGAAAGAAGTCGTGTGTACATTTTTTGATGTTTCTAAAGCATTTGATAGGGTGTCACACAAAGGGTTAATATTTAAGTTGAGAAGTCTTGGTTTTGTAGGGGATTTTCTAGGTCTTTTGGAAGATTACTTACAAGAGAGAAAGATGCGAGTGGTATTGAATGGTACTCAGTCTTCTTGGATGTTGATTAGAGCAGGGGTCCCACAAGGGTCTGTTGTTGGACCCCTGCTCTTCTTAATATTTATAAATGATATAGTGAATGAAATAGAAGGCAATATAAGGCTTTTTGCTGATGATACATCTCACTCCCTGGCGTCAAATGACTTACCTAATTCTTATTATACAGTGCAACGTGATATAGATCGCCTATCTGCGTGGGGCAACAAATGGTGTGTTACTTACAACGCTACAAAGTCTGACTCAATGATCTTCAGTAAAAGACGGAACCCCTCAGTTATTAATTTACATTTAGGCGG
>NMRB01000271.1:327186-344651 GCA_002633025.1 Notospermus geniculatus
CGACAAAAACTGGGTTTTTGACATAATCTAGGATTTTGTCGACAAAAACTCAGTTTATGAACAAAATCATGGTTTTTGCTTCAAAAACAGAGTTTTTGTATAAAATAACTAGCATTTTGACATAAACTGAGTTTTTGTCGACAAAATGATAGTTTTAGGGACAAAATCTTAGATTCTGTGACAAAAACTGAGTTTTTGTTGACAAAAACTCAGTTTATGAGACAAAATCCTAGTTTTTGTCATTAATGTACAAACGGCTTGCCATAGATTCTGAGCAAAAAAGCCGATTTATTTATCTACTTTTGTTGAGGTTCAAAAAAGCATTGTTTTAGATAATTAGGTTTTTTGTTCTCTTTGTATGGTGACTGTTAATCTTTTGCTATCAAGTATCACCACTGTGAATTTTATCCAAATCGGACCAATACTTTCTGAAATATGCACACTTTGGACATGGGAGCTTTCTTCCTCCAGCCCCTTTCCACGCCGTACGAAGTGGATACGAAAGAGATACATTTCAAAGTTTAATATACACCGTAACTCTACTGGTCTAACGTCATAGCTGGAATATGCTCTTGCAGCAGGCGACATTTGTGGTACAGGTGTCATAGAATGTAATGCCCCCGATATCAGATGCCCTCTTCTTTTGTTCAGGAGACATCTGGTAACAGAAGTTCTGTTTGTCAGTGCCCGGCTGACCCTTAATCCGTCAGAATCTATTGTTGTGGGGCATCTCATATCGGGGGGCATGACATTCTACGACACCGGTACAAACCACGTCCTGAACTACATTACGTCATGGAAATGAAGTGCAATTTCGTATTTCGTACTTAGGCTGAAGGGGTTATTAGGGAGTTTTCGCAAATCTGACGAAAAACGAAGTACGAAATACGAAATTGGACGTCATATCCATGACGTAATGTATTTCAGAAAATGGCTGGTACCATAAATATCACCTGCTGCAAGAGCGTCTTTTAGCGTATGACGCTAGGACGACGGAGGTACGGTGTATATTAAACTTTGAAATTTATCTTTCGTTTTCACTTCGTTGATACGAATTGGAAATTTAAAAATTCAAGATGCGCCACAACTCTTTCGATCCTACATATGCTAAAAGACGCACTGGCAGGAGGGGCATTTGTGGTACCAACCATTTGCTGAAATACATTACGTCATGGACATGACGTCCAATTTCGTATTTCGTACTTCGTTTTTCGTCAGATTTGCGAAAACTCCCTAATGTCGTCCTGGGTATAGACAAAGTATACCCAGGTTAAATGTCGTCCAGACAAACTATACCCTAGGTACAGTTTGTCGAGACAAACTATACCCAGGGTATAGTTTGTCTTGACAAAGTGTACCCAGCTTCCGATATGTGCACCTGAAGACGAGATTGGAATCACAAAGTTACATGGCATCTAGGCCTTGCCGGTCAAAATGGCGGTAAGGGCAACCTTATGGCTTCGATCCTTCGCTCATAATTGAACCCACAAACGCATGCACTACACCACAGGCCTACTGACAATCGAAGTATGACACTACTAAACCAGCTACCAAGAGGTGTAGTGAAGTTGATATTCAGCGTAAATCATGAAGTGAAGGATAGCCTCGACCTAGGCCTACAGCTCCTAAGTGCTTGAAAATTTACTATAAGTCCCTTTTGAAAAGTTGTAGGGATTGGTCTTATCTCCCTATTCCCAAATTATGGTAGGTATAGTGTTAATTTTCAGCCCCTTCTGGCAATAATCCCACTGTATGGTTGCTTACCGGAAGTGTCTCGAATTAGGCCTGCAGCTCCTAAGTGCTTGAGAATTTACTATGGGTCCCTTTTGAAAAGTTGTAGTGATTGGTCTTATCTCCCTATTCCCAAACTATAGTAGGTATAGCGTTAATTTTCAGCCCTCTTCAGCAGTATTCCCACTGTATGGCTGTTTACCGGAAGTGTCCCATGGCGCAAACTTGCTATGTAAAAAGAAAATTCATGAAAATGACGAAGTGCTCCCGGCTTTTCCATGTACCGGTACTTCATGACGTCATCAGTTTTGTGGTCACGTGAATCTTGGCAACACGCACGTGACAATCCCGGACGAAAATTTTTAGATCCTTTTTTGCCCTTTGTGATACCAATCTCGTCTTCAGGTGTACATATGGGAAGGTGGGTACACTTTGTCAAGACAAACTATACCCTGGGTACAGTTTGTCCAGAAAAACTCTACCCAGGGTATAGTTTGTCTGGACGACAGTGAACCTGGGTATGCTTTGTCTATACCCAGGACGACAATAACCCCTTCAGCCGTACTTAGTGTCTGGTCAGATTTGCGAAACCTCACTAGGCCTAATAGCGAACATGCAAGTCATGAATTATCTTCCAAATCCCCCGCGATATCCCTTGATTGATTCCAACATCTTGAACTATCAAGGGTTCATGTCACTGAGCCTTCAGACGACGCTATGAGTGGAGTGTAGTCCGAAGGCAACTCTGTGGCAGATTTAGGGGTGCGCAGGTGGCACGCGCCCCCTCATGGCGGCAGAGGGATGGTTTTTGTGCCTCAGATGCCTACAAAACGCATATTCGGCATGTCATTTTTGAAAATTTCCCCAGACCACACCCCTTATCTGGAAATCCTGGATCCGCTCCTGCAAAGTGACCATATTAGGCCTTGATATTTCAAGATGTGGTTTTACCTTGTAACTGTCAACAGAGAAGTCATCGTTGAACCCAGACCAGTGGAAGAAGACCCTGTCATTTGAACTTCCGTACGGACCACGGCTCAGAAAAGGACTCGAAGATGATGAAAACAAAGAAACAACGGCATCAACCGTGTCTGGCGCCCGGAACTCAATAACGAGGCCATCTGTCGCTGCAGTGGTTTCTTCACCTGCCGTGTTGAAGCACCGGACGGTGGCGTAGGCCTTACGAACTCGACGGAGAAACCTTCTACTAATACGCGCCGTAAAGTTGAATTTCCCTGTTTCCAAATTCGTCAATTTTCGTATGTTTGTGACCAATGGGCTCGTCCCTGTTGTAAAAGAACGGAAAACTCATCAGCACGAAATGTTCACTTTGGTGTAGCCCTATACAAGGTGCACGAAATGTTCACTTTGGTGTAGGCCTATACACGGTGCACGAAATGTTCACTTTGGTGTAGCCCTATACAAGGTGCACGAAATGTTTACTTTGGTGTAGGCCTGTACAAGGTGCACGAAATGTTCACTTTGGTCTGGGCTTATACAAGGTGCATGAAATGTTCACTTTGGTGTAGGCCCGGCCTATATGCAAGGTGCACGAAATGTTCATTTTGGTGAAGCCCTATGCAAGGTGCACGAAGAGATCCACGCACTAAGTCAGAAACTATGCAAACCAAAAACTTGACTGAAATTGTACTACTATTATAAATCCTATAAAGATATACCACAAATGAAATTGTTAAGGGCATGTTCAAAGACTTCTGTAATGGGCCTACCTACCTATGCCATACTGACAGTACTCAATGCCAGATTCTGGGTCTGTAACCTTCCAGTGGGCTTTGACTATCGTTGATGCCTGGTAATCTACATCCGTATCTGTGAATACATGTATCGTTAATAAATAACAAGTAAAAAAGTGAATTGCCTAGACAAAGTTTGGCTGAAATCCTGCAGCAACCACTCTACTGAGGAAGCCGGGGGGGGGGGGGGGGGCNTCATGCCATCACTTGTAACAGCTATCATCGAAATTAGGGGCGTAGCTAGCAAAAAGAGACAAAAAATTTCTCTAAAAGGTCGTTTTCCCTCTTCAAGCCGAGTTATTGTGGTGTCAGATGTGGGAAAAATGTATCGCAGAGGATGTACGTTTTCCATTTTTTTCTGGGGGAGGACCGGACCCCCAGACCCTCCTCTGACTTTGCTCTTCAGACTCAATCAATTTTGTCCCCTAGGCCATAAAAGCCAGCTACGCCCCTTGAAATTCATTCTTACCAGAATCTCCATCGTACAAATACTCAAATACAGGAGGGGTCAGATCCAGAGTAATCTTATCAGAGAGGTACTGAGTTTTCAGACCAGCAGCGTTTGTAGCGATGACAGTAACGTAGATCACCGACGTATGCTCTAATTCGAGGTGATTCGATTGCCCAAATGTTTCCGTGCCGACAGACGTAAAGCCCTGAAGCTGGGTGTCTCCCTTCTGTGTTCCTGAAAGAGATTTTAATATAGCAATGATGAGACTTTTCCAAATGTCTTCCTTTTCGGAATGACTGTAGCAATCGGTGCAGTGTACAAGGCTTGTGGCACAGAGCAGAGGCGGATGCAGTTGTATCACTCTCAATTGATAATGTATGGAAGAGGCCATCTCAAGCTATTCAAGTTCCTCACTTGGATGGGGTCTTTTACTTGCCTTTGCAAAGCTATAAGGCACCACAGCTTACTGCCCCATGCGACAGACATGAACAGCCACGGATGATTAATCGCATATGAAACAAGCCGGGGAAACAAGTGTAACATAGGTGAGTGTTTCTATAGCTCAGTGTTCCGTATCTATTGTTCGTCGACTTGCTGACATTAGATACGGGCAGTGCTAAGATCATACGTGCCGGTACGCTAAGAGCGCTTTGTGAATAAGGCCCCAGGACACGTCTGTTTGAAGGCGACTTTATTCTCAATTTTAATGAGCTGTGAGGTCCCATGCGCTGCTGACACGCGGCCTACAGAATGGTTATTGTTGGGTTAGATGCCGCTTAATCCATCAGGAGGGAAACAATAAGAAAAACACAGAAAAACGGGAACACTGATCGACGTTACACCGGGACTAGCCAAACCTAGCTTAGTTAGTTGCTAGTTGTGTGCATGTTCATTGGCCTAAACGAACTGAGCCATTAGCAAGTGACTAAGCCTAGCAAGGTTTTTATGAATATGGGCCCAGGGCCTGATACAGGAAGCCCTCTTAGCGTATAGCACTGCCCGTATCTATTGTTCGTCGACTTGCTGACATTAGATACGGGCAGTGCTAAGATCATACGTGCCGGTACGCTAAGAGCGCTTTGTGAATAAGGCCCCAGGACACGTCTGTTTGAAGGCGACTCAATTTTAATGAGCTGTGAGGCCGCATGCGCTGCTGACACCAAGCGGTAACAACTGGAAATAACCGTTCCATCAAACGCTAGGCCCTAGCTTCCTCTTTACAATGAACTTACAATAGGCTGTAATCCATGTGTACGCCCATATCAAAGTTTCATGCCATTTTTTCGACGGTTAGAAGACTATCTTAAAAAATCGTTCTGCAGTGGTATACAGGGATCTCTCACTAAGCTAAAGTCGATTGCTTCATGAAGAATCAGTTTGCCAATATTTCTAATTATCGGCAGCCGTTTCGAGTAGGTCTACACAATGAAATACAATACAACTCACAATAGGCTGTAATCCATGTATAGGCCCATATCAAAATTTCATGCCATTTTTTGGACAGTAGAAAGACTATCTTAAAAAATCGTTCTGTAGTGGTATACAGGGATATCTCACTAAGCTAAAGTCCATTGCTTCATGAAGAATCAACTTGCCAATATTTCTAATTTTCGGCAGCCGTTTCGAGTAGGCCTACACAATAAAATACAATACAACGTGTCTCCCATTCACACAAACTAACCACAATGTTTGCCATATATGGTCATCGCACTACACGAGAAAGACATGCACACGAAGCATTCCGTTCAAACGGTCGCGAGGACTCTCTTCAAGTAAGGAATGAAAGACGTACTTTCAACATGGTTTCAATGAGAACTTACCTATTGCCCATGTGTAATCAACGATCGGGCTTTCGTCATCCTTAAAATCCCAAGCAACATGGACGGAATTCCAGTCATTCGTGTACATCGCTTGGACATAGAGGGGGCGGTTTTCGGTCAATGTCCTCTTCGGTGACCAGCCATCACCTTGTGTTAACTGGATACTGAGCGCATCAAAAAGGACGGCATTCATAGTTCCAACTGTTGATATTATAAACATGCCCCGTGTATCAGTGGCATAGAAGTAGAACGTGTAACGCTGCCAGAAAGACGTCATGAAGTCACCGTTGACGTCAGGCCGGGATGCCCTCTTGTGCAGGGTAAAAATGTATTCCTTTCCGCCGGGGAGAACGACACGGCCATGCTGGATAAGATTCGGAGATGGCGACGGGTAGATCTGACTTGCGTGGATGACGACGCGGTACTTTTCACCAATCTTAAGGTCTGTGATTAACTGGCTGATGCTGCCGAACAGGATGAGGAGGTTTTGTCCATCCTTCGCCAATTTGGCATACCCGAGAATGGCAGCAACTGTGCCAGGTCGTTCATGAACCCAGTCAGTGGGAATTTTCCGGACAAAGGTCAGCCGTCCAAATCGCCTAAAAGAGTCACCTTCAAACGATGGGTTTGTGACGAGATTTTTGTCGTACATGAGCTTGCTGATGATCACCGGAGGGGTCGCATCAATCATTACGCCGTCAGAAACAACAACTGGAGATCTGTGGCCTGCTCCATCGACAGCATACACCTTACTGATGTATTTTGTCCCTAAAGAATAGATAACCATGTTGGGGGTCTTGGGTTAGTGAAATGGATCAACATGCCCCCAATATGTGACCCACTCTAGCAAAAGTAGGTGCTTGCCGCAGGTGTGTACAGCAGATAGGGAGGTCCAGAAAGCAAACTGATGAATGTAAACTTTAAATCCAAATGTAAACTTAAATCTATATCATATTAGTCTAAGGCGTTTTCCCTAATTTCCACAAACTCCTCCTAAACCACTCGACGACTTTCATTTTACGCAGTATGCATGTGTTCACCTTGAAGATCGCAGCATTCAATGTACGTGAGGAGAGATAACATCCGCATAAATCACACTTTTGTTAGCCTTTTTCCACCCAAAGCAAGACGAGTGAATCTGACGTCACAGTCGAAACACGTCACCGCCGTTGCCTTGCAGCATCACGGTAACGCAAAGTACCCGTCGACGACTTTCTTTCATTTTTCACAGTAGGCATGTGTTCACCTTCAAGTTGTGTTCGGCAGCATTCAATATGCGTAAGGAGAGATAACATCCACATAAATCACACTTTTATTCGCCTTTTCCACCCAAAGAAGACGTCTCAGTCGGCACACGTCATCGCCGCTGCCTTGGAGCGTAACGGTAACGCAACGGTCCATGCGTGATACCTCTGACGCCAGCAATGCGTTGAAGTTAAAGAATACGCTGGAGAATAGGCGGGGCGAAGGGTGGAGGCGAAGAGTGGAGGCGAAGGGAGGAGACGATAGAGGAGACGGTGGAGGAGACGGTGGAGGAGACGGTGGAGGAGACGGTGGAGGAGACGATGGAGGAGACGATGGAGGAGACGGTGGAGGAGACGGCGGAGGAGACGATGGAGGAGACGATGGAGGAGACGGTGGTGGAAACGGTGCAGGAGACGGTGCAGGAGACGGTGCAGGAGACGGTGGAGGAGAGGGTGGAGGAGACGATTGTGGAGACGACTGTGGAGGCGATTGTGGAGAAGATTGTGGAGAAGATTGCGGAGAAGATTGTGGAGAAGAGTGTCGAGAATGGAGTGGAGAAGAGGCTCGAGAAGCGACTCGCGAATAGACCGGATGCTTGACACGCCTTACACTCATGCATGTCATGTCACTGCCTTTTGCACAAAGTAGGCCTATGACATGTATGATGCCAAGTTACATGTAGGTCACAAATAAAACGTGGAATTATGAATAGGACTCCCGGGATAGGCCTACAAGGAGCTACGCGCGCGTGCCATGGCACAGGGCCTCCCACCGGTCATGCTGCCGGTAACTACTGGAGAACACTGCACGTGACCGAAGTGTAGCGGACCGCCGTTAACGGGACTTGGCATTCTGGAGCCAGCCCGTGCTTCATGACCCATCATTCGACGGGTATTTTGCTAGTGTTAAATGTAAATGTAAACTTGGAGGAATTATACTGTATAACTCCTCCAAGATGTAAATAAATGTAAACTTCACGAAAGTGCTATTTTTCATACTACATGTACACATTAGCAAGATTTTATATTGCATTTCCGGGACAAAAATAACGTTGCCATTAGCGTTTAGGTTTACCGTATGATTTCTGAACCTCCCTAATAGCCGAAATGTACGTTTCTGCAGGTTGGCAATAATAGTGGTTAATAGTGGATAAGAAGTTAATGGCCAATAATATGCACTCAAATGTTCTTGGCCAATAATGTGCAGCAGATTGCATCATGCGATCATAGGATGTCACGTTGTATCGGATCCTAAAACGTATCGGACAGCCCTCCTAGTTTTAGCCAATCAGGGCCTAGGTCTATTATAGTTGCTAGGCAACTTGAGAATTTGATTGTATAATATAGCAAAGAGTGGATTTTCCTCATCCAACAACTAGAGCAATGTCGATGGGGCGCCCATCGCATATCTCCCCGCTTTCGACAGGAAGTAATGGTGACATGGTTATTTTTCCTGTGTCTTTCATATATTGACCCCTGGTGGGAAGAGGCTGAGTTTGATCGAAATAGATTGGGGGTTGGGCACATTAGCAGTCGAGTATGGTACCTAACATTCCAAATTCCAGATACACCACCACTCACAATTTTGCCATCTCATCACAAATAGTTTACAAATAATGCCCATAGACGTGTTTTTCACATGTTTCTTGTGGTTTTAAGGAATGTTCGTCCCCTTGTGACGTTGAAAGTAGGTCAACGTCAAAACCTGTCCGATATATTGTGAAGATGTTACAGATGAACCTTCACACAAAATTTTGTCAGTTTATCACAATTACTTAAGGAGTAATGGCCATAAATGTATTTGTCACGGATCGCCCCCTGGTGGAAAGACAGGGAGTTGGATTGAAATTCTAAGAGTGTTGTGCACATCAGTGGATGAGTACCTAATATATACCAAAGTTTCAATCTCCTCCATTGAATGGTCCAGGAGGAGATATCACTTTTGGATGGCTCCTAGTTTTTATTAAAGTTTGACCCCTGTGACCTTGAAAGTAGGTCAAGGTCAAAACCCGTATGATATATTATGAAGCTGTCACAGATAAACCTTCACACCAAATTTCATCACTTTATCACAATTACTTTAGGAGTAATGACCATAAATGTGTTTTTCACATATCGCCCCCTGGTGGAAAGACAGGGAGTTGGATCGAAATTCCAAGAGTGTTGTGCACAATAGTGGATGAGTACCTAATATATACCAAAGTTTCAAGCTCCTCCGTTGAACGGTCTAGGAGGAGATATCACTTTCGGACGGACGGACGGACGGACAGCCGGACGGACAGCCGGACGGACAGCCGGACTGACGGCGGAGGGTAAAACAATATCTCCCCGACTTTTTTCAAAAAGCGGGGAGATAAAAATCCATATTGGACTCCCTACCATCCACTATTTGTATAATGATGATAACATGCGACAAGAGCCTCCTTTTGGTGAAGCGGGTCACGTAAGAGGGAAGCCTAGGTTTAGTAAGGGTGCGTGAGCATGTATACGGCACTTACCATGTTGGACTCTTGTCTTTGCCCTTACACGCGTCTTCAGGCCGACGTTTTGCCACCCAAACAGACTACACTCATCCACCGCCTTGGTCGTCCCAACACACCAAATGTAGTGGTCGATGTAGGACTCGAGGTCGACGAATCCATTCCAATGAGCTCCAATAAAGGATGTGCTGTTCTGATACTCAGCGTCATACAGTCCTGTGGGTTACATTTCAAAAGATTTGATTGTTTTTCCTGTTTCCACGGCACCGTGGTCTAATACGCCAAATTAGTTTGAACCATTCTACAATAGAAATGTAGACCTCGCCATCGTCCATTGTTTGTGAGATCAGACTCGAGTGTTGAAGGGCCACTGGAGGCAGCTCCCAATCAGCATTTTGATATGGTTATTCTGCCAAATACAGCTATGGAAAACTTATTAGACTATCTCTATTTGACTCATGCATTTTCCATTATATTAAACTAAGTCCCACAAACTCTCCAATCATTTTGTGTACCCCGGTTGGGGTCGAAAATTCGCAAACACTCTGGAAATTGCCTTTTTATTTATCATAATTGTGTGTCAATTTTTGTGCTTTCCTTCTCTTTGGATCATCGTGTGCACTTGCTTTACTGGAGATTTGTCTAGAGTTTGTGCTGATTCTCTTTGTTGGACTCGTATCCTTTTCTGGGATGGGATACTTCATATCTACATTTGGGTTTCAGCTCAGTCTGCTCTAGAGTTTCGGATTGTAAAGTTCCCGCCTTAGAAGACCCCGGTTGGGATCGAAAATTCGCAAACACTCTGGAAATTGCCTTTTTATTTATCATTATCAATCATTTTGTGTGGACTGATTTATTGTTGCTTAATTTGCTCGAACTTCACTATATCAAACATAGAAATTGACTTCCCACAATGAAGAAACAATGGAGCTGTTAGAAGGACCTTGTCAAAAGTTCTGAATAAAGGAAGGACCTGGAGTGCATACATTTACTGTGCAGACAGCTGTCCACTTTACATCGCTTCTAATCAAACCTAAATTCTTTGAGCAACATTTATAGCATCATACGGACTTTATGCTTATAATTATTACGACTGAAGTCCTGTTAAGTATACTTGAATACAGTGTGCACAAAAGGGTGAATAAATACTTTTTGAAGGACCAATTTAATGCGAAATGAGAGAAAATAACCAAGGTGGTCTACTCTCCATTCCACTTTCGAGTGGCGCGAGGTTTATCAATGATAGCTCTGCGGTGGCTGGGTCAAATTTGACAATACCATACATCAATCGATTTGCCTTTTTTGTCGCTACAGCCATCACCTCTGTCATTTTCCCTAAAACGTGACATAAAAAAGTTCTTTCACCAACAGCAGTTCGAGTTTGCGGCCGAAATGGCGATCATTTTGAAATGACGCAATGCATCGCGCACGTGTAAACTGCACTGAACACCGTGGCCAAATGAAATGGGTTTTGAGAAAGGGATCCGTTATGTCGGCCTTACGCGAAAAATGAATATAGCAGAAAGATACGCTGAATCGGTTAATGTCGTCCTGGGTACACCTCCCCAGGGTAATCCTGGGTAATCCTCTGTTACCCAGGATCGCCTGGGTACAAAATAAGGTACCTTAATATTACCCAGTTTTATAATCTGCGCCATAGGATGGAATAGATTGCAAATACGCCTGTAAATCGCAGTCTTTAACGCGAGTTGCCATTTTGACAGCTGCTGACAACCACCACGTCAAAATGCAGGTGTATAAATTCGTGGCGGGCTAGAATAAGATAGTACCGTACCTTCAGCGCAGGTGGAAAATGGCGCGGATTTCAAACTGGGTAATGTTACGGTACCTTTATTTATACCCAGGATCATCCTGGGTAACAAAAAGGATTACCCAGAATACCCAGGGTAATAATGAGGTGTACCCTGGACGACATTAACCGATTCAGCGAAAGATACCGACGACAAGAAAGACAAGTCAGTTGATCATGGTAGCCTGTGTCAAATTTGACCCAACCGTTGCGGAGCTATCGTTCATAAACCTCGTGCCACTCGAAAGAGGAATGGAGAGTAATAATTTTTTCCAGAGCTGCAGATGGTATGAGGATCTACTGTGATATACATTGCAAGTGAAATACACTACATGTATGTCAACATTTGGACGCAAACTTACCATCACCATCATATACAATTCCAGCTTTTGGTGGAGTTCGATCAAGAATGAAGCCATCGGAATACGACATAGTGGAGAGGCCAGCATTGTTGTGGGCGATGATGTTGGTGTAGTATCGCTGACCAGGAGTAAGAGGCTTATCCAACTGGACTGACAGAAAGGTTTGACGTAGTGGGGGATATTTCACAAACTGACGCACATCGTCACCTAGAAGGAAAGGCAGAACATGGACTGAGGCTGAAGGAGTGAATGTCGTCCACTCTGAATCCTAACCCCTGGCCCCTATCCCACAACCCTAGATACCTGGCCTTCTATCCCTGACCCCTAAAGCCTACCCCTATTCTAACCCTGACCCTTACAAGCAGCCATCACCCTAGACACTGTGTACCCTGTCGCAAAGGATTAGAATACATTTACACGACACCAACCGTGGTCTTCTTCAGGCGGGCACTTTCAAGTCGAACTACCAGAAGCTACCATTTACTTCGAGCTACCACTTCTGGTAGCTCGACTTGAAAGTGAAAGCCTGAAGAAGACCCCGCTTGGGGTCGAAAATTTGCGAAATTTCTGGACTCCTCCTCCTTTTATTATATCATTTTGCGTGTCGCCCTTTGTGCTCTATTTTTTGGATATTTTACTGGAGTCAGCTACAACTGCTTGCTGTGACAGATCATAAGGAGAATACAAGAAGAGGAACAGAAATTTTCAGTACTTGAGTCCCAATTTACATCCAGTAAGCAACATTTACAACACACCCAACTATATTCTGTTCCTAAATCAATCAAACAATCTTAAGGGGGTGGGGGTACACGATTCAACATTTGTTGAAAGATGCTGAAAGTGTTGTAAGTTGAAGGGTGTTGAACGTTGTTGAAAGCTGTTGGTTAAGCGTTGTTCAACAACGCTGAACAACTTGTTCGGGGAACAGCAAGTTGCCTGAAATAGGAATATGAAGCTATTTTGGCAATTAAACTTGTTGAAAAGTGTTGAAAGACCCTGCGGTGTTGAAAGGGGGTTTCGACGTTTCAACAGCTTTCAACAATGTTCAACACAGTTCAACTTTCAACAGCTTAAATGAAGTAATCATAAAGAAGTCTTACCTCCAGGATAAGAACTGACAGAGATATCGAATGAATTAAACGCCTCAAAAGAACTTTCCTGGAACCGGTTCTTCCATGATAAGCACACAAATTTTAGATTGGTAGAAACATCGATATCTCGGTTTATCAGCAACTTGATTGGGCGTCCTTCTGCATTGACGGCGCAATCCTTGACCTGAAAATGGGCATTTTATATCACCATCGGCGTCGGCGCGTCAGCATCGGTGGCGTCGCGTCGGCATCAGTTGATATGTCAGGTTCTGAGTCGACGCATCAGCATCAGACCCGAATGTGGAATCTGACGCGAATTCACGCAGAAGAGCAATGAAGTCATTGTCAAAACTTGTTGAGTGAATGCTGATCTTAAGCCTAGGTCACAAATGCACCGGGCGCCGTACGATTTCCCCCACCCAGCGGCTTGCTGTGGATTTTTGAGACTGAAACTCAGATCTAAGCTGAATTATACCGAAATCGCCTCGATGGATAAGCGGAAATTAAACTAGATCAAACTGGGCACCGTAGAAATTGGCCAAAATGTCTGTTTTTGCTCGCCGTACGGGCCCCGGAGTGGATATGTGACCTAGGCTTTACCTGAGATGCTTGCTTCGTGCCTAAAGCCGGCGCTCTTTCATCTTGAATGATGCCATCAGACATGGCTATTTTATACTGATCTTTGCTGAACCAAGCTCGGACGAAAAACTTGTACTTGCCATCCCAAGAGAGATACTGGTCTGTAACAGTAAATGAAATACTGCAATTTGGTTGATTGATAGGTAGCAACAGGCGTTGGCAGATGTCGGCCATGCCTCGGCAGACGAGGTCAGCCTGGCATCGGGAGAAGTTGGCTAGGCATCGGCAGAGGTCGGCCAGGCATCGGCGTCAACAGGCGTCAACAGTGGTTGGCCAGGCATCGGCAGAAGTTGGCCAGGTGTTGGCAGAAGTCGGCCAGGCATCGGCAGACATCGGTTACACGTCGGCGCGGACATCGGCAGAAAGATTCATTATGGCTTTATCTCATTTGCCTGTCTTATAGGTCGACAAGAAGCCTGTTATATTCGACGCCCGGGAAACGACACCGACACCGATGCCCGCACCCTGATTGAGTTGTAGGCCTACTTCTTAGCAGTAGACATTACCGGTACGCAATGCTTCATTCAGCGCACTTGTTCGAGATGAACTGATTATTCATGAGGTCGAACACGCCATCGGGGTCCCTACACTGTGTCACTCTGCGTACTGCATAAGCCTACAGCTGTGAGTGGAACATGATGCTCCTTACCTGGTTCAAGAGTAAGAATGGCCTCGGTTGCTTTTCCTACATCATGCCATACAAGTTCATGAGTGGCGTCAAATATTCCGGTCGGTTCTTTATAGTTTTCAAGGCCTGCACTCCATTCGTATCTACAAATATAATCCCAATTGAAATATTGAAAAATGAGTTGACATTTACACTGAAACTGGAGAGAAAGTTCTGGATTAGCACTATGGTAGTATAGTAGCCTTTCGCAAATCTGACGAAACACTAAGTATGAACGAAATTCGACATCATGTCCGTGATGTAATGTATATCTGGAGATGGTAAAGGCGCTGCTCCACTTGACAGTTTTTTCGCAGGAGTTGGCTAACAATGGGCAATTCACCAATATTTGTTTCGTTACGGCTTACGCTCAGACCAATGACACAAACAACTGCTCGCAGTTAAGTTGCCCATTGTGAGCCAACTTCTGCGAGAAAACTGTCAAGTGAAGGAGTGCCTTTAGTAGGCCCACCACAAATATCCCTTGCAGCCAGTGCATCTTTTATCATAAGCCCGAGAGAGTTATGGTGCATCTTGAATCTTGAAAGATAAATGTCAAAGTTTAATGTGCACCGTAGCTCAGTCGGTCTAACGCCGTCATACATTAAAAGACGCTCTTGCAGCGCGCGATACCTGTGGTACCAACCATCTCCTGAAAGACATTAGGTCATGGAAATAAAGTCCAATTTCGTATTTCATACTTTGTGTTTCGTCCGATTTGTGAAACCTCATAGGCCTATCCCATTCTTTTATGAGGAGCAAGCCTTCCGTCATACAAGAATATTGCTACAAATGTCACCCATCAAAGGATTCTGACAAGGGCCAATGCCGTAGAAGTATTCAGTACCTTATTGGCTTGCTGTCTCCATCTTCAACAGGCCATCTTGCAGCCATCATACATTTTGAGGGATTGTACTTTCTGTCCTCTTCCTTCATGCTGATCCTCAAATCAAGTTCATCGATTACTTTCTGGTTCACCTTCATTACATCTGGAAACGCAAATCGTATGTCAGAGGGAAGCATATTAAAGCCAGCCACTAGGAGCTGTTGAAAGTTGAAACTGCAATGGGGGAACCCGCATGAGTGCAGATGGCGCAGTCACTATAAGACCCGAATGACGTACTGACGTCACGTTTTTCGCTGTTGACGTCGCGCCGTCAAAGCATGTGTACATTTTTCTACACAATTTTCCATGGAAATTCCCCCAAAAGACGTTGTCGATATTGGCATACTGTGGCATTTCTGATGAAACAAAGCAGTGATATATGGAGAACTCTGAACATGAAACAGGGCAGTGTAATTTAATCGAAATTGAACCATACAGAGTGGTTTATTTTGGGGCAAGAAAGTAAATGGAAGTACTGTTAGAAAATAGGACTTCCGGGTCTTACAGTGACAGCGCCACGTCGTGGCGTAGTTACGCCACCACCTCATTGTAACTGCAGACCCCTGGGACCAAACCCTGACATCACTTACATTTAACTTGGTCAGGTCTCTCAAACCAGAACAAAAACCAAGGACTCACTATGGTCTGTAGAACCAAATGTAGAAATGACCTGAGGACTTACTACGTCTCTTGAACCGATACCAACCGAGGACTTAATGGCCCAGTTGCACCAGTCCAAGGTCGACTTTGTGCTCAAGCTCAACCTCAAATTCTAATGGCAAATCATATTACTTAGTTGAGGTCAACCTCAAACTTAACTTTCAGCATAGCTGATGCAATCGGGCCTAATGTCTCTTGAACCGATACCAATCGTGAACTGATACAACTGAAAACTTAGGTGCCTTGAACCGATACCAACTGAGAACTTACTACTAGGTGTCTTGAACTGATACGAACTGAGAACTTACTAGGTGTCTTGAACCGATACCAACTAAGGACTTACCGGTAATAAAATCTCTAGAACCCATATGCCGATACTGATACCGATACCAAAGGCAAACTCTGGACTTACGTTTGGTATAGGTTTCCAGCCACCTCAAGTACCCCCTATGCACCACAGGACAAGAATTTGTCAGAAGTCTGCAGTAACTACTGAAGCCACGGTTGGTGAACACAATAGACCGGCACCTCTCATCTTCAGTGCACTTCATCTTGCAAGCGTCCACTGTAGCTCGTCGATAGATCTGTTCTATGACATTTCCAAAACACACACCGGTCCTCCGCGAGTAGGTGACCTTGTTGTCTACAAATAACAAACCTATTCTTAGACCATTCACCATTGGAATGAGTGAGGGTTTTCAACAGAAACTTGTAGGGGGATGTACTGTGGTCCATGAAAAGGTGGTAGGCCTAACAGACCAAGACCATCTTCGATAATCAAAGGCCGATCTGCTCACCACTGTGTTACGTCGAGAAATTGACCGGTCCAGGGCGAATCCGCTGCCTCTTGAAGAGGAGGCCAATCAGAACCGGTGTTGTAAAATTTGAGTCGTGGTACAAATAGTGGTAGCCGAAGACCCAATATAAAGTGCAATATGATTAGACTGGTACCCGATCCTAACTATTTTACATCGGGCTTTTGCATATGTTAGGACCGGGCGTGCCTACCGCCTTCGTGCCTCTGATTGGTCGGTGCTGGCGCAGGTGGTAAGT
Organism: Notospermus geniculatus; assembly: GCA_002633025.1. NCBI lineage: Eukaryota > Metazoa > Nemertea > Pilidiophora > Heteronemertea > Lineidae > Notospermus > Notospermus geniculatus. The sequence continues at coordinate 343,835 of NMRB01000271.1, forward strand.
AGGCTATGCGAACTATTATGTTGATAGATTTTCTATTTTTAACATGGAAAACCCCCGGCGTGATTGGTGAATTTCCTGGGTCAAAGGTCGGTCACCTTCTATCTGCATTCTAGTACGTCAGCTGTATTGAGAATTGAATAAATTTAGATAATTTACATAAAATTTTCAAGTGACGTCACTGTTAGAATTCCTGCACAAATGGCGGCCACGACTGGTCCTACCATTCAAAAGCGACACCATCGGTAGGACCAGGTACTAGTCTACAATATGATTGGATGACTGGTAAAGTTGGCATCGTGCCAAGATGCAGACCAGTCTATTTCTCCAAGGGTGATGTGCGATGTAACGCAGTGGTGAGCAGATCGGCCTTCGACTATCGAAGATGACCAAGACCGACGCGTATGGCAAGCCGTTTGTACATTAATGACAAAAACTAGGATTTTGTCTCATAAACTGAGTTTTTGTCTAATAAACTGGGTTTTTGTCACAGAATCTAAGATTTTGTCCCTAAAACTATCATTTTGTCGACAAAAACTCAGTTTATGTCAAAATGCTAGTTATTTTATACAAAAACTCTGTTTTTGAAGCAAAAACCATGATTTTGTTCATAAACTGAGTTTTTGTCGACAAAATCCTAGATTATGTCAAAAACCCAGTTTTTGTCGGACAAAATGGTAGTTTTAGGGACAAAATCTTAGATTTTGTGACAAAAACTGAGTTTTTGTTAACAAAAACTCAGTTTATGAGACAAAAACTCAGTTTATGAGACAAAATCCTAGTTTTTGTCATTAATGTACAAACGGCTGTGACAAAAACC
>NMRB01000271.1:344931-379440 GCA_002633025.1 Notospermus geniculatus
GACAAAAACTGGGTTTTTGACATAATCTAGGATTTTGTCGACAAAAACTCAGTTTATGAACAAAATCATGGTTTTTGCTTCAAAAACAGAGTTTTTGTGTAAAATAACTAGCATTTTGACATAAACTGAGTTTTTGTCGACAAAATGATAGTTGTAGGGACAAAATCTTAGATTATGTGACAAAAACTGAGTTTTTGTTAACAAAAACCCAGTTTATGAGACAAAAACTCAGTTTATGAGACAAAATCCTAGTTTTTGTCATTAATGTACAAACGGCTTGCCATAGACGCGACGCAAAGGGTTTTGTATGGGAGCAGTCAGCCGCGCATATTGCCAACAGATGGCAGCAAAGTCTTAGCGGACCAATGTACAGGAAACTCTACGTGATTGCTACTCGATCGATAATGACTTGGTCCGCTCATAGGTGCATTGAATTGGGCTGTAGTGACACCTAGTGGTCAACTCGCTGACAGCTCCTATTGTGTTGGTGCACTAAGGTGAAAAAACACAATGCAACGTTGTTACGTGCCACGGATGTGGTAGTCTGTTACCGGCTATAAGCTGCTTATACAAAGGTTGAAATGATAAGCCTTGTGATTTTCTCTGGTTTGGATGACGTCTGGCAATCAAACTTAGTGAGGGTGATCCTGATTTCTAGCAACAGCTGGTTCTCTGGAAATCACATCTTGTTGGAGTGATGTTGGTTGACTAAAAATTGGCTCGCTTGAAGTGAACTATAGGCCCCTTTTACACTACGTGTTTTCGACCGTGCTCGACCCGGGTCGAGCACGGCGCGGCAAAAAAGGTGATAGTGTAAATGGGTTGGCACGGCACAACTGGGCTCGGCACGGCGCTACTTTCATCCGGGCCGAACCCCCCAACAGGAGGTGGGTTCGACCCGGGTCGAGCACGGTTCCGCTGGAAAACTGCCTAGTCATGACAGTGTAAACACGCTACTGGGCCCGGCCCACTTGAATGACTCGCCTTTAGTGAAGTGCGCATACTCATTTATCGGCCTTGAACTCAATACGTCATTGCCGCGAATGATCATGGGCGCAGCCATATTAAAAATGACGGAGATTTCCTACCTCCACAGAAAGGAGAGCCGGCGATTCAGATATTGGCGCGGTTATCATGGTGCAGTGTAAATGGGGTAAAATGCTCTTTCTGAGGCGGGCCTGGCCCGGGTCGAGCACGGCACGGTTCATCCGGGCCAAAATTCTGCGTAGTGTAAAAACGGCTTGATCTACTCGGTCGGGACCCGGCCCGCCTCGTTGGTACCGTTTACATTGTGGGGTCTTCACTGGGCCAGAATGGTTAGTCAAACATGTCAAATGTCATGAATGTGGTGTAGTTCCCACGAATGACGTAACAGGGTCGAGGTCAATATCGGACATGCGCGCAACTCCTTTGGTGAGAGGACTCGGCCCAGTGGCGTGTTCACTGCCACTTTTTCTGCCGTGCCGTACTCGGTCCCGACCGAGACCACCTCTTCTTGCGGGACTCGGCCCACTTGAAACTGGCACGGTGCCGGGCTCTCTCAACCTGTTTACACTGCCACATTTTCTACCGAACCGGACTCGGTCCGGACTCGGCACGGATTTTTTGCAGTGTAAACACGGCTTTTGTCTATTTTGAAAATGCCTGGTGATCATGACATCTAGAAAATTTCCTTAAAGTGCACTTACTAGTACTGCATGGACTTGATGGCTTAGGACATCTTGCATTTTCTTTCCCACAAACACAATCACCTTCACACGTCTCTGGCTGACACCGAGTCAGCATATCCATTTGACCAGTGCCAAGAAGAACAAACTTTTTGTTAAGAATATGACTTCTGAGACCAACCTTTAGAAAGAACAGATGAGGCGGGTTAGTAAAGCATAGTCTACACGATACAACTTCAGGTACAGGTGTAAAGTTTTTCAGTGTTTCCGTGTGTCAGTGTTCCCCCTATTGTTCTGGAAACACTGGCAGATAGATCGACATGTTTCTCTGTGTGTCCTCCATTGTCGAGTCGCGGCTTATTCCGTCAGACAATAGCAGGGGAACACTCGCGGATGTGGAACGCTCAAAAACGTTACACCGGTATGGTATACAACAGCATCCAACTTTGATGTTGATCCCGGTTTGATCTTGTTGGATGAGGTCGTCCACACTATCCAACATCACATACTCATGTTGGGTGTTGTTGAAAAAGAATAAGCATGATTATTCTTCATCGAACAAAGCCAAACATAGTTGTTGTATGCTGTTGGATGTCTAATGTTGTATCGTGTAGACTAAGCTTAAAGGCCTCCATACACTACATGACAAAAGCCGAAATTAGTCACTGCTATGGTCAGTTCGACAACACTTGATCTGGCGACATGTTGAAATACTCCACAAAAGTGTCAGGAGATTTTAACATTTATGGAAGGTTTCCACACAAAAAGTATTTTGGAACCGACAATTGTAGCGACTTATTTCGACATTTGTCATTCAGTGTATGGAGGCCTTTAGGCATCATGTATGGCAGAAGATACACCACAATCATAGTTGTATAGTCTGGTTCCCTGACCTGCTGTATGGTGGCGCTGACTGATGGTGCGATACAGATGTCAGGCAGGCGCCGCGTCAATACTGTCAAAATGCCCGGTCAAAATGCCGGGTGTTCTCTCTGTTTAGGTGTACCAGTATCAGCGTTGCCTCTGCATCAGCCTGTACAGGTATCGCAAGAGAGAAAATTCCGAAATTGAAGGGTCAAAACCGGGGTCAAAACGCTGCACAACAGACTTGATGGCCGATGTACCGAAATCACGTGACCTACTGATTTTGTCAGGATTCTGACAATTTTACGCGGCGCCTGCCTGACCTCTGTATCGCACCATCAATCAGCGCCACCATACAGCAGGTCAGGGAACCAGACTAACAGTTGTAAGGTCACAGAGACTTGGTTTGACACTGGGATCTAGCTGCTCCAACAATATCATTCAAAAGCTTTAGTGTCAGCATTTTAGTTCGAAGATATCAACAGCCTGTTGTGCGGTCAGCAATGCCGATCATCACCAACAGGAGAAGCTGGACCCTGGCAATGCCAGACCTCAGTAGCCTTGAAACAACATCTTCGATAATCGAAGGCCAATCTGCTCACCACTGCGTTACATAGCACATCACCCTTCAAGAAATTGACCGGTCCAGGGCGAATCCGCTGCCTCTTGAAGAGGAGGCCTATCAGAACCGGTGTTGTAAAATTTGAATTGTGGTACAAATAGTGGTAGCCGAAAACCCGATATAAAGGGCAACCTGACTGGTCGACCGGTAAAGTTGGCATCGTGCCAAGATACCGTGGACCGGTCTATTTCTCGAAGGGTGATGTGCGATGTAACGCAGTGGTGAGCAGATCACCCTTCGATTATCGAAGATGTGGAACAATTGCAGTTTTGGTGTATGTGCACTGCTAATGCCTGAAGTAGGCCTACACTGTCAAATCTTCTTGGGCCTCACCCGATATACATGTTTTCTGGTGAATCTACAGAACAAAGTACTGACAGAGTAAGAATATGCTTACCTTGTTCACAGCGACAATAGACACATAAACGGTTTTACCTCTGGTGAGACCTTCTGATGTTGATATGACGGCTTTCTGAGCGGCACAACTGTTACAGTGGTGAATCACAACAAGTTTGTTATTCTGAAGTAGGAGCAGTCTCACTTTAGCAAAGGAAACCGATTTCCCAATGGCCAGCATAGCCACCATGTTGGATGGGCTGCAGGAGCTGGTTGTCGAAATGAACCTTCCCCTGATAGAGACCAACCCTCACAAAAAAATTCAGGTTGATTGCGCAAAGCATTCTCATGTTAATTGATGGAAACTGATTTCATGATGGCCACCATAGCTGCCATCTTCGATGGGCGCCGGACCTGGTCGTAGAAAGGAACTGCCCCCTAATAGACACCAACCCTCACAAACAAATTCAGGTTGATCGGTGCAAGCGTTCTCAAGATAATTCACGGAAACCAAAATGTTAACGGACATCGACACCGATGTATGCACCACGACATAATGCCCCCGACATTCGTAGGTCGGGGGCATAAAAACTGATGACCAATGATGACTGTGACACGTGCCTGCTTTTCTGGAGCAGGTCATGGTGGTCGAAAATACTTTACATGATCAAGCCTACTCACCGTCAGATCCCAACCCTCAAAAGTAGTTCCAATGCACACTTCATAGTGTCTAATTCCAGAATGCAAATCTGCGAACCCCTGCCAGCCAAGTTTAACTGAAGTCCTCGTCCATTTCATAGTTGACGTCACGTCTCTTAGGTTGACCACAAAGTCACTGGCGATGGTGAACATGCCTGTAGGAAAAAAGAACAGACTGAAGCGAAAACCGAGTGCCGAAATACAGCATTATTGGCTCTCTGGGCAACATCAGGCAAATATAATGCTCAGCAGGAGGAAACCAGAATGCCCGGAGAAGACCTACACTGCCAAACAGAATTGCCCTACATGAAGAGCAGTTCGCTACCTGGTAATTTCTAATAAATACGTGGAAGCCCTACAAGAAGAAAAATAGTGCCAATGGCACTGTGCCCGCTTGGCTTGAAGCATGGTGGTGGGAATCATCATCATCCCCCTAGTGGCAAAGTGAAGAATCGGATTTTGCCAAAAACTCTGTGACCTTGAAAAGTAGGTCAAACAAAAAACTCGGGTATTATCTTATGTATTCTCATTAGATATACCCATGATAAAAATTTGACAAAAAATCATCTCTTGGTTATGGAAAAAGTCAAGAATCAGATTTCACGGAAAGTTTGTCTGTAAGTTGCTATAACCTGGAGGAACATGTGTACAAACTTTCAACACGATAGTTCAAACCATTATCAAAATATAGCCCTTTGAAATTTTTCACAAAACGCCCCTTGGAGGCCAAAATAGGAATCCAATCGTGCTCAAAATCGAACTCGACCTAGATCTTAGGCCCATATATAGACCCACCAAAGACCAAAAAGATTCGTCAAAAAATAAAGGCGCTATAGAGCGCTAACAAACCAAAAGTTTACGGACGTATCGCCGTACGTACCGCCGTACGTCCTAACGCACGACAGACCACCACTCAATGACCCCAACCACAGCATAAGCCCTGCTGGGCCTTCCGGCCAAGCGGGCTAACAATTCACCTTCTGGTAATTTCTAATCTCTGGAAGCATTATTGAGGTAGTATTTAAAATCCATTGTAATATTTTGTCAACATTTTCTATCAGTAGACCTCCGGGCCTCCGGTATGCTATTGGCCTACATATATTATGCTTTCCCTTTCAACAATTTTTTAGTTAATTGAAGATTTATTTCAAGTAAACTACAGGCCGTATTCATTATGGCCCGTATGCACCAGTTCCGGCTAAGTTTTATCTTAACTCCAGCTAAGCTGATCTTTAACTTAAGCTGAAATTCCGCTTATCCCAACTTGAGCCGCAGCCCACTTGAGTTATTTCTTAACTTACGATTAGTATAGCTATAACTTAAGGTGGCGGTGGAGACAAGCCCGGCGTATTTTCCCGCTGAATATGGAAATGAGTTGAATGAATTTATTCATAGCCTCAACCGCAGTCGGTCACAATCATAGCCTGTTTCAATATTTGGGAAGTATAGTTCTTAGGCATGTTAGGCCCTGCATGGTATTGCGCAATACCTCTTTCGACGCCTTTCCATTAGGCCACGCCGTTCCCTGACAATAGCTCTGTCGTCGATGATTTTTTAACAGGCTTTATCCGAACGTGACCAACTCCACACGCGTTCTTCATTACCATAACAAAGGGCTCGCGGGGAAAGTTGCGGACTTTCTCACAAATTTTCACGAGCGATTTCTTTTTTGTGCGTGGATCGATGGTCAATTTGATTTCGAATATGATCTGGAAAAAACTTCCTCTAAGGCCGTTCCAGCCCCGATTTTTGAATTTCAGAGGAAAACAGCAAAAATTATTCAATTTTCTGTTTTGACCTTTTTCAGGCCACTAATTAAGCAATTGCTAATTAGTTATTTCAATTTTGAAAAATCGGGCCATGAACGACCATAGACCTCGCCATGCTGCATCCATCACTACCTAAAATCCGGTCATTTGGAGCCTGCTGTATCCGTTATCGCCTCTGAAAAACTTCATCTGGGACTTGCATTGTTCATGAATAAAGTTACATAATCAGTTAATTATTGTGCAGTTTTTCAATTCGGAGATCTGCAACAATACATAAACTCACAAATTTCGTTGGCAAAGTAAACTACGGTCGCAACACATTCGTGCAATTAAATTTCAAAACGGACCTCAATTGGATGCGTTTGCTAACTCCACCGCCACCTTAAGCCTTGACGCGCAACAGGTTTCACTGTTAAGCTCGCAGTTCATTTGAGTTATTTCTCAACTTAAACTTAAGCCTTGACTCGTAACGGATCAGCTAGGCCTATTGTAGGCAACACAGGTTTCGCTATCAGGCTCACAAATGGGAGACAACGCAAATTTCTTGTCAGAATTTGGAGATATGCCTATCTCGCGCTCAATCAACTGCAAGATTTGGCGAATATTCTCCTTGGCAAAACCAAACCATTTCTGAAATTCCTCATCGGGATAGTGGGTTATTCCGGTCCCGGATTACTCCTTCTGGATACTCCCCTGTGCAATGGATCAAGAGCATCCACAACTAACTTCCATGTTGACATTGTTGGCAGGAGCGGACCGAGGATTTGGGAAAAGGGGGTGCCTTCTGCTAGGACAGTGAAATTTGCGCCAAATTCCAGAATTTCATGATCGATTTTACAGATATTTTGGTTGAAAGGGGAGGCAAGCGCCCGGCGGCCCCCTTGGGATCCGCGCTTGTTGAAGGCACGCCTTCAAATTCGAGGTGTACGAGTTAATCCATAACTTAAACCACCCTCCGATGTGGTCCCTCCGATGTGGTTTAAGTTTTTGTGGGGTTTAAGCCAGACTTGAAGCTTAGCTTTAGCTGGTGCATACCGACTTCAAGTTAAGTTCGAACTTAAGTTAGACTTAAACTCAATTTCGGCTTAAGCCACAGTGGTGCATACGGGCCAAAGGGTCAGCGATCAGCGTACAAATTCTGCATTACACAGGTTAAAGGCCTAGAAAACTATTGTCTGATGTCTGTATGGCGCTTCACCAGAGGCGTTTACCCGCAGGATAAGCACACGCGTAACTTTCCTGCGTCTTAGTCCAAGAGGACAAAAGAAAAGTTAAACGATCAGGCAGGCTTGTCTAGAATTTGAATACCACTTTCTTTTGTCCTCCCACACTGAGACGCAGGAAAGTTAGACGCGTGTGATCATCTTGTGGGTAAATGCCAGAGATCAGGCAGCATAGAGGAGACAGAACAATAGTTTTCTAGGCCTTTAACCTGTGCAATGCAGAATTTGTACGCTGATTAGGCCAAACACCCTTTATGAATATGGCCATGTACAGTGCATTAAGATAAATTGTCCAGGGATAAAGCAGGTATTAAATAGCCCTGGAAAATTTATCTTAATGCAACAATTGTACAACAGTTGTACCCTAATGCAAAACTTCTACCTGATGTTGGTGGTGTGTGGTCGACAAGAATGGGCAGGCTGACAGCCGTGGAACAAGCCTTGGCAAGATTGCAAGCAGTAACAGTCACATAGTAAGAGTCGCCATCATGAAGGTCCAAGTCAATAAAAGTATGCTCCATTAGTGCTCCCTCGATCTGGAAATAATGACAAATCTTACATGCCCCATTGTTGCACTTGTTAGGGGTTTTTCATGGTCTAATGGTTGGCAGCCTGCTGCCTCTGATCTCGACGTTGGGCAACATTGAGTGCAGTCTTCAACTCGATGGGTGAACAGCATATACTGTATTCTCGTGCCATTAGCGACCAGTATGCGCCATTTTCTGGTAGTAATATATGCACAGCCGGGTTTGGCGTTTGCCAATAGGCCCACCCAGAGACTGCAGGCGACCAACGCTCGTCATTTGAGGTAATCATGTGTGTGCACATTCACGCTTTGGAAACCTGTGATCAGTTTCATGCCATTGACGGTCCGTGACCAAGTATACACCAGTCCTTACTCGATCATGGTTACCTCAATTGACGAGGGTTGGTCGGCTCGTCTCTGGGCGGGCCTATTTACAAACGCCAAACCCGGCTGTGCATATATTACTACCAGAAAATGGCGCATACTGGTCGCTAATGGCACGAGAATACAGTAGTTAAGTGGCGACCTTCCCATACATGCATTGGGGCTCAAGTAGAGTAGCGGGCCAAGCCATGGGAAGTGTAGACTACTGAGTGTGTGCACGGAATAAGTGACAATCTTAGAGATGTGTCACTTCCCACCTTTTGGCCTGCTATACACTACTTGACGCAGCTCTGGATTAGACCCCTTGTGAAAGGCAACAGTAGTTGCGCTTCCACTACAAAAAAAGCCGGTATTTGTCATCTTGTCCAAACAAGGCTATTGACTCCGTATGAACTCCGTCTTTAGCCTTGTCCGAATCGTGTCATCTTTTCCGTTAATGCATAAATTATTAATGAACCTAACCCCTACTTGACCCCGCCTCCGAGCCAATCAGAACTTGCGAAACAAATCAACGTTGGACACTTTCTTTGCTCTTCACCGCGCTCGAATTTGTAACACGGATTTTGATTGGCGCGTCGATTTTCCTTCGCGCCCCGATGATTGGCTGAGGCTGTCACCACCTCAGAAACGGGAAATGTGGTGGATTCGAACCAGGCTAGATGACCGTCAGGACAGATAGACTGGTGAGAACCAGATGCTATTTGTCCGCTCTTGTTCTGCTTCCATTACAGAATTGCCGGGTTTAATAAGTCCGGTTCTATTAAGTGCGGCTCTATTTAGTTTGGATAGGTCATGCACAGTCGCAAGCGACCGTGGAGCCACCTGTAGCCGAGCATAATACTACAAATAGATCCGGTGTTATTGCCATTCCACTACAAAATTTATCCGCATCTAGATTCGGAGTTTGATCGGCTATGCTATCCGAACTAAATAGATCCGCACTTAATAGAACCGGACTTATTAAACCCGGCAATTCTGTAATGGAAGCAGAATAAGAGCGGACAAATACCGGCTTTTTTGTAGTGGAAGCGCAACTTATGCTGTCCGAACTAAATAGATCCGCACTTAATAGAACCGGACTTATTAAACCAGGCAATTCTGTAATGGAAGCAGAATAAGAGCGGACAAATACCAGCTTTTTTGTAGTGGAAGCGCAACTAATAATATTCACCTCTGGGATCTCTGCTAGAAAGTGCCTGAGGAATTTGGGAAATTCGGAGAAGACTTTTTTATACTTAATCATTTTGTGTTTCATTTTTTTTCGCTATGTTGGATAACTTGTAAAAGGCAACAAAAGGGGTGTGCATCCGTGGTCCAATGTCCTGCTCAAATGTATCTCCTTCACAGAGTTTTGCAAGGCGTCTGTCGGTTTGGTAGGCCTACATCTCAATCCAAAGAACACGGAATACATACCCGTATCGTAGGTGCGGGAATCTTTCCGTTTTTATGAGTGGAGATAGAAACAAACTGTTCCTCGATGTGTGATTCTTCGTCGACTACTTCCCACCTGACTCTCAACAAAGTCTTGAAGACTTGTGTATGAGGGTAGACTGATCCCATGTCATCTCTTAGTTCGGGACGCTTTTTCCATATCGGATAAGACGGGTCCACTTTGAATCCATTGGAAGTTGCAGCAGCGCTGAGACCTGGGATGTAGGGTAGAGAGGTGGACCTGGCCTGTTCGGTCAGCACAACACATTGGAGAGCAGGTGATCATCAGTTGATCGATGAGGACAATAATAACACAGCCCCTAGAAGTGCTAAACTCTCAAAGGTTTACCTTATAATACAAGCGGATGTCATGACGCTGTTTCAATGGGAAAACGTGTTCGTACGTTGTAACGCATCTTCGGTAATCGAAGGGCGATCTGCTCACCTCTGCGTTACATTGCACATCACCCGTCGAGAAAGACCAGTTCCATGGTTCTGATTGGCCTCCTCTTCGAGAGGCAGCGGATTGGCCGCAGACCTGCCTATTTCTCGAAGGGTGATGTGCGATGTAACATAGTGATGAGCAGATCGCCTTCGATTATCGAAGATGGTCGTAACTTGATATGGCCGGTAGGCCTACTGACGTGGTTAATGACTGTGACCATACCTGCATTATTTGTTGCCTTGACCGTGATATAAATCATAGTATTCTGAGGGAGACCTCGGGGAAGATTGGGAACCTTTGTCAGGTATGCCTCCTCGGAGTGATGTAAACGTTGCTCTCGGAAGATTTCCATGCCTCCTGGGGTGAAGCCCGCCCACCACGAGAAATGTTTGATACCCGACTGTGGGTCTCCAAATCCCCACCACTTGGCAGCCAGAGTATCCCTAAGAAAAACGGATTGAGACCTGCTGCAGCAAAAGCACGCGCTTGTCGCACGTAATCATCATGGGTCGTCAGTATAATTCCTCCAAGGTTTACACAACTATCACTGCTGTCCACTACTGTTGTCAACCTTCACAGACATACACTTAAGCTATTGTACTGTAAGGCCATTAACCCTTTCTTCGCTTGCGATATGCGCCTACGTTTGCTAGGATCGGGGTCACAATTGAATTTCACTAGAGCCTCCTTTCCTAGGCCCTGTGCCAGCACATCTCCATGGACACAAAAGTTCACTCCCAAACTGGTCTATTCACACAACCCATATAACCAGAACACCCATCAATTCAATTGAGGACACAAGTTGTCGACTCCGAATGTGTAGGTTACATAGGCCTAATGGGTGGTGTCCACTAGAGCGCCGACAAGATTAGGAAGGGTTGCGGAAGCAAATTATGCCATTTCGGCATTCTTTCCGCGTCAGACGCGAAAAAAATTGTGCGAATCATCGTTTCCTGGGACATTACTACGAATCTCTGCAGACATACCTGGGAGCGTCCAAGGAATCAATCGTGAAGGGCGCGGAATGCCGCTGATCGTAGCAGGACAGCGCGGACAATATGAGGAAATAATGCAAGCTTATAAATTCGGCGACGACTTTGGGTTTTTCTCATATGTCAGCTAGCCGTCATGGAGTTAGGAAAAGCGGCAATGGAAAGCCGGCCTTAAACTCCACGCCGCAACATGCTGACGTTTCCGTGTCTTGACCGCAAATGTCTTGACGGCTTATGCCTGGCTTTCACTGACGCTACGAATGTCCCGAATCGCCCCGAATCTGAAATTTTCCAATTCGTGGTTAATCGGCTTGAAAAATATGCCGAATGTCAAGAATGGGTTAAGAAACAAGTACGGATTCAAAGAATCGTGTAAGAATTGTACGAATAAGGTACCGACTCACTTACGAATAGTCGTACTTGATTCGTAAATACATTCGAGACATTCCTGCCTGTTTTCGGCGTGGGTCCATGATGCCCCACTTTCACTGACGCTACGAATGTCCCGAATCAGAAAGTTGTCCGCTTCGTAGATAATTCTCAAACGTTTCTTGCAGTTCTTAAATGATACTTGGTTGATTTCTAAAACATTCCTACAGTTCGTGTGAGTTCGTCGAGTCGCCACGAAAGTTTTTGTTTGTCAAAAACTTTCGTGCGACGGTCACGAATCGACCACGATCTATAGGAATTTCAAATTCGTGTAGATCGTAAACACTTCGTAACCCTTTCTTATCGTCCGTAACAGCTTCGTAGTCGATTCGTTTGCATTCTGGGCTATTGTAATGTTGGCCATTCGTGTCTCCATCAAATTTGTGGACCCACGCCGAAAACATCCCGAAACAGGCACGAATGTCCCGAATGTATTTATGAATCAAGTACGGATTTATCACGAATCGGCCACGAATATTCGTAAGTGAGCCGTACCTTATTCGTACAATTCTTACATGATTCTTTGAATTTGTATTTCGTAGTTGAATTTGTGTCGTGGAATTCGTGAACGCTCCCACGAAAGTTTTTGACAAACAGAAACTCACGCGAACAGTACGAATGTTCAGGAATCAACTAAGAAGAATCACTTAGGAACTGCAAGAATCGTTTGAGAATTATCTGCGAACCCGACAACTTTCAGATTCGGGGCGATTCGGGACATTCGTAGCGTCAGTGAAAGCCAGGCATTAGCGCACTCGCTTATTTTGATCCGCGTCGGTTCCGCGTCATTCCTGAAACAGTCCGCGTGGGTTCTGCTTGCCTTCGCGAAGCTGCCCGCACCGCGAGGCTTTTAAACCTAGCGTCCACTAGGGCGCGGACAAGACGCGGAACGCAAATTTAGCAATTCCGCATTCATTCCGCAACCTCTCCGCATATTCTTGAAAGATTCCGTTCACTGTCTTTATCATTCCTAAGCAGTTCCCGGCATTTCCGCACGTTCGGGAGAGGGCGAAATTTCCGCATCCAAATTTTGATCGAGACCAAAATTTCGACGCGGAAATGAACTTCCCGACACCTTCGGCAACTTGTCTGCATTGTCGTGCGGACATCGTCAGGACATCCCGCCTTTCTGTAACACTTCTGCAAACGCTCCTGAAAGCTTCCGTGGTGCGGGCAGCTTCGCGAAGGCAAGCAGAAGCCACGCGGACTGTTTTAGGAAAGCGCGGAGCCGATGCAGATCAAAATAAGCGAGTGCGCGAAGCCGTCAAGACATTTGCGGACAAGACACGGAAAGGTCAACAGGTTGCGACGTGGAGGAGTTTATGGCCAGTGTAACGTTTTTCAGTGTGGCCGTTTTTCCTAACTCCATGACGGCTAGCAGGTCTACATATGAGAAAAATCGAAATTCGGCGCAGAATTTATAACCTTGAATTATTTCCTCATATTGTCCGCATATCTACCCGATTGTCCTAGTCCATGATTTTACTACTCCTGGTGTGATCCTAGATGTGTCCGCGCTGTCCTGCTACGATCAGCAGCATTTCGCGCCCTTCACGATTGCTTCCTGGGACACTCGCAGGTATGTCTGTAGAGATTCGTAGTAATGTCCCAGGAAACGATGATTCGCACACTTTTTTTCGCGACTGACGCGGAAAGGATGCCAAAATGGCATAATTTGCTTCCGCAACCCTTCCTAATCTTGTCGGCGCTCTAGTGGACGCCACCCATTAGGAGCATTTGCGGAAGTGTTACAGAAAGGCGGGATGTCCTGGCGATGTCTGCACGACAATGCAGACAAGTTGCCGAAGGTGTCGGGAAGTTCATTTCCGCGTCCAAATTTTGTTCTCGATCAATATTTCGATGCGGAAATTTCGCCCTCTCCCGAACGTGCAGAAATGCCGCGAACTGTTCAGGAATGATAAAGACAGTGAACGGAACCTTTCAAGAATATGCGGAGAGGTTGCCGAATGATTGCGGATTTACTAAATTTGCATTCCGCGTCCTAGTGGACGCTAGGTAATGGGAAGTTCTCGGGAGCGCGGTTAGAGTGTTGGACTCGTGATCGGAAGGTTGCGGGTTCAATCCCTGGCTGTGCCACTCTGTATACTCTCAACTGGCCTGAAATGTCCATGCGTGCGCTGGATTGTAGCTGCCCTTGGTTTCTACAGAAAGGTTTCTGGATTAGGCTGGGTAATAAAGTGAAGTGCCTTGACACTTAAATTAAAAGGCACTATAAACCCACACATTATTATTACAAACAGAATCCTTTTCAAATGCCTACGGTTGTAACTCACAAATCACTTATTTGACTTCCCAAATCACCCCATCTTACAATTTCTAGGTGGAGCTTACTTTGAGAATTGATAATCGGAATCTTCGGGGCCCGTTCCGTCCGATACAACCCCAACAATAGGAGGAGAGTTGTCCACGATGACACCATCTGATGACGCCTCAGTGCACATCCCTGCACCATTACAAGCTTCGACCGTGACGTAATAAACATGGCCCGGCCAAAGTTGGAGACTTCCTGCAGTTGCATCTACAAAACAATCAATAGCCGTTTTTACACTACGCAGAATTTTGGCACGGATGAACCGGGCCGTGCTCGACCCGGGCCAGGCCCGCCTCAGAAAGAGCATTGTCCCCATTTACACTACACCAAGAAAACCGCGCCAATATCTGAATCGCCGGCTCTCCTTTCTGTGGAGGTACGAAATCTCCGTCATTTTCAATATGGCTGCGCCCATGATCATTCGCGGCAATGACGTATTGAGTTCAAGGCCGATAAATGAGCATGCGCATTCACTGAAGGCGAGTCATTCAAATGGGCCGAGCCCAGTAACGTGTTTACACTGTGCAGTTTTCCAGCGGAACCGTGCTCGACCCGGGTCGAACCCACCTCCTGTTGGTGGTTCCGACCCGGATGAAAGTAGCACCGTGCCGAGCCCAGTTGTGCCGTGCCAAATCCATTTACACTATCACCTTTTTTGCCGCGCCGTGCTCGACCCGGGTCGAGCACGGTTGAAAACACGTAGTGTCAAAGGGGCCATTCATTACGATCAAGTTACAAGCCCAGTGGAGCTCTCATCAATGGCACAAGCTGGTGAGAGCATCAATGTTCCCCTCAACATGCAACTGTGCAAGGCGCGTGTCCAGGATTTCGAGGAGGGGTGGAGGCGGGCCAGTGGATCGAGGTCGCCGATGCTGGGGCCGGAGGGGGAGCGTGAGGGGGGTGTCGCGTCCGAAATTTTGGAAAATCTGCACACACGAAGACGCCCCGGGTGCTGTCTTGTGCTTTGCGAAAGAAGGTAGGTCCCGAAACTGTTCCAGGGGCCTATGACTAAATTTCCATATGCTTAGTTGGTTTCTGCGGACACCACGAGGTCGCATGTCCAGGGCAGAAATATTTCAAATCTTACTTGTCATTACGCCAACTGGATGACGCTCCACTTTATCAGCACAACCGGGACACGAACCAACCGACCACCGATACGAGACAATATTAGAATGTGGATCATCGAAACCATCCCATGAGGCAGATATTGTGTATGGGCCGGTCTGGTAGTCGATGTCTTTTTCTGTCATCGTTGTGCCGTTTGAGATCCCATCATAGACGTGGCCACGGACGGGAGGAGAAGCATCGACGACTGTCGGCCAAGAGTTTACGAGAGTCGCCAAACCGACCATGTTATATGCCTAATAAAAGAAAGAACGGTGTGAACACTTCACCACAGAGACTAACTATGAGGAGGCCAAAGTTTGTACCCAGCGAAATTAAGGCCTTAAACACCACTGAATTGATAAGGGGAATCAAGCTCTGCAGAAAAGGAAATTCTGATTGGATCATCGCCTTAAAGCACGGCTGTATGCATTAGGTGACTCTTCATCCCTCCCCACCTTGATAAGATTGGTGTCCTGTCCAACTATAGATATAGCCAGTGGTAAAACCGAGGCTGGACTGATACTATCTTGAAACCATAATGGCCGCCATACCGTTCATCACTTGAGACGTTCAACGTGCTATTATAGCATGACTAACCCTTCATCAGGTAAGGTATGCTTCAACTCATTCTTTTATGTGTAGCAACACTATCAATGCGTATGGTAACTCATCCTGAGAGTCCCAGTGCTTCGCGCTCGCTCACTCGCACTCGCATTGAAGGGAGGGTACGACCGTAAATGACCTGAGATCTCAGGATGATGGTAACTTAGATCATTCAAATAGATAGATTTAAACACTCTTGTCAAGAATGCATATTATACAACGTTGCCTAAAGGGCAAAGGTTATGTCAGCTGTCGCGAGATACAAAACCTAATGCACACAGTCGTGCTTTAACAGCAGAAGAAGGGATGATGTGTCCTACCTTGACAGAAATATAGTAAGCCTGTCCTTCATGGAGATTAACAGGCCTGCTCTCAGTGCTGAAGCTATCTGGGTATACCCCAAATTCTTGCGTTGTCTTGGTGTACGGCATGATGTCAGCATAACCCTCAGCCGTGCCGACAGCCCATTCATAATAGTTGACACCACTTTCATTGTCAATGAAAATACCATCCCACCTGCAAGGAAGTTTTTGAAACGCAATCATTTCCTGTCAAACTCTGTTGTCCAGCAACTTGATGCAAAAGCTAATCTGCAGCAGCTTCTGAGCAGCAAAGAGGCATATGCTGCAAAGCTGCTTCTTCAGAAGCAATGATGGAGCAGATGTCATGCTCCCTCGCTCTTACGAACCTCGGTTTTATGAACTCGCGGACGAACCCAACATTTCACCCCAAAAATTCCTACCCCCACGGACAAATCCCCGCTATTACCTACTCTCGTTAGCACGAACTTAACCCTTGGACCCGAAGGAGTCGTAATAGTGACGGAGCACCGTACTTTGTTAGTAGCCATAATGTGCGGTTCTTCTGCTCCACTACTGCTCCTGATTGCACAGAAGATGAAATATATTTCCAGGAGATCAACTGCGTTTTGCATTGAACCCCTTGCAGCTACTATAATGGCACGGCTTAACCTGACGGCTGTGGAGGATTGCCTTCATGGTCTAGTGGTTGGTGCATTGGCATTGAAGCTAGAAGTTAAGCAACGTTGAGTATAGTCAGTAGGCCCTACTGGACTGTGGAAACCATGGACTGAACACTCATAAATACCTCATTGACATATGCCGCCTGAAATGGAAACCGCTTCTCCGACAGGAAATTAAGAGCTGAGTCTTGACTGATTGAGAAGCTGTCATCGCCGTGTGTTGTCGGGTCACATCGACTGTTCGTTTACATGTAGCTAACAAACTTCGAATTTTCATATAACAATGTCTTTGTCTTCTCTGTTTGATTCACAAGGCTTCAGCAGCCTAGAATGATCTTGTTGGGCCTAATATCGGTTGGAGAGAAGCCTAGCCTAGTTTTTCGCCGTCTCTTCCCGAGCAAATTAAAGGCATTGTTTTTTATCAACCAGTAATGAAAATTCCGTAGCCTATTATGCATGCACAAGATTGGTGTGTTCTTCGCGATGACGTCCTCGTACACAACCATGAAAACAGAGGCAGGCGGCGCATGTCAGTGAGGTATTCAGGATTTGTCAGTCCATGGTTTCCACAGTCCAGTAGTCCAGAGTCCATTGATCCATAGTCCATGTTTTTCGAACACCCCTTGGATGGGTCATGGAGGAATTATAGCCGTGGTTACATACTACATAAAATCCCCGTGTTTTTTGTGGTCACACCTATGAATTGCCAGCCGTCGAGAAACTAAACCCGTGTCTGAAAAACACGGGGTTTTGAGACACGGCAAGCTCGCCGTGCTTTTCGAAATCCCCATGTTTGCGTTAGTTCTTCGCACGGCTACAGATGGCGCAGCCATTAAGTGACGTCGTTTTCGCGCCTCCAACAATGTGTGCCAATACAGAAATGACCGAAGAGTCAATGCATGCAGTGCAACTGTCGCCGGGCTATTTAACTACAATGTAGTAGCGTGACCTCTGGCCGGGATTTTCGTACACACGGGTTTGACACGGGTCTGGAAAAACATGGGTATTTTCAACAAGTGTAACCTTAGCTTAAATTCCTCCATGGATGAATGATAGGCGCATAATACACATTTTGCAAAGCTGCGGTATTCGTTATCAAAAGACATCACTTACGAAGCTTTGATTCTGCTTGTTGATGTCAGAAAATTGCCAGCAAAGTAAATAGCTTGCTTGGTGGTGATTGGTGGAGTCCTGTCAACAAGAATAGGTTTTGTCGTGGATTGGGACGACAGCCCGGCAAGGTCAGTTGCTAAAAAGAGCAGTTCATTTACTATTAGTAGAGAGGTTTCGCACCATCACGTTTAGGTGATCGACTACATTTAGTTATACGTAACCGTAACCGGTGAAACTGTTAGGTTTTAGCGGTTTCGCAGAGAGACGCGGCTATAGCCTAAACCTAAGAACTATCCGTAAAGTCCTATAGGTGTTTACGGTTAGTTCCTAGGCGAAGGCGAAGTAATGTTTTGACTCCACTCAAGTGACACGAGTCGGCCGAGAGAAGGCCGACTGCGCTTGTATTGTGTTATGTGTTTGCGAGAGATTTGATCATGGATCTCCTAACAAGAGGCCCAAGGGCCTGGCGCTCAGCTGACTTCAGTTGTAGTTGTAGGTGTAGTGAAGCATGCTGAAGGAGAGGGGGAACTGTAAACTGGGTCCAAGGATTTTATTATAGAAAACGAAGAGAAAGACACCTTGGCTCAACTGGTCTTTAAGCAGGTCAAGGAAGTAGATCACTTCAAATTACACTTCATTACCTTCAGTTTGATACCAAACATGACTACCTTGGCGCAACTGGTCTTTAAGTAGGTCAGTAGGTCACGGAAGTAGGTCAGTTCAAACCAACGCTTCATTACCTTNGCAACCAAAAAGCTTAATAAAAGATGATCCAAACAAAAACATACAAAATGTTAAACGTGGTTTGTATAAGGAATCCTTCTGAAAGTGATAACAAAGAATAGCGATCACCGTTGGATGAGGGTTTTGATAAAAACATTGCATTTGCAAACCGTTTTTCTCTTGACGCATAGTGAACTCGCTACGGATAATGTCTTCTCTAACCGTTTGTGTACACGTCACTAGACCGCAAAATTTGATGACCTAAATGTAGTCGGTTGCCTAAACGTGCCGGTGCGAAACCTCCCTATTATCAGTTACACCGACTACTAATATGGCTCGTCAACACTATAGGTATCTTTTTATTAGAACACGCCAGAACATTGCACAGCAAATGTTGCAGGTTTTTGTGACTTGTTCCAGGACTCCAGTCCTTCTGAACAGCACGTGACCTGAAACTGATCACTCATTGGCCAATAGGCGGCCCACCTAGAACTTCTTAGCACAAACGTTCTGAAATAGTTGCACGTTTCTATTTTGCCAACATTGCGCCAGAATGTTCTAGGATGTTTCAAGGATGTTTCAAGATATTTTAGAGGACATCCAGACATAGGTACTTTTGTATTGGCACATTTGCCAACATTTGTCCTGCGGTGTTCGAAAATGTTTTAGAACAAATATACCCACGTGTAGACGAGCCTTAAAGCGGGTAGTTCGCGTCTGTCCAAAGTCCACCAAAAATGATAAAACAATCCGTTTTATTCATAACAACAACTGGTAAATGCATTGCGGCGGCCGCTCTGGAAACTGTTCTGTGGAATCTTCGTCTCAGCGCGAATAGTCCGCTTAAGTTTCTGGAGTTGAAACATAGCAATGAATTCGAATTCTTTTTTCTATGCTGCAGTACCTCTTAAGTTATCCTACATACCCCTCACTGTAACATAGTACGCTTGTCCATCTTGAAGCAGAAGACCGTGAATTCGTACATTGTTTGTCACACCTATGTTGACCCAATTCCGTATATCTGTCTCTGCATAGTGGGAACCTGGATGAAAACACACAAAAGTAAGTGTGGTGTTTTGTTGTTTTTTTGTAATCACCGCCGATATCAATATTCTCTGCCTGCTTATCACACACAAGTTCTTACCCATGGCATAAAACTGTTAACCCATGCCATATAAATTATTCTTACCACAAGTCCTTACCGTCGGCATACAAGTTCTTATCCACGGCATACATGTACAACTACTAACCCACACCATACAAGTTATTCTTACCACAAGTCCTTACCCTCGGCATTCAAGTTCTTATCCACGGCATACAACTATTAACCCATACCATACAAGTTATTCTTACCACAAGTCCTTACCCTCGGCATACAAGTTCTTACCCACAGCATACAGGTTCTTCCCCTTGGCATACAACTTCTTACCCTTGGCATACAAGTTCTTACCCACGGCATACAAGTCCTTATCCGTGGAATACAAGTTCTTACCTACCTACAGCATACAAGTCCTTACCCGTGGAATACAAGTTCTTACCTACAGCATACTCATAATAATGAATGCCTGCGTGGTAGGCCTGATCATTTCCAAGTTCTTCAGCATCCACAAATGGATCCCAGCTGACAAACAACTCACTGTGGGTCGTCTAAACAAGAAGAAAAGGTGGTTGGTGACAATGGAGTAAAGAAGTCGGAAGTGCTATCACTGGAGTATGATTCAGGACTGTGCTCTCCACCCAATGTTCTTCAATCAAAAGATACATGTCCCAGTAGCTAGCCTAAAAGGACACAGTTAGATCTGTGTTATGGAATACAAGCAAACATACCATGTAATCCTGTGGCCTATCAAATCCAACCCAGACATGTCCACGTTTCGGTGCAGTAACATCAACAGTGATACCATCACTACATTCGAAGACTTCTGGTCGTTCTTCTATCACACCGATTCCCTTACTAATAGTCTCCACAGTCTCTTTGCCAGCAAACAGGCAAACAAAATAGACGTGACCGTGTCGCAGGATCCCGTCAGCAAACATGACGTCCACAAACTTCTTATTGTCTTCTGAAATAACGATGCACGAAATAACGGTACACCAAATAATGGTACGTGAAATAACGGTAGGGCCTACATGAAATAAGGGTACATGAAATAATCCGTTAATGATACAATGATAAGTTTAGAATTTTTTTCCAATTTCCAATTTTAGCTTTTCATCAAATAAGCTGGAGGTGAAAGGAGAATATCCTTTTAATGCTGTTTATAGATCTATAGCGGTTCTTCACGTGACATCCAGTTTCCATGACGACACGACGCCGGAATATTGGCCGTCAAAATGTAAAGCGACGTCACGCATGAACACAGCGTCAACACACTGATTGAGATGTCAGAATGCCATGATGTGACAGTTTTGACGTCATCGCCGGTCATTTTGGCGGTCAGCATGGCCGATTCTTTGGGGCCGTATTCAAAAAGGGTGATCATCGCACGATTAAGACTTAGACACGTGTAACGTCACTAAATGCACACACTTCCACCATGCATTTCACTAAGTTACGCATCTAAGTCTTAACACCCTTTTTGAATACGGCCATTGGAGTGACGTGTTCGTTGTGACGTCAGTGAAGACCTCTATGGTAAAATCAAGTAGGCTGGGACGGGTATCAAATTACCTATTTCTCCACGTCGTATCGCCCTGTCTATAACGCTTGAATCGAAGGCAGCCTTCTTCTTGTTCTGGTGAAAGTCAGATGCACTATCCTCAAAAACTGCATACTCATACTTTCGCTCTGAGAGTTTTGGAAACACAGCGGACAGTATGTTAGTAAACCGTGTGTAGTCAACATCATGAACAGTTAGGTCAACATCTTTTGATCCTATCGGCTGTCCGGTGTGTCGCATTTCCTTGCCTGAAACAAACCAACAATAATAAGGTTCAGCCTCTCAGAGGAACAGCCATCACCGCACGCAGTAAACTGTACGCTGCCGTACACAGCGCACTGTACGCCACCGTACAACACACACACTGCCGTACACTGTGCGCTGCACACTGTAGTACACTGTGTGCTACACGCCACGGCCGTACGCAGTGCACGGCACGCCGCCACATTCCATGAACCCTTCACTACTGTACATTGTAAAGTCTGGCAACATCTAACTTCGACCTAATGGAATGCGGAAGTCATGTAATGTGGCAGAGTTCAGCGGTTTGTATATCATGCCTGTCGATCATTTGTGGTCGCTCCCCGATTGTTCGTCGGTATTCAATAGAGTTGTTACCTATTCATGACTGTCAGTGGTGCTTACTATCAGGGGAGATTTTTCCATATAATACCTGATCCAATTTCGGGTACTTACCATGGAAAGTGCACTCCAGCATGTCCAGTCGTATTTGATCTCATTTAACCTTGCAATGGAACATAACCACAAATCACAGGCCTTAGTTAATCTGTGATTTGTGGTTCGGTCCAACGACCAAGACTTAGTTGGGTTGACCATAGTGCTTTGTAAATCACCATGATAGTCATGGCTGATGATCAGGCCATTGTACTGGACATGACTCTCATGAATGATCATCAGAAAATCAGTCTAAAGATCAGTTGGGTCCCAGCTGGGATTGTGAATACTCCCCAAACATGGCTAGGCCTGTTAGAGTTAGGAGGCTGCGACATGATCCGTTAATGACATGATGAAATCCAGGCATACCAAGACGCTGTACATCAATTTGGGAACGACAATGCAAGGATAGGCCTAGGGGGCACACACGGCTGGTCGAGATGAACTAACCCCCCATGCTAGACGAATTTATGTTGGTCCCATCAATGGGATCGTCAACCCCCCGTTGGTTGTTGTCTGCAGGGCCATCAGAAGGCGCGGACTGGTTGATGGCCATCTCCCCAGTCATTCCCTCAAAAAGTAGTGGGTTGAAAAGTGCGCAGCGTATCTCAAGTAAATCTCGCATATTATTTGACTGATAAACTAAAGCCAACAAAGCTGGGTTTTCCATTTTCCCTCTCTTGCTGAAACAAGTAACGGTAGTGACAAACTAAGTGGATTTGGACGTTTGCCATTCCCTGGTAAACCATTCTATTGCAGTGCGATATAGGACTCGCCTATACTTTGAGGAAAACATTCAAATATGACCAACAACACCAATATGACCAACAACAGCAGGACCACTCAGGCATGTACTCACATACATGTCAGTTACAGACATGGACATTCAGACATTATGTCTATTACCAAGGGTTGACTTGGATAACTAAGGGCTTATGTCCTCTGACAGTCTGGGTACCCTGATAGTCATGAATAGGTAACAACTCTATTAGCCGCATGTGATTAAAGGTCCGTGGAAAATCCAACGATCACTTTCCTAACTTCCGCATTCCATTGGGTCAAAGTTAGATGTTGCCAAACTTTACAATGTCGTACATTGTATGCAGTACACCACCATATACCAGTACACCAGTACACCACTGTGCGCTATAGTCCGGCGCGACCAAATGGAATGCAGAAGTAGGCTTACCACAAACCACAGGCTGACCACAAAATCTTATTCAACACACGACTCTTGAATAAACTTTAGACTGTAGCCCTTGTTACACTACTAAAAACCCGTGTCCAACCCGGGTTTTTTCTGTCCACACCTGTTAAAAACGCGGTGTAATAATCCCCTCCGAGCTCGAACGGGTTTTGGAGGGCTTAATTTAGGTCCCCGTCACAAAATTTGAGTAGTGTTGACGGGCACCGGGCCTCAGGAGGGATTTTTCAGAGCCGGGCTAGACCCGGGTTTCAAAAAACCCGGGGATTTCTATGTAGTGTAACCACGGCTATTATTAGTGCCCTGGGGCCTTCACAAAGGTACTTACGCAGGGTCAGTTTACGCTTGCGGAAGCCTTACGTAGCGTAGAGTTACGCAAATGTTACGCCTTAGTTACACTCTATTCACAAAGCATACGTAACACATTCGGAACTAGTTCTTGCGGAGCAGATGCGTAACCCTAACACGTGTGTCGTAACCAAAATGAATAATTTGATATAAATTTAATGTGGTGGGTGTCTGATTTGGAGTGCCGGTGAGGTAATACCGTTGAATAGAATGTGGAAAGGGCTTATATTGCCCTAGTCTGGTTCCCTGACCTGCTGTATGGTGGCGCTGACTGATGGTGCGATACAGAGGTCAGGCAGGTGCCGCCTCGATACTGAGCTAAAATAGAACATTAGTCATGCACTGACCATTATATGGGATATCGGGATTCGGTGAACGAGTTGTACATTTGTGTGTGAAAACTGTCAAAATGCTGGGTGTTCTGTATGTTTTCGGTGCACCAGTATCAGCTCTGCCTCTGCATCGGCCTGTACAGGTATCGCAAAGAGAAATAATTCCGAAGTTGTAGGGTCAAAAGGCTGCACAATCGGCTTCATGTTCGATGTAGCGAAACATCTTGTTACTAAGTGACGTTACAGCAAAATTGTCAGGATCTTGACAATTTTAGATCACGTGATCAGTATTAACGGTGGCGCCTGCCTGACCTCTGTATCGCACCATCAGTCAGCGCCACCATACAGCAGGTCAGGGAACCAGAATATTGCCCCCCCCCAAAAAAAACCCGCATGGGACTTTGAGGGCGAAAAATTCAGAAAATATTCATCCTGTCGTATCGCAATTTTAAAGGGATTTCATCTTACAATTTTAGAAGTTATTGAAAGTTATTGTTATCTAATTCTCTACTTTATGAGAAAAACAATAATTGTGGTAAATAATAAAGTTCGGGAAATATGGAAATATTTCAGTCGTTTTAGTACCAGCTGCTCAATTATCCACCACCTAATTAGACTTCTCCCGCAGCCGTACAGTTGATTTTAAAATTGCCGATTTGCGATGCGTTCTCCTGCAAATTTCTGGGAGATATTGCAGCAGCATGCCTTTTATAGTGTAGGGCCTACTCATTCACCTAGGGCTATCATTTTGCCCTTAGCAATGGTATTTATAGCGATTTGGAACCTCACCTTCGCCATGTGTTGGTCACCGGAACTTTCTCCCCCAGCTGTACGGCAATATTGATTGTGCACCGTGGTCAATATTTTAAAAGTAGAGGTGTGAACATTTCAAGGAAAAGTCATTTCCGCAGGGGGGGGGGGCGATATATAGGCAGGGAAATGCTCATTCGGTATCGTCTAAGGAGCTCAACATCATTGTATGCATCCATTGGTTACAGCCGGTCCCTAAACACCCATTCTCGCCTAAGAGCTCGCCAGTTTTCTTCCTCGAGCCATAAATGCCGCTGCCATGCCTGCTGAAAAACATTTGACAAAACTGCGTATCTGCTATGCAAGACTTACGCTTGGTCAGGAGCATCCGTAACATTACGCAGTCCTTCCGCAATGGTGCAAAGTTACGGCACCTTCGTGAATCACGCGCAGTTCCTTACGCACGGGTTAGTCGTCCGTTACGCATGCGGAAGGCCTAAGTAGGCTTTGTGAATAAGGCCCCAGCAGTCAAGTGCAGGCGATCGTTCTTGGTAACGCGGGGTAGATGGCCCAATTAGGCATCTGCAAGCTGTTGTCAGATTTCGTATTTCCGCATTACATTGGGTTGCGCGAAGGCTGCGCCGGACTTTACACACCGCCGTACACTGTGCGCCGTACACTGCGCAGCACTGCACATTATCTCCTAACATCACTCAACACTGACATCACCAACTTCTGCTGAAATGACATCTCACACATTTGGAGCATTGCGACAAGGAACGATGCAGATGTACGAGTTATATTTTGGTTGGGATTTGAGCTACAGGGCTGTCCTTTATGCCCCGCTTTCACCGACGCTACGAATGTCCCGAATCGCCCCGAATCTGAAAGTTGTCGGGTTTGTAGATAATTCTCAAACGTTTCTTGCAGTTCCTAGTGTCCAACTGGCGACTTTTTCCCACGTCAAGGGGCGAATCTGAAGTCTGCGACATTCCCTCGACAAGCTGCGATATTTAGCATTAATGTGTTTCGCATGGGATCATGGAGCCAGAGAATCACTGCGAACAGAGACAACAGTCTACGAAGAGCTACGATTTTTTCATTCGTTTCTTGTCGCAGGCCAAAATTCGCCAGTGGGATGCTAGTATTAATGATTCTTAGTTGATTCCTGAACATTCGTACTATTCGCGTGACAACTTCCAGATTCAGGGCGATTCGGAGTATATGTAGATTGGGGGGATCCAGACGGAAGATGGGAAATCGGTTATGGCAGCGGCCAAAACACTAAAATTTAAGCATTTTCCCTTGAAANCCGAACTTCAGCAGCAAAACTTTTGGGGTTATGTGCATGGACGGTAACCAACAATCCCTTCTGGAATGGTCTCCGCACAATAGAGGATAAAAAGGGCAATATTAGGCCATTGCCAATCTTTCTTCTATCTATTATGCCAGAAGCAGATGACGCCCATTTTGGTCCCCATTGTGCAAATTGATGGTGCGTCTAGGTCGAGTTCCTAACACAAAGCCTGGATCATTTGATTCGACTGAGTGGCGTAGGCCTAATCTAGGCCTATTAATGGACTGCAATTGAATAATCGAGTACGAAGCTTTGTTTGAGGGCGACCCAGATCTGCGCGAATACAAATTGGTGAATTTCATTGTCAATTTGGCGTCTGATGCCACACCCCAAACCGATCTCGGTGTCCGTGTCATGGACCTCCACATTCTTTTAGCCTGCAAAATGCGGACGGTAGAGTTCCACCCGACCTGACAAGACTGACACACGGTGGGTGTAGGCCTTGGCCAAAATCATACGATTCTGCAGGCGCTCCACCCGACAGACAAGACTGACACACGGCGAGTGAAGGCCTTGGCCAAAATCATACGATTCTGCACGTTCCACCCGACAGTCTCGTCATCCAGCCAATCTTGCCATAAAACGAAAGACGCTGCTCCACGTGACAGTTTTCTCTCGAAAGTCTGCTGTCAGACAGTAACTGTCCAAAGACTATCCCGTGGAAGTTGTTCAGCTAGTGACTGTATGGCAGCAATATATTGACTGTCTGACAGCAAACATTCGACAGAAAACTCACGTGGAGCAGGGCCTTTAGTCGCGAGACGGAGTGCCCACACTTTACGGTCGCGAACTGATATTTGGAAAGGACATTAAATTCGAGATATTTACTTACCACACACAAAAAAAAAAGAACGGACAAAAACGTGAAGTAGGTTTTAGAATGCGAACTCTGCAATGGCTCAGAACCGAGTGAAGCCTTTGTCAGGATTGCCAAAATATGCAAACCAGGTCTGCATTTATAACATATAATGAGTAAAAACCGTCCATTACGTAGGGCCTAGTATCATAAAATTAGTATATATCAAATAAAAACTTCGGTATAAATATTCATGATATTATTTTCTTATTTGCGAGTCGACAGTGGCAGATGACATGCTGATGCCAAAAAGCACACATGCGTACGTAAGCTACGATAAAACTCTTTCAGGAACTCGGGCCGTCAAAAAATTTACTAACCCGGATGTTTCTCTTTTGGGGACAAAAAATATTTGTACCATCAAGAACCAAAACCGAGGCAAGAACCCTACGTCGGCATGCTGACACCGTTTGTAGAGGGACCGTGGAAAGTTCGTCGAGTGAAAAAAAGGACTCGAAAAACGGTTACCTGAAAAAATGGTGAAGAACTTACCTGTTGTGACTGTCTACTCAACCACCGCGCGACAATATGTGCAGGCCGTTGAGCAGCGGACATTTATAGCCAATTCGATGTTACTGTTACGCAATCTCGACATTGCCAAACGAATCCTCGCTCGCCATTGGATAAAATAGTGCCACGTCAATAGTCAGTCGACCACGGCCACGATTCGAGCGTGGTTCTCTAAAGCCTCGCTTATGTCGCCCTTACGTACAGTCAGAACTAGTTGGCAACTGATAATCGGCGCGTAGTTGGAACTAATCAGTCACAACTACTAGGTGACATAAGCTCTCGGGCGTCAGCGAGTAACTACATGTAGTTGCAAACTACAAATATCCAGATCCAGAAAATCGCACGTGTTCAACTTCAGCACGTTTTACTTAAAATCAAAAGAAATCAGTGTCGACATAAGCACTCAAAAGACGGCGATAAACTAGTTCCAGGTAGTTGCGACCGACATCGGCATTTTTCTAGTCGGTGGCGACATAAGTTATCAGTTGCAACTTGTTGACGCTATTTCTATCACAGCGTAGGGCGACATAAGCGAGGCTTTATGCCCGTGTCACACAGTCCCGAAGTTGACACCCGATGGCCATACGAATTAATGGAAACTTTTGGAAATCTAAAGCCTCGCTTATGTCGCCCTTACGTACAGTCAGAACTAGTTGGCAACTGATAATCGGCGCGTAGTTGGAACTAATTAGTCACAACTACTAGATGACACAAGCTCTCGGGCGTCAGCGAGGAACTAGTTGCCAACTAGTTGCAAACTAAAAATATCCAGATCCTGAAAGTCGCACATGTTCTACTTACTTAAAATCAAAAGAAATCTGCGTCGACATGAGCACTCAAAAGACGGCGATAAATTAGTTCCAGGTAGTTGCGACCGATCGGTATTTTTCTAGTCGGAGGAGACATAAGTTATCAGTTGCAACTAGTTGACGCTATTTCTATCACAGCGTAGGGCGACATAAGCGAGGCTTTACTGATAAGTGCCAGCCTGAAAAAGACCCCCGTTGGGATCGAAAATTTGAAAGATTCTGGAAGTTGACTTCGGGGCCATCTTCACGCAAAATTCAAAATTCCATATTCGTGTGGCCATCGGGTGTCTAATTTCGGGACAGTGTGACACGGGCTTAAAAAGTCAAACACGAGCAGAATAACTTTGTTAGCAAAGTTAGATGAAGAAGAAATGGTCACAGTCGATCATCAATCAGATTATTTCACATGGAAGCATGTCACTTTCACCTGACTTTCCTACCTCGTGTTCTGGAATAATACCTGGCAATATTGCAGCAAAAATGCAAAGAAGGAACACGCTTCAAAACCTTTGATTGGAAGTTATTAAAGCAAAACTTTCTCATTGTTTCTTTCAAATCATGAAAATACATGTACATGTATTTCCACATTCCAAAAGAGTGTTGGAGAACGTTAACTGCCACTTCTACATGTATGTAACCTACAGGCTATTACAAAATAAGTGAATTGGCCTTTACGTAGTTTTTCAGTCAAGATTTAGGTAATAGGTTACATTCTATGTCAAAAAAGGCCTCACACTCTCCTATACATGTCGTATCGGGTTTTATTCCACATGTATGAGGGGCCTTTAGAAATGTCACTGGCTCAACCCTCTTGCCCACAGGTGTACTCAATATGAAGGTACTTATACGTGCCCGCGCATCTGTCCCCTCCCATTTGCGAGTTGGTCGCCATTACAAAGCAGCTTGACCTCCCGTCACAAAGCAGTCGAACGATGCGTTCTGATCTGCTGCTGATACAGTCGGTATTGGCTGTCTGTTCAAGTGGTCGACCGGAAGAGCATATGCGACTGTCAGTTCGGCCGTAATTCGCGTTTACCACTCGAATTCGTTGATTTTCTGGGCAGGAGATTTGTGCTCTTGAATTTTCACAGGTGTAGGACGAACGTACGGGTACCTCTGAAAACAAAAGGCAAAATGTCACAAGTTACGTTGGCTATGATTGTGTAGGCCTATTGTTGTCAATTGGTGGTGATGGTGGTGATGATGATGATGATGACGATGATGGTGATGTCGCCTGACATTTTGACGGCCAATATGGCGGCATCGTGTCGTCATGGAAATGTGACGTCACGTGAAGAACCTCCATACATGTATATACTTACCTGACGATGTGCTATCCACTAGGGCAGCCATTATCATAAGTGAACACAGAAGAAAAATCACGGTAGAACCCATATTCTGCAAAAAAAACCAAAAAGCGTGGATGAGAAAATTTCTATCTCCTCAAACTACATGCCACTTTGTACGTGACTTCTAACTCGTGTTCGAACAAAAATACGAATCGACGACTAGGGTTAGCTTTAGTGAAAAACATCCGACGTTGTAGCAACCTCGTTCCAAGGGGTCGTTCGCTTTCTGACAATTGCGGACGCTCACTAGTGCAGCGTCCGCCATATTGCCAGAAAGCGAACGACACCTGGGGACGAGGTTGACGTTGTAGCTCGATCAATCTCGTATCCAGAGATTAGTTACGCTCGGCCGAGGTTGGATGTCGCTCCACTAATCTCTGTAGACTAGTACCTGGTCCTACCGATGGTGTCGCTTTTGAATGGTAGGACCAGTCGTGGCCGCCATTTGTGGAGGAATTCTGACAGTGACGTCACTTGAAAATTTTATGTAAATTATGTAAATTTATTCAATTCTCAATATGGCTGACGTACCAGAATGCAGATAGAAGGTGACCGACCTTTGACCCAGGAAATTCACCAATCACGCCGGGGGTTTTCCATGTTAAAAATAGAAAATCTATCAACATAATAGTTCACATACTTACCACCTGCGCCAGCACCGACCAATCAGAGGCACGAAGGCGGTAGGCACGCCCGGTCCTAACATATGCAAAAGCCCGATGTAAAATAGTTAGGATCGGGTACCAGTCTATAATCTCTGGAGACTGCTACGGTACTTCAGGGTAGCTCATGTCGCGACATCCAACCTCGGATGAGCGTAACTAATCTCTGGGTACGGGGTTGTAGCTCGATGGCCAAGGAAACGCTGGCGGAAGTACAAGGAACATTCTTTCTGAAAATAGGCCTAGATCTACACGAAAAAGGCAGAACAAGTTTTACTCACCGTTTTGACGATGATGGCGGACAGTCAGTGACTTGATGTTCAGCTCCGCTCCGGTCTGTCCCTGCTTCGCGGTTCAACTGATCAAAGCCGACAACTTCAGTCTATTATTTAAAATTACATTGTAAATCACTTTTAATCTCAACTAATCAAAAACCAGGATACATAATTACGTCTGAGTAACCTTCATTTACACTGGCATGACTGGATGACCCAATTGCCGAATCAAAAAAGTTTGCCGTTATAGAGATACTTAATTTTTTAATGTTCTCCACACCAAAACTGCACCAACGCTGCGCCGATTTAAAATGTAGTCAACCTAATTCCCCGAAATGAGTGGAACCTCATGAACCTCATTGACAGAACCAAAGAAACGAGCAAATCCAAAATGTGATATTCATGTCTATATATTACACTATATACAAAGGTACAAACGTTGCCGCATTGACATTTTCCAATCAGCCGACAGGAAACAAAGTCCTCGTCTCTGACCCGGATTTCAAATGTCGTCAAATACAAAACAGGCGCCATATTCACGAAGCCTTCGCAGCTTTGCGTGCACACAATTGAGGGCCGTCGGTGAACAATAGGGCACATGCATATGCGGCCAAACAACAGACTTGCGTGCACGCAAGTTGCGAAGGCTTCGTGAATAGGGCGCCAGGATTTGCGCTATCCGAACCAGCTCGAGGAGACTCCCCGTTCCTGCCTTCCTGCATGTTCCCTGGAATTTTGTGGACAAACTTGAGGAAAATGCATGGAACATCACAAATCAGCGCCTCGAATTAAACGTAACCGTTCTGAAATATTCCACTGAGGCCCAGACAACGTGAGTTCGATGCAAAGTCAAGTAGCGTTTGCAAAACGCCGACAATACACACGCACACGCACGCACGCACGCACGCACGCGCCGCGCGCGCGCACACACACACACACACACACACACGCGCGCGCGCGCACATACACACACACATCTTGTTCGTGGATTTAGGCAAGAAGATCGCTTGCGGTATCGCCTTGTGTGCTACTGGCCTATAAGCCGCAGCACACAAGGCCTACTCTTCTTGGTCATTGCTGCTGGCAAACAAAATTGCTCCATGTGCGGAAGAATGCATAAAAGTTATCTTCAATGTCGTGTCTAACTTTCAACAGACAAAAACGATAAAGTAAGGAAAATTAAACGGATTTATTGATTATGCGACGGAACCCATTCTCACAACAACGTCGTATATCACAGAAAGCGGACTAACATCTGGTAATATTGCAACAAATTGGAAAAAAGGAACAAACTTCAGACTTTTGATTGGAAGTTATTTTAAAAGCCAAAATTTCTCTTTGTTCCCTTCAATCATGAAAGTATTTCCACATTCCAAAAGAGTGTTGGAGAACGTTAACTGCCACTTCTACATATACAATGTACGTACATATATTACAAAATTACATGTATTAGTAGGCTAAATAAGCGAATTGGACCCAAATGTCCATTTTATATGTCCACATTCTTGCTCTCAGATCCCAGGAAAATGCATCTAAAGCACTTAAATTGTCAAATTTTTCTGGGGGAGGACCCCCAGACCCCTCTTTGGGCTTCCCACTTAATGAGTCCTTTTCGGTGCTCACCGCCTCCGTCCAGCCACACCCCCATTCTGTCAATCCTTGATCCAGCCCTGCCGGGACCCCCCACTCATAAGAGGGCTGCTACGGGCCTGCAGGTGAACTCAAGATGAAGGTACTTGTTCGTGCCCACGCATCTGTCGCCGCCCATTCGCGAGTTGGTCACCATTAGAAAGCAGCTTGACCTCCCGTTACAAAGGAGTCGAACGATGTATGCTGGAATGTCGCTGTGACAGTCGGTAAAGGCTGTCGGACCATGATGTGGTCGACCACACGTGGTGTCATTTCGGCCGTAATTCACGTTCAGCAGTTGAATTCGTTGATTTCCGGGGCAGCTGATTCGTGCACTTCCATTTTCACAGATGTCCAAATGTACGGGTCCCTCTGAAAACAAATGCCAAACGTCACAAGTTACGTTCTATGTATTTGTTGTCAATTTCAACGCTGGTGATGATGATCACAACGACACACAAAATGATATACAAGGAAACGTCGTCTCCAATACTCGCAAATTTTCGACCCCAACCGGGGTCTTCCTCAGGCACTTTCTAGTCGAGCTACCAGAAGCTACCTTTCTAGTCTGGTATAGCTCGACTAAAGTGCCTGAGGAAGACCCCGGTTGGGGTCGAAAATTTGCGAGATTTGGAGACAACGGTTCCTTTTATATCTGGTGGTGGTGATGATGATGATGACGATGATGGTGTTTAGAAACTGTCGCCTAACTCAACACGATGAACAACTTGACTGGTTCCAACTTTGCCGCTCCATTCCCGCGGCGCTCCTGTCCGGACAGTAGCGCCGCGGGAGCGGAGCGACAAAGATAGGAACCAGTCTAACGAACATTAGGCCAAATCCGTGCCAACACCGATTTTCAATGCAGATGTGTAATATACACTGGGACTGAACGCATTGAACCATTTGGGTGACAGTTTTCGAGATTGCAAAAAAGGGTCCAAAAAGGGTCCAAATTCAGGATCTTGAAAACTGTTACCCAAAGGGTGTCATCATGGGTATCAATTTGATGCTCTATCAGAGCAATGTTGAAAAAAAATATTTTCATCCACCTGCAGCCCCCGTGGAACTTGTCGGAAGGGGTAAAAAGTCGGATTTGAGGCCCTTTTTGACCCCCTCAAGGGTTGCAGTGTACATTTTCGGGGAATGAAACCCATGCCATGTTGTTGTGCTCACTGAGACCTTTAATTTGATACCTATATTGATATGATTTGAAGACATCAAATTTTTGACCCCTACTGTTAACCCCTTTGGCCCTCTAAAAAGGGCGGCCATCTTGGAAATGTGCAGGTTTTGTCGTGTGGTAACAAGCTGAATGTGTTCAGCATGTCCATCTTCATGATATAAAACAGGAGGAAATGTTTAGTTACCAGAACTACATGTACGCTACGAAAGTGAAAAATAAATGGGCATGTCTCACGGCCTACATGGACTTACGTGATGACGTGTTATCCACTCGGGCTGCCATTATCATAAGTGGACACAGAAGAAAAATCACGGTAGAACCCATATTCTGCAATAAAACAAAAAGCGTGGCTGAGAAAGTTTCTCTACCTCTCCTCACATGGAAGCATCATGCCACTTTCACGTGATTTCTAACTCGTGTTCGAACAAAAATACGAATCGACGGCTAGGGTAGCGAAAAACATCCGACGTTGCAGCTCTATGAATCTTGTGCCCAGAGATTATAGTTACGCTTGGCCGAGGTTGGCGTCGCTCCACTAATCTCTCTGGAGACTGCTACGGACTGCTTCAGGGTAGCAGGCTGCAGAGATGCCGAAAACGGGCCCTCTACTCTTGCTGGCCATCAACACACCAGCGTGAATAAACAAAATAGGCCGGGGCTATTTTCACAGCATGCTGTGTACCTAAGGAGTGAATTTTTATTTACACAGCAAGTACGTATTTAATATTCATAAGCATCATTAGGTTCTGCCCCGCCCACATTTTGCTGTGTAAATTAGGAAAAGATGATATTTTCACAGCGAAATTTTAGATTTCGGCAAAATGAGCCGTATGCATGCCACTTGCAGGGTACCAGCTTGGAACGAATGCTACTTCGGCCTATTTCGATCTCAGTAGATTAACGTTTGATTCTGGGAAAGTGCATGCGAGGTTTTACTGTACGTCCCCTACGTGTACTCTGCCCAGGGGGCTCTTGACAAACATTTGTCATCACAACCAGAGGTGAAGCTAGAGGGGGCGGGAGGGCAAGTGCCCCCCCCCGCCCCTCCCCCGGGTGGTCTGGAAAAACGTGGTTTTCATGCACATTTCGACCGAAAATTTGCAAAATATGGTCTTTGCCCCCCCCCCTCCCGAGGACCTTTCGCCTCCCCCCTCCCCCGGGGCCCCCTCCCAGGCCAAAAAAGCTAGTTACGCCCCCGACAACCTGTCTTATCACTCAAATATGTAGGCCGATAATGGAAGATGTTCATGTTCTTATACTCCGATAGGTGCCTAGGTCAGGTCCGTCATCTGGTATTGCAGCCTGTTTCTGTGTGATGACCCAAGTGTTAGACACCTGTATATGTGACGCATTCTGTCGGTTTTCGTCAGTCGCATAGCTAACTCCCCTGGGGATGAGTCCGAATACCCCTGTTGATGTGATGATTGTGTAGCCGATTTTATCAGTGTCAACAAGATTAATTAACTAATTGTTCCATTTAGAAATTTAAAAGAGTCACAACAGTTCTCTGAGAAAAGAAAAAGAAAGCAATAAAGGGGAAAAAAAGAAAAAACCTAAAAGGGACCACCGGGATTCGAACCCGGGACCTTTGCGTTACAGTCCCTACGTCTTTGCACTGCGCTAGTCAACAGGCTGACAACAGGGCGAGTGAATAATC
>NMRB01000271.1:383211-399322 GCA_002633025.1 Notospermus geniculatus
CTAATCCTAACCGTAATCCTAGTCCGACCCCTACCCCTACACATACCCGACCCCATAACCCTAACTCTAGCTAACCCTACCCCACAACACCCTAAAACCCCAATCCCTACCCCTAACCGTACCCCCCCCGCAGGGGGGCTAACCCTATGACTATCCGCCGCAGGAGGGCTAATCCTTAACCCTAGTCAACCCCTTATAGGGAGGCGTACATGGAAGCGTAAAAATTATGCAGTTAGTTTATTTTTGAAACGACGATAAGAACAAAATACATGTATGCAGTATTTGGGAAAACAAGATGACGTCACCAACTGGGTACCCCCACGACGTCGTACAGG
The DNA here is from genome assembly GCA_002633025.1 of Notospermus geniculatus. Taxonomy (NCBI): domain Eukaryota; kingdom Metazoa; phylum Nemertea; class Pilidiophora; order Heteronemertea; family Lineidae; genus Notospermus; species Notospermus geniculatus. The sequence goes on from NMRB01000271.1 coordinate 383,547, forward strand.
TGTTGGAAACGATGAAAAACAAGATGGCGTCACCTGGTGTGAAAAAAAGTCGCCTGCGGCGAGAAGATTTCATGCTGATTTTTTGCAGTGTTTTTTGCATTTATCAATAATCAGGTGAATGAACAACTGCATGCCTTGTCTCTTTTAGTGTGTAGTAAAGCCCTACGGTCCCTAAGAACCTACCCCCCCCCTTCCCACCCCCTACCCCTACAAGTACAAACAGATGTATGATATGCCTAGGTGCACAAACACACAAATTATCGAGAGGGGGCATTTTAAACAGAAATTTTCATAACACGCATTCGTTTCCTATTGGCCCCGGGGGGCAATTAAAAACATGACTTACATGTAGTCACTTGTCAATGCCCGGGGAGGCACTGACAAACAGAAAATCCCGTTTACCAATGCCCGGTCGGGCAGCAGGAATGGGAGGCACTCTGAGACATTACACCGGTCTGCAGAACAGTCTGGATCAATCTCCATGCATCGCCGCTAGATGGTTTCACTCACCTTCACTTATTATTTGTGATGAAGCACACTTGCTAAATGAGTGCCAAGTTCTTTTGCCGAGGCACGATATGGGACGGCCATACGCTCTAGGCCTAGGCCTACCATTTTAGGGCAGCCCAGGACAATGCAAAAAGAAGGCAATAAAAATGCCCAGCCATAGGCCTATACCGGTAGGCCTAATAACATTTAATAGCAGGCATATTGTGCGTGATTGAGAACTATTGTATTGATTGAAAACTATTGTGCGATTGAAAACTAATAAAATTAGTGAAGTGAAGCATTGAAAATTGGCATAGACAGTGGATAGAGACGGCAATCAGTGTAGTGTGTGGATGCACGTGCAATGACGACAGCGCCGCCTTCCGTCTTCAGTCTCAGTTAAGGGGGGTTTACACGGTTCAACATGTTGAACGTCAAAGGTTGTTGAACGTTGTTGAAAGCTGTTGAACCGGCTAAACCCCATTTCAACACTTTTCAACAGGTCTTTCAACAGCTTTCAGCAAGTTTCGAAAGTAGGAACATGTCCCTATTTCTGAAAACCTGTTGAACGCTGTTGAAAGGCCGTTTTGAAGGGGGGTTTAGACGGTTCAACAGGTTTCAACAGCTTTCAACATACAGCACCTTTCAACAACTGCTGAACCGTGTAAACGGGCCTTTAGATGCGAGGTGACAGGCAGACCGATTTAGACTCCTGCCAGAGCAATTCGACGATTATTTAGCTAAAACTAATCAACAGATGAAAAAAATGCTGTATGAAAATTTACTGATAATTGACATTTCAGCATTACATTGATTCCATGGATTTTTCTTCCCAATTTCTCAGATTCCTCTGATTCCTCCGATTCTTCTGATTCCTATAAATTGGCATGGCCGGCCTTGCGTTTAATACAGCCATATAACATTCAGTGGGAAAGCGAGGTGAAATGCAGCGAAAAACATATTTTTTTCATTAGTCCATGGGACACTAGTACTAGGGTGCATCTTGGGATTCATGAATCTGCTTGTCTGCAGCGAAATTAGCGGTGGGTATAAGTATGCCAGGCCAGGCCAATTTACATGAAAAAATGGTCCATGGACCATGTGCTCACCTGTTGGACATAATATTGTAATGACAGAGAGATCCAAGGTACAAAAAGCACAAAATTGACACACAAAATGATAATAAACAAGAAGTCAATCTCCAGAATTCACGAATTTTCGACCCCAACCGGGGTCTTTTTCAAGTGGAACTTTACAATCTGAAACTCTTGGTCAAATCATTCTCGAGTTACAGGACTTTGATGATTTATTTTGGGGGTTATGCCACCTGGCGGCCATATTAGATGTTCGATCGGGCTGAGACTTTACATGCACATAAAGTTCATTTAGAGGGAACCACATAGCACATTTGAGTACTCTGGGTCAAGTAATTCCTGAGCTATAGCAGTCAGATGATTTTCAGGTTACGCCACCCGGTGGCGGCCATGTTGGTTGTCCAATCGCGCCAAAACTCGGAATTTCTGAAGGTACCCCTCTAATACACGTTTGTGTACGATATGAAGTTGCTCAGTGAAATAATGGCGAACTGCCCTACTAAAAAAATCTCTGTAGGGTGTGACAGGGTGTTCTTGGGTGCTCTTGGGTATTCTTTGGTGTTCTTGGGTAGACTGTTTCAAAATACCCATTGAGTGAATGGTGTTCTAGGGTATCTTTAGGGTGTTCTAGGGTACCTGTAGGGTTGTCCGGGTACTCCAGAGATACCCTAGAACACCCTAAAAGATACCCTAGAACACCCTTTGCTCAATGGGTATTTTGAAACAGTCTACCCAAGAACACCCAAGAATACCCTAGAGCACCCAAGAACACCCCCCTGTCACAACCTACAGATATTTTTTTAATAGGGTGTGACAGGTTCGTTACTTTAATAAAACTTTGACCTCTGTGACCTTGAAAAGTAGGTCAAATCAAAAACCCGTTACATATGTTATGGATCCTAATTAGATACACCTATGATAAAAATTGGGAGATGATCCAGTTGTTAGCTCAGGAGTTACATGTATTGCACTTTTTGTGTTTTTGGTTTTGGCTATATGCTGGCCAAGCCAAGAATCTTATCCGACCGAAACTTGGTGTCATAGGTCATCTGACCCCGTCGTGCGATGTGGTCGGCGTCCGATCGCGAGGCTGTAATTCCTTGAGTCAATTCATAAAAAAAGTTTGTCAATAATGATTAGAGAATTAAGCGATTTTGAATAAATTACGTTTTATTTCGGAAATTATATTATGCAGACAGAATGATAATCATTTGTCTGCTGTGACGGAGAACGCTCTGTTGTATGACTCTGAACATGAAAATACAGATAATCAGAAATTCTCAAAAGGTCACGGCCTTTGATAAAAAGGATTGATGCCGCGGAACATGCGGAATGGGCCATTTTTGACATCTGCTCATGCATGGATTTTCATTGTGGTGATAAACTACTCAGTGGATCCAATCAATGAACGGGATGACTGGACGGCGGTCGTGGATCTTTCTTAGCAGGAACAAGGAATCAAAATGGACTTCTTCGAAATTGGCGGCATGTCTCCCTTAGAGGAGTAACTGCATCACAACCTGAAAGAAAACAATAAAATTTTAGTGCAGATGGTGTGTGTCATAGACGCGCAAAGGCCTGAAAACAGACCATTTTTTAGTGTCAACATGCCCTCTGCACTGACGTCAGATGTTCGGGATGAATTATCTGGCCAGATAGTTTATCCTGTAGGCCTACCATCACCTGCAGTACAACATGATGGTGGGGTTTGTGATATCATTGTGTGGAGATCCGGTTAGACGTTAGGTGGGCAAAGGTCCACGCGTATCCTCAGTTTTATCGTTGTCGTTTACATACGAATGCAGCAGTAAACGTGTGTGCTGCACGGCACATGCCCTACGGAACCTGACTCAACCATGATTGCCGTTAGTCAAGAAATTACCATAATATCAAGTGAGTTTCGATTTACATCACTCATGTTCAGTTGGCACCATGACGTTTGAAATTTATGATCACACCAACAACTGATGCCAATAGAAACCTGACGACGTTGAGTCCATTTTAATCCATTGATTATACTCGGGCGTATATGTTGCCGTCCTACCGAACAGCACAACTAGCCAATAGAATTCCTTGGACGAGCTATAATTTCTTCGTTTTCAGCCACTTTATAGGCCTACAACGATCATGACGATGTATACCTACATTCACGATTGCTTCCTTTTTACGATGTCCCATTGAGCAACGAAACATTTTACGACGTACCACAAATGAGGTGACATAAACCCAATACGTCGGGTGTCCTCCGTTTGTCATCGTCGTTCATCCTCAAGTGTGTTTGTTCAACGAGGGGCTACGGTTCCAGGCTGCAATTTGAGGTTAGTTTTCGGATTCTAGGTTCCTGAAGCAGCTGGTTCACTGTAAATTTTACGCCGTTCGTTCTTCTCTAATATAGCTGCAATGATGATGGTGACTTCATATCGACGGCATCTTGTGGGAGCTTGGTTCATGCTAGTGCTGTGCAATTTCATATATGAGACGAAAGAAATGAGGAATACGATGAGAATACATGTACATTATTTATATACATGTACTCCACCGCAGTTTGTCCCACGAATTCGAGTTGCGCTGGCAAGAAGAATTGGCCTTCATGTAAGAGTAAGTTTCCGCAACTGTCCGGTTAGGCCTACGACAACGTTTAGCGATGGATTCCCTGTTGTTCAAGTAGGCTTTAACAACGGAAGAATCTTTGTAAATGTTGTGGTTGGGTTAACCGGGACATTGCAGAAACTCAGTATTGTCTTACTTGTAACAGCAGTCTAGGCATCAAAATGAATTCTGACGAATTGACGACAAGCGATATCAGTGAGGCTGTTCCTCGACCAGATGCAGGAATCGACTCAAGGGTGACTCGCGCTGCTTCCGTAAGTCTAGAAGAATACCTGAGCATATTCTGGGAAGGGCGACTACAGGCGGTCCTCTGGAAACTTGCACCTCCGTTTCTATTAATATTTGGGACAGTGTTTAATGTTTTAACAATCCTCGTCTTGCTGAGACGAAAGTTTGGGAAAGCGTCCACGAGGATTGTACTTATCACGCTTGCTTCAGTTGACACTGCCGTGCTATGGACAGGACTGCTTCGCCAATGGGTCTATTATTTGTTTCATATCAACCTTAGACTTCTGTCCTACATTTCCTGCCCAGTTCATACGTTTTTCACATACTTCTTTCTGCATTTTGCCAGTTGGAATGTCACATGCTTGACAGTCGAAAGATTGATATCTGTATCTTTTCCTCTAAAGGCAAGAGTTATATGTACAAAGAAGTGGACCTCTGTAGGTCTGGCCATTCTTTTTATGTTTCTGTTTGTCTTAAACTCGCCAATGATTTATATCGCAGGCTTCGTATACCTTAAAGAAAACAATCAACTGGCCTGCGGAAATAAGGCCGGGTTCGAATACTTTCTGAATTCCGTGTGGTATTGGGTTGACTTGTTAGTCTATTCATTTTTGCCATTCCTCATCATCTCTTTCTGTAATTGCTCCATACTGTACAAGGTCGTGAGGGGACAGGTAAAACGTAAAAAACTCCAGAAAACTGGAGGGCGATCAGACGGTCAGTCATCGCAGATGACCAGTATGACCTACATGTTGACCACTGTCAGTGTTGTGTTTATCTTATTGACTTTACCAGCCTCTCTCTTTTTCGTATATTTGCCACACGTAAAAGTAACCACAAGGAAACAATTAGCTCAAATTTACTTAATACGTGCAGTGACGAATCTTCTTGCTTACCTAAACAACACTGTCAACTTCCTCCTCTACTGTCTGAGTGGGAGTCAATTTCGGCGTGAGGTATTCCAAATGTTTCGGGGTTTGAGGCATAAGACAGGAACCCACAGTTCAGTTAGTAATCCGAGTCAAACTTTCCCTCGAGTGAAATGAAAGACCAATTCCATAAAAGCATTCTAACTTGGAATGATACTAGGCAAGGTTCGTTCCAAATGCTTAGTTGGTTGCTTGTTAGCAAACAACTAAATCTTATTCCATAAAACCATTCTCAGGACCATTCTTACTAGTTGTTAGCTAAGAGCTTCCTAGAATTGTGTGGTCCTCAAAACCACAAGGTCAATTTCACTACACAATAGGGGAAGGGTTCATTGGTTCACAGTTGTCTTGGCCGAAAGCATTCCTGTGTGCTGTAGCCTATATTGGAGTTAAAGAGCATTTCCATGTTGACTGGCAAAACCTGCAGAGAAAGTAATGTTAGAACCGTGCTAAGGACTTAGAAGTACCCCAGAGCTATTCTAAACCTGGAATACAACTCAGAACCGTGCTAAGCTAAGAATGGTTTTATGGAATAGGCTTAGCAAGCAACTAAGAGATAGAATGATTGATTCTAATGCGGTTTAGTAGCCATCTAGGCTTTAGAATGGTTTTATGGAGAATGTTGGACCCTGGTGTCTGCTGAAGATATATGACCGGCTGATGTGGACGCCGTACAGATGAATTTCCACCCCGATACCGTGTTTCTTCCATGGGTGTCCAGTCTTTAAGGCAGGAACTGTTTTAGACTATTTTAGAATATTGGCTGGCAAATATTTTTACTTCATGTCTTGCATTAGGCCCACATTTACATTGGACATTGCTGTGCAAATTTTAAGTAAAAGCATCTGCTAACTTTCGTGAATACCAGCCGTAACCTCTGAGGGATGAAAGTGTTCAAACCTGGCACTAGTATGTAGTCAAGGCCTGAACCCACTGACGTGATTTGTCGCTCAAAATCGCTCAGCGACATTTTCTTTGTCAATACTTCAACTGAACGGTTTCGTTTTTTTTTGTCGCAGCGACTATTCTTTGGCGCGTTAGAAAAGCGGGAGAGCGTTCGGAAAGGTATTTGGCAGGATGCCAAGGCTTCCTCGAGCCTGGCCGAAGTGAGCGACTCTCCGGGTCGCTCACTTGGGGAAACTCCCGTCATGCATTTCGTTTTCTTTCCAGGCCGGCATGCTGATTGGCTGTACGTGGAATATTTCACGACTGCAACCCACAGTAGTACCTTTCCCCGAGAAAGCTCAAATATCGTTCGGAAATTCGCTTTCACTGGGCATGCTCACATTCTCCGAAGCTCGGGGAAGAAATTTCCTCGGGGAAGCTTTCCGAACGCGACCCTTAAGGCCCAAACCCACTGTCACAATATTGACGCTCCAACCTTTGTGGGCGCCCAAAAACCTTTCTTCGGAATCATTCAGCCGAAGCATTGACAAGAAAATGTCGCTGAGTGGCAAAATCAAATTGGTATGTAACATGGGACCCAAGGGCAGCGCTTGGGAAAATGGGCCGACGAATGAAAGTGTTTGACGCGAGTGTTCAATCCTAACGCTAGTGTTAATATCCAGTCGGTGGCTACTGAGTTATTGCCTGTGTTAGAATAGCACCAATGTTGTTCTGCCCAGCAAGGTAGCGCTGAGAATATATAACTATGCTCGATGATGTTGAGAAGATTAAAGCGGTGATCCACTGTTGCGATTTTGGCTCGAGACGGGTTACGGTTACCTTATATGGCAATAGGAAGTCCTTATCAGGTAATCACAAGGGAACGCAACCCCGTCTCAAGCCAAAATCGCCACTGCAGTGGATCACCCACTTTAAGGAGCACGGTATTGCCACTTTTTCTCGACAGCCGCGCCACTTTTTCTCGACAGCCGGCGCCGCCGCGACACTCTCCAACCCAGAGACTAACTACGTTGTTGGCGGATTGACCCCACTTTGCTACGTACATTTTGTAATGCATTTTCGTAGTTCGTCTTACTGCCGCTAGGTGGCTCCCTCTACGTCGGCAGTCAAATAACGCCTTTGAGATCCAATGCCGTGCTCCTTTAAGAGGTCCATGGGCGTTGCGCTCAGCTGGTATTCTAGGCCTAAGTTGGGTAAAAGGTTACCGCAGCGTTAGAAGAAGGGTAGTGGGCGAGTCAAACTTTATGAACCAAATGTGGTGCATGGTTGGTGGATGGGAAACGATTGTCAATAATGATTAGTGAATTAAGCGATTTTGAATGAATTACGTTTTATTTGGGAAAACATATGCAGACAGAATAATAATCATTTGTCTGCTGTGGCGCAGAACGCTGTGTTCTATGATTCTGAACATAAAAACACAGATTATCAGAATTCTCAAAAAGTCACCGCTGTTGAAAAAAGGACTGATGCTTCGGAATGGGTCATTGACATCTACTCATGCATGGATTTGCATTGTGGTGATAAACTGCTCAGTGGATCGAACCAAGGGTGTATAAAAAACGAAGACCCTAAGACCTAAGACCCCAAAGACCTAAGACCCTCATCCCGAAAAAGTAAAAAACAAAGATCTAAGACCTAAGACCTAAAAAGGAAGACCCCACCAGGTAAAAAAGGAAGACCCCGGCAAAAAATCATAGAAGATGTTGAAATTCTCCCTTCAAATTTTACAGGCACATTGCACTAACCAAGGTGCCACTTTCATGAGAAATTCATCAAAATCCAATCAGGCGTCACCCTCCTACAGGGTGTAGCGGAAATATGCACGTGGAAAATGTACAGCATTTCCATCAATCTACAAGAATTAGTCATATTCCCTTAGCAAGTGCAACCAGGACACTCTTAAGATCTCTAGGACAATACTTCGTAGCCTCAGCCTACGTTTTTTTGGCAATTCATTCTGTANTCCTAGGACATTGATTCTTGTCATACCTGTACATAAGACACATAATTTCTGAGGGTATCTCCTTCACCCTGTAGGTAAACATATGTATGTACAGGTACGTCGGTCTCATTGTATAATCATGATGTAAAATTGTCTTATTCTTTTCAGTGTGAAACATGAACAAAACGGAAGGGCAATGACAGCAGTAGTAAAACAAGTTGCTGCCTTGTATCCGGGTGAATGGAGGAAGGAAGAAATAAAGGGTAAGTCTAGACACATAAGGTAACGTGTAGGATGGTCAGGAAAATGTGTCGACAGGAGGCATTTATATTTTCTACCACAGTCCCCTAGTCCCTTTTTCTCAGCCGGCCTGTGTAATGTGTTTTTAATTCTGTGGCAATTTGCCCCAGTCCTACCATGACCAAGAAGGTATAAATCCACGCCTGCCTTTGAAAACTTAGAATCTGAAAGAATTATTCACGCATTTCAAGAACGCAGTGATAATGTACATGTACCAAATCTTCTTCCAGCTGCGGCACTGGCGTATTTCAAAACGTGCAAGTCAAAAGAGGGAAGGAAGGCACAGGAAGCACACAAAGCAAACGTACGGAGACATAACAGGATGCGATCAGTGAGTCTTTTATTATTAATTTGTGCCAAAATTAATAATGTACCTTCACGCATACTGTGGACGGAACAATGTACGCGATTTGTTTTTTTCACTTTCACTACATCTCCATAAATCCTCACTTTTTGGTTCTGACTCAATGTAAATGATTATTTCAGCGCTACGAAATGTTTAACTGGGGGCCTACATCACAGTTATGAAGGTTGATAATTTCGCATTTTCTTTCAGAAATTATGTCGGCGGTCGAGCATTTTTCGGAGTCATGCTACTCATTTTGAAGAGGGTGAAAGGGACATGCTAGATCAACTCTTTGGCATGGACATAAAACACCAGCTGGACTATATGTCAAGCGACGAATCAGATGCCGATGAAGACAATTCGCGAGTGGTTCGAAAGTTGAAGTGGGAGAGCCCGTGTTTGCGTGGACTCAAGGGGAAATTGGACGTTCTTGGATATGAAAAAGGGAAAACGGACAAGAGGTATAAGTCAACGCCTGCCAGGAAACACACATACAGTGACCGTGTGGGACCATCTTTCGGAATTGATTGGGCAATTTTGCAGTAGATACGAAATGTTTTTGGTGTATCTGTGACGGTGTGCATCTGCGACAGTCTAGAGACGGCATTGTAGTGCTGGCATTTGAATCTTCAACTTGACACTTTCATATTGTCATATGCAAATGTATGTACTTTACTTTATGTTGTATTCAATAAATGATTATGATTTTGTTTGAAAATGTGAATAGTCCCCATTCGTTTTATTTTTTGCCTCATAAACCTTGATGCCGTTGACTCTTTCCAAAGCCCTTTCAATGTCTTCCTACTTCTGCAATATTCCTTACAGCAGTAAGGAACTGCACAGCTCTCAGTGGAAAGGCCTAAGTAATTAAGTATAATAAATCTATGCTTCATGGACGATTAACTCTAACTGCAAAAATCACACAGAAGCTGAGATGTGTGAAGTAATTAAGAAATGTTTTCTGTTAAAAACATTGCTGTTTTTTATAAAAAACACTGCAGTTTTGGGGGAAAAACAGCAAGTGTTTTTGCTTTATTTCGTGCAGTGCAAAGACGGTTAGATGATGAGAAAGGGACCTCTTCAGAATGGACGGCATGTCTCCCTCAGACGATTAACTGCATCACAACCTGAAAAAACAATAAAATTTCTGTGCAGAAAGTGTGTGACATAGGCGTGCGAAAGCCTGAAAACACGCTATCTCCACTAATATCAGATATACGTGCCTGTATGATTTCGGGGCGAGTTATCCTGCAGCCATCTCACCTAGAGTAAAACATGATCGTGAGTCTTGTGACATCATTGTTTAAAGATCCGGCTGGCGGTTAGGAGAGCGAATGCCCAATAGATTCCTCCATTACATGTATATCGTTGTCGTTCACACACAAATACAACAGTAAACGGTGTGGCATGGCACATACCGCTCATGGAAACGGGTATTCGAAAAACCTGGACTGAGAAACACTGGATTGGACTGGATTGGATTGGACTCTGACTCACTGTTCTCCACCACCTGGCACCTTGATTCTGCAGATGTCGGTGATTTCAACTCAAGTTGGAGTGGCAATACCCCCAATAAAAATACCATATAAGGCCTTTTTACACGGTGCCGGTGCGTTCCGGATCGAGACTAGATCGAGGAGGGTTCGGTTATTTTTCCCCGTGTAAAAGCGAAACAACTGACCTCCACCTTCCTCGGGCGAGTTCAGTTCGCCGCGTGAGTCTCGGGAAGGTGGAGGTAGGTGCAGGTAGGTGCAGGTCAATTATTCTCTCGTGTAAAAGCGAACGGACCTCCGCCGGCCTCGTGCGGGATTGAGTTACGATAACTGTAAGTGTTGATACATGCCATCTAGCGGCACGCATTTGAACGAACTGACCTCGAACTAGATCGAGGCGGGTTACTGAACCCGCACCGTGTAAATGCGATCAATCCATCCTGAACCGAACCCGCCCGAGGAGGGTGGAGGTAGGTTTCCTCTAACCAGCACCGTGTAAAAAGGCCTAATGAGGCAGATCGTCTTGCCTTTTGTAAAGTAACACCATCTGTTTTGTCAGTCCAAATGAAATAATTCTTGGGAAGAAGCTGCTCTGCATGTAGGCCTATAGATCTATACATGTACCTACAACATATATGCATTATGCATTTTTGTCAATTGTCCTTCAATTAAACAGCATAGTGTCATGTATGTCCTTTTCTCATGCATAGGCATGCCTACCGTGGAGGTCTCCATTGGCCTTCGGACAAAGTGAGCCCTTACACTCAGTGGGGATTCAAAGAGATTAGCCCGGAGAAGATCAGCATACGCACTTTTTACTGAACCTTCAGATCATTGTGTATAAAGAAACACTACCACAATAGAAACATGCGTAAATTATGAGGCACAGTCCTTAAAAACGCCTGGAATAACGGCATTCTTTGAGATTTTACAAGTTATAAGCAAAAAGGACTTTAGTTAGATACAAATCGAACCCAGACTTCAATAGGCCAACCTTCTCATAACCATCTACTACCCCTGCTAAGAACAGTAGTAGGCCTATAGGCCTACAAACAATTGAGGTTAACGGCCATAAACGCTTGACACTGATATGTGATCGGTGTCTTGTTTTTTAGAAGTACATGAAGACAACCCAGGTGGAGGAGAGCAGTGAGTCACACTCCAATCCAATCCAATCCAATCCAATCCAATCCAGTATTTCTCAGTCCAGGGTTTTCGAATACCCCATGGAAACTGACTCCATCATTATTGACATTAGTTAAGAAATTGCCATAATAAGCGCGTTTCGATTACATCATTCGTGCTCATGGACTCCTCAACGTTTGAAAGTCATAATCACACGTCCCACAGATGCCAATAGAACCCTGGCAAAGTTGAGTACATTTCAAGACAATAGCGAGTTTAATAAATCAAACGATCATACTTCGAATTCACCAGATTATGTATTGCATTTCGGTACAAAAAAATAACGTTGTCGTAAAGTTAACGTTGATCGTTTGATTTCTTAAACTCCGTATTGATTCTACTCGAGCGTATGAGTTGCCGTCCTGCCGAACGACACAACCATGCAACAAAAAATCCTTGGACGAGCTAAAATGTCTTCGTTTTCAGCCGATTTATACAACGGTGTACAAGATAGGCCTCCATTGACGATCGCTTCCTTTTTAGGATGTCCCATAGAGCAAGGAAACAATTTGCAAGTAAACCGAAGACGTCGAATGTCCTCCGTTTGTCGTCGTCGTTCCTCCTAAAGTGTGTCTGGTATATATAAACGAGGGGCTATTGTTCCAGGCTGCAGTTTAAAGCTAGTTTTTGGAATCCAGACTCCTGAAGCAGCTGGTTCATTGCAGACTTTACACTATTCGTCCTCCTCTTTTAACACAGCTAGAGTGATGATGGTGACTTCCTATCGGCGGCATCTTGCTATAGATCGATGGCGTTGATTGCGGACCATGTTTACATGACTTGACCAGGGTAACCTCTTTTTAACGGGCCGCCCTGAATTTATTTCTGGCGGGATACCTTAACAAAGCACATCAGTGTGTTACCCAGCGCTTCTAGATCAAAGTGGATGTTAGTTTTTATCTATACCTGGCTGTGTCTTTGCGTGACTGCCGTGGAAACGAAAAATTTGCACTTCTATGTTTACATAAAAACGTGGAATCATCATGACGTCCCCCCGTGACGTTGCATTGGCATGCNAATTTTTCGTTTCCACGGCAGTCACGCAAAGACACAGCCAGGTATAGATAAAAACTAACATCCACTTTGATCTAGAAGCGCTGGGTAACACACTGATGTGCTTTGTTAAGGTATCCCGCCAGAAATAAATTCAGGGCGGCCCGTTAAAAAGAGGTTACCCTGGTCAAGTCATGTAAACATGGTCCCCAATCAACGCCATCGATCTATAGTGCTGTGCATTGTCATGCATGAGACGAAAGAAGTGAGGAATACGATGGGAATACGTTACTTATATACATGCACATGTACATTGTACATATTTTTGGCATTACTCCATACGTCCACGGCGGTTCTTCACCAGTACTCAAATAATTTTTTTTGAGAAACTGAGGTGGAATTCGATGGCGTAGTCTTTGTAAATTGTTTTCAAGTGTTGCTACACACTGTTCGGACGTGAGAAAATCCAAATTGGCATGGAAATAAAAAAGTTGATTTTGGACTTTGTTTTCAGCGTCTGATTACGTAATGTCAGAGTGATGGTACAGACGCAGCTTTGTGTATGGAAGATGCAGAAAGGATTGAAGTATTATTTGCTGAAAACCGCATCAAATTCCTTCACTTTAGAAGGAAGTTATGAACGATTAACGGTGGAGACAAACTTTTGTCAAAGACTGTACTTTGGGCCCTACGTATTCCAAGAAGTGAATCAACAGCGTTGCTAATAGAAGTGTGACAGACGTGTGTGATTCCACTGATGGAAAAAAATTTAGTACAGAGTCAGATGATGAGTAACCGAAGAACCAGATTTTGGTTCTACGTCATCAGCATGATCAGATCACGGATTTGTGGTTCCCGTATCACGTGACGTCAAACTGTAAAGATGGCGATGCTGTGCATTCGCCGATTCGGCTTTTCGAGAGGGATATTTTTCGTGATTTTGATAACAAATTGCGGTTTTCTTAATGTTTGTCAGGGACCTTATTCACGAAGCTCCCCTAACTTACGGGAGTACGCAAACTATTGTCCTTTTGCGGACAACCTATTGTTCACTATCAGCCTGACAAAGGATTTGCGTACCCTTAAAGTTACCGGAGCTTTGTGAATAAGGTCCCTGGCTAAGAGTGAACAGAGAGCGTGATTGCGAGTGTAGCTGGTTGAAACAGCAAGTAAAATGCCTGAAAGCAGCGTTGTCAAGTGATAATAGACCCCCCGCGACAAGCTTCATCTGACTCTTGTTGCGGCCGTCAGTTCTGCAAATGAGCAACAGGAGGCTAGGCAGTGTTCGGACTAAAAAAATTCTGTCGGATTATTTGTCATGGTCGGTTTGAAACCAATTTGCTATTTCAGCACTTTGAGTTCATGAATTGGTTTGAATTTACCACTGGGACATAAAAGTACCCTCTCGTATTGTCAAGATTTTCCAGACTGGTGCATTTGTGTCAATTCATTTTGGATTTGCAGCTGCGCAAAAAATCAATGATAGTATTCGTGATTAGAAACTTTTGATATGAAGGCTTCACTGGGATTAATATTCTATAATAAAAAATTGATGTCATAGACAAGGTTGATAAAATGATTGTTTAGTTTGTGGATTTGTTTATTGATTCATGTACAGTCTTGTTCAATACAGAATGTCCACTTTGAAATGTCTCGAAAACAGTCTTGTTCAATACAGAATATCCACTTTGAAATGTCTCGAAAACAGCTTGGGCTACACTTATCAACTAAATTGCATCTGAAAGGAACTTTTGTTAGCAATATTTTAGCGTTAGAATGTTGAATATCCGAAAATATCATGGTAACGTAATCGATCATTTAAATTACATTGTGACTTACGTTGCTGTGGTGACAGAAAATCAGTTTTTATGAACGCTCATGCTTGTTCCGTGAACATCTGATGATTGGTTGCTGAGATACTTACATGGCGTTTCATTCTTTGAGCCCAACAGTATGCATTAGGTGACTTTTTCTCCCTCCCCACCTTTATAAGTCTGATCTCCTGTCAACCTACATGTATACATAGCCAGTGGTAATTACATCGAGGCTGGATTGATACCATGTCGAAACAAAAATGGCTGCCATACCTTCATCATCGGCAGACGCTCGAAAGAATTGTTTGTTTCTGCGGCGTTGCTCACGGTGCGGAAACAAACAATGCTTTCGAGCGTTTCTCGCTCGAAAATCGCTTGAATGGAAAGCCAGCCTGAGTTTGTTTGGTGCGCGAGTTCAACGGGACCTACTACAGCCAACTCTGCCTTGATGCCAGAAGTTATCTCAAATTCCGGTGATTTGGGCTAGAAAGTTCTTCGAGATCCACAAACTGGAAGGCCACCGTAAAGCGGGGTTCATTGGCAAAATGATTTGGTCCGATTCAGGTCCGTAAAAATCGATCAAATTGACTTTTGCGTTGTCGTACCCGAAAAGTAGGGGAAAACGGACTAAAAACGGACCGTATCCATGTGCCAGTGAATTACGCTTAAAGCCAGACGACCGTTTGCGGCAAAACTCAATTTGGTATAGTCATTTCCAAATGGTACTAGGTTGAACTCTGCAATGTTACACGACCGTGTTCACTATTTTGACGAGCTATTGCACAGTACTTGACAAGCTGAAGTTTATAATGCACGTCACCTTGCCTATTTTAACCCCACCGCATTGACTTTCTTGGCTTAACACCATCGCACACATGCACTCAATCACCGCTTCCCCAGAAACTGGCAAAAGGGAAACAACTATCAGATTTTTTAGGTAGGTTCATGTACTCGAAATCCGATGTGTGTAGAACTCATTCATGGGCAATTCTCCAGTAGAGAATGGATATTACAAAATCAAATTTTTATTTTCATCTTTGATATTACAACTCGTTCAGATCAGCAAAAAATCTAGGAGGTTCAGACAGCACTGTTGAAAATTATAATGTGAAGTGTTTTCAGTTATAAGGCAAGATAAATTTATGAAAATTAAAATTCATGTTTTTTGCACAGACTGTCCTGACATGACCTTGTTTTGGTACCCTTCTTTAGCCTGTCATAGGTCAGATTACATCCATGAAAACCATGGTGTTTTGGTTGGTTTCACATCTACAGGACCTGATTGAGGAACAATGGACAAATACAACACAATACAGTTGGGATGAATATGACTTTGAAGCCTTCTTTTCAGAAGAATTTTTTTGTAATTCCGTTACTGTAATTCCGTTACCACGAACTGTCTTTAGAAATGTTAATTTCTCTCAGAAGTAGAAAGATTTGGTGA
>NMRB01000271.1:399357-414476 GCA_002633025.1 Notospermus geniculatus
TCAAATTTGTCTTTCTCTTCATTGAACACAGGCAATTTTGTTTTCAAATTACTGGTAGCAGTTTTGTCATCGACTCTAGCCCTCTCTAACGCTAACTTTTCTTGTTCTAATTTGAGTCTTTCTGTTTCTTGTTCTAATTCTATTTGTTTTAACTGAAGTTTCTCACGTTCTAATTTTCTGTTTTCTCGTTCTATATCTTGTTGATCTTTGACAAATGCTTTTAGCGCATCACCAGTTAAACCAAGGGCGGTGCCCGCATCTACAACACCTTTTACATCTGACATGATTTTAGAATCTAATCTTGTTCTCTATATGACGCTACTACCCTACCAACATTGTGGTGATTGTTCTTGGTACCTATTCCATGTCACGGCATTGCATTTGCAGTCTCCCGGTCGAGCCCCCAAAATGTCACGTGGAAAGGCACAGTTTGAACAATCACAACAAGGAAGGCCTAATTTTAATTGAAGAGAATATATTTTAAACCAAAAGATGATAAATGCTAATGATAACAACAGGGTATTTACAGGAGACTATTTGATAGGATGTGAAAGTCTTTGTTCCAAGGATTCTTCTCCATATGAGGTACCATAGTTCATTATCACAAGTTTGTAGAATTGGAGCCAAACCGGTCTGGACCCATTGTACTAGGAAGTTTCACGAGTTTCTAGGACGGTGGCGATCTGCTTCATCTAAGTGAAGTTCTTAGTAGACAACAATTCTGGATTTTCATATTGGATTTCGCTCATTATATCTATCGGATGAGTAGGCTGGCAAAAGATAAAACGACAGTTTTTACCTATTAGATCTCATTAAAGCTGTCAAAATTTTACCTAATATTTTAGAACGAACTAGGAAATCGGGAAAGACACAATAACTCACGTAGTAGCCCTATGCAAACATGCACAGTTCTCAACCCGTAGGTGAGGAAATATGGGCGCACACTCGTGCATTCTAGAAGTTTCTGTCTTGGAGGTACATGGGTGGGTCTGGGTTTTAGCCCTGTCTTAACGACACAGCGCGTATTTCTCTTCTGCCAATCTTCTCAAACTTAACTCCTTTTAAACGCCACAAAATTCTATGATATAATAGTTACTAAACCTCAAAAATTTATGATATAACAACTCTTAAACATATGACGAGATCAGTTCGATCACGCGCACATTCCAAGCGACTCTGACCGAAACGAGATCAGTTCAATCACACGCACATTCCAGACGACTATAACCGAGACGGACACGATACGAATCAAATCTTGAATAATTTGTGACAACCATCATCCAGAAGTTAGGGTGCAAAAATGCAGTTGGTTCACTTTCATGTGAAACAAAATTTTTAATAGAAAGGCTGGTGATATTTACCCGGCAGCCGGGAACGCAGTGGTGAAAAAACGTCTTGTTTGCCCGGCCGCCTGTTATGCACTGAGGAAAATATGTCTTGCTTGCCCGGCTGCCGTTTACGCAATGAGGAAATCCGTCTTGCTTACCCGGCTGCCGGTCACGGAGTGACAGCTTTTGTCGTTATTTTAACGACAATTGCCGGGTAAAGAACGCATAAAATTTTCCTTCGGTAACCGGCTGCGGGTCAATATAAACATGGAACGTAAAACTGGCGCATGTGGCTTGCCGGGTGTAAAAGTAATAATATTCCTTTATCACGGCATTAGTTACTTATTCGTTAGACACATTCTGGCTGACTTTGGGAATCTGATGGCAAGGAAGTGTTCCTCGAAAACGGATTTTCGGCAAATAAAAATGACCCGATAGTACTGATTTGAAGTGTCTCATTAGGATCTGCCAATGAAATCTTTGTCCCAGATAAATGGCATCGCCTCTCCGGCCGCCATTTTCCCGCTAATGTGAATAAAGTCCCATCAAAAAAAGAGGAATCCGGTAACCGTCGGTGAAACAGCAGCCGGTTAAACAAAGGATTTTTTGTCCACTGCTTGACCGGCAGCCGGCTGAATACGACCGGCAGCCGGGTAAATAGTCACTTAGTAATAGAAATTCTCATTAATGAAAGGATTTTTTTTTATTTAGCAGACATTCACCAACATGTTTCAAAATTCTGAGAACAAATCCGGACACTGTCAGAGAAGTTGGGGACATGCGCCGCCGATGTGGACTTCGCTTGGAGAGAGGCAGCGGGCATGTTCAAGGTGTTGGCGAGTGAGAGGATTTGGATATCGGCTGCCAGATGTCTGGAATGTTGAAACATGTTGATGAATGGCTGGTAAAAAAAGAATATCTTTCATTAAATGAGAATTTCTGTTGATTTTGTCTCACAAGAAAGTGAACCAACCACATTTTTGCACCCTAACTTCTGGATGATGGTGCTCAATCATGCATAGCCCTGGACAAGAATCCTTGGTGTCATTTTAACGCACATAATCTCTGCTTTAAGGTGATACCATGATCCTTGCGGAAAGGTATGTAGTTTGGTCGTATTAACCCCTTAAATTTGGACTACCGTTTTTTGGAACACCCTGTACATATACAAAGGACATTCAGTTGCGCATTTCTTGCAATGAGTTTAAGCCGTGTCAATCGGACAGCCAATGGTTGTGATCATGCACTGAAATGGTGTTACCTGCCCACTTACAGCTGGCAGCCAATCGTACGCCTTCCCGTAAAAGGGGCTGGCCTAAATGGCATAAGTAGAGGCTGAGCAATCTAGTGAAAACAAAACTAATGTCTTTGGACCATTAGTGCTGTGCCAGTTCAGCATAAACTGTAATACGATCGTAAAAGTACGTTTGATCAGAGCAGGACTGTCAACATCATTGGATTTTCAGGACTGGTATATGATACTTATATTCAGCTGACACTATCTCAACACAAAAACCTAGGGCCGTATTCTAGAACCTTCCTTAACTCTAAGGTTTACCTTTAGCTATTGTTTGCAGGGCAGAATACAAAAGCTTAAAGTGGACCTTAGAGTTAAGGAGGTTTCTAGAATACGGGCCCAATACTTACTTGTGTGCCTGTCAACATTAGCTGGCGGTAAGGAATAACATGTGTAGCGTTGCCGCATCACCTTCTGCGGGAAAAAAATCTGAAAGGCTCATTATGATAGTGAGTGGAGAGTTCGATTTTTAGACAAGGACTTTACACCAACTTATTAAAAAAGGCAATTCAGCGAGATATACATGTATAGTGCGGAAAGGGGTAGTACGGTGAACCATACACCTTTGTTTTGGGAAGAACCGTCAGTATGTGGCTGCACAGCAAAGCGACTCTTCTGTGCGTGGGCAATTCTCCGGTAACGGAATTACAAATCAGAGCAACATTTAGTCATATTTTTAGCTCCCACCCTTATCTGGCAAACATGACGCATACGAATTCCGTCATATCCTGGGCACATCAGTCCAAATTATATTTGAACACGTTCAAACCCTGTCTACAATTCAAGCGGAAGGAGCAGTGATGCCCACTTTTCAGGCGTTGATCGGTAACGGAATTAATCAGAGAGACAGTGCAAAAACAGTCACCAACTTTTAAAAAAATTCTTACACAATACCCGCAGAACGTATGATCACAATAACAGTATGATAATACAGCTTAGGTTGTTAGTTCTTAGTTCAGATATTAATCGTCACCAAAAATCTTTCTACATCTAAGAGAAATTAACATTTCTAAATGCAGTACCGAGTACATGGTAACGGAATTACAGTAACGGAATTACAAAAATTTACTTCTGAAAAGAAGGCTACCAAAACTAGGTTATGTCAGGACATGCTGTGCAAAAAACATCAGCAGTGCTGCCTGAATATCCTAGATTTTTTGCAGATCTGAACGAGTTGTAATATCAAAGATGAAAATAAAAATTTCATTTTGTAACATCCATTCTCTACTGGAGAATGGCCCAAATGGTATTGCCATGATATTGTCACTTTTTGTCGATAGCCGGCGCCACTGGCAGTGACTGTCATACAAACTGGGCTTATTGGGTAAATGTAAACTGTGCAATGAAGACACTCATGATGAATATCATCTACTTCTTGAATGTACAGATATAGTAGAACTAAGAATGAAGTACATGCCCAGATATTACTGCCATCATGCAAATGAACTTAAATATGAAGAGTTAATGAATAAGTGTAGTCAAGATGTAAGGATCAGACGGAAAATTACATCCTTTTTAAATGAGGTAATGAAGCTCTGTAAAGACTAATTCTCCAAGGTCCTTGCGACCTGTTTATCAGTTAACATGTTAATTGTCCTGTTGTATGTTATATTTTTTTCGGTCCTTGTGGCCTCCTGTTTCATTCATGTCGTTGTTCACTTCATCTTGCAATTGTTATAAGACTGCACGCACCAGAGGTGCATTTTGTATGTACTTGGTGGAAATAAATAGTTCTAAAAATTCTAAATTCTAATTCTGCATAATTCCCCAATACCGTAGCCTAGCCTTCTCGCCCCAGTGTTGGAGATACACATGTATGCTTACGATAAAATGCATACGTGGATACCTAAGAACGAGAGTTACTCTACATAGGGCGAGGTTGATAAGCGATAGTTTAACATGTCAATAGAGCTCTCTCTTAAAATGGTGCTAAAACTCAGGACAAACAAAAGAACGGTTTAGGAAGTATGCTGGTAATTTGCCTGCATCGCTACATCAAAAGTTTGATGTTCTACTGTCGGTTAAAAAGTGCCGAGGATAACAACAAAAACGCATCCTAAAATACAGCACAACACTGTGATGCATCTTTTGTCAAATTGAAT
Source organism: Notospermus geniculatus (assembly GCA_002633025.1). Lineage (NCBI taxonomy): Eukaryota > Metazoa > Nemertea > Pilidiophora > Heteronemertea > Lineidae > Notospermus > Notospermus geniculatus. Next base: position 404,085 of record NMRB01000271.1, read on the forward strand.
CAGAATAGCAGCATTCAAATACAGAGCTATCGATCTCTATTGATGTGATATGATCAATAATTCATAGATTGAGGAAACAATTAGTAATGTCCAACTTGGGAGTTCATTAAGCCACAAAACCATGATACCGTTTGTGGTAGATTGTATCCTCGGCGGCTTACTGGAGTTTACGCAAAAACGCAACGCAAAACGCAAAATCGCAAAAACCTCACCACCTGAATTTACACAGCCAGGATAGGACTGAAAATGTCACGAATCGAGGTTGCATGGGGAGTAATCATTATTTATACTTTTTCAGTGCGGCGTATTAAAAAGTCTCGATTCGCATTTTCGAACTCGAAATGTGATATGATGAACACACTCATCACATCCTAGACAGCTCTGGTGACCATTATTTTTTGGTATAGAACGCTAGACAAGCCAAGTTTGATCGCAAAAATGTCTATGTCGGTCAGGCCGATAGTCATAGTGTTGTGCATATGCTCCAGGCCGGCTGAACCATTTTGGTTCCAGAAGCCACCAGTAGAGCGTACTACTGTGCACGGCGTTGATTGCCTGCGGTAATGTTTAGGCTACATGATTTGACCATGGTAGGCCTAACCTCTTTTTCACAGGCCACCTTTCCGGTTCGATGTGATAACAAAGCATGCCTATCAGTGTGTAATGCCTGAGTCACAAGTGAAGCAGCCGCCGGAGGATATCTTGACATCGGCATAGTTTTGCGACGTTGCGGCCTGGGACGGATATTCCCACATATCTTTCACATATCCTTGGATAGGATGGTTTTCGACGGGCACCCCGTGGGACACTGGTCACTAATCGGCCGATGTCGGCTGGTGTCTGTCGGATTTTGTTCCGACGAGTTGAAAATGGTTGGCCGATACCGTATAGTCCCCCACCGATGTCCCATCGGGTATCGGCCCGCTGTTCCTCCGGCAGTAGGGCGATTTTTAAAATCGGCCTCCGATCGACATCGGAGGGGACTCGGTCGCGCACCCATGGGCGCATCTGCCGGACTTCGACCAGTGTCCGAAGGATATCTGGGCCCCCTGATGACGGCCGAAAATCGTCCGATCTACTCGATGCCTGGTAGGGAGGGGGCTGACCGGTGGCTGGTGGGACCCCGACGGGCGTGTCAAGGATTATGAAGGATCCCAAGCGCCAGCCGCTACTCGCCGCAAGAAAATAACTCCGAGTTATTTTCTTCCGATCGCCTACGCGGCGCGCTACCGAGCTCAGGACAGCCGTAGATATCCTCAGGCCACCGGCCGGCAACCCGTAATTTCCCCCTTTTTTAGCCCGTACGGTGGTGATGTGACTGTACACTCATGGAAAAAAGTAAATGGACAGCAGTTTTTCTTGAATATCTCCAAACCATTGCCATGTAGGAGACTGAACCTAACATTTGTGATAGCAAAATTTCTTGGCTATCTGATGATGTCAAAGTCCAGAAAATCCGGTGAAATCCACCTTTGATAGAAGGAATTTTGTAAAGTCATGTTTTTGGCTCCTTTTTTATTTGCAGGTTTTCACTGGAAATTTTTATAGGAGTGTGTTCCTCTCATCGAGAGCTTTCAATTATTTTAATTAGAAAGGTGGTTTTAAACCACTTTTATCAAAATTATTCTGCACATGCCAGACACACCTTTGACACAGACCCTTGCTGTCATTGTCCTGTTGAGTAGATCAGAATAAATAGCTATTCAATAGGTTTTTGTGTGTTGGCATGTGCCTGTGGTGATAGGCCTGCACTCAGTTGATAGGAAATTCACCATACAATTCAAATAGCGTCAAATTGAATTTAGATCAATGAAGTTTACAGTTAGTCAACCACCAGTTACTCAGTGGAGTGTCACAAGTGAACCGTGTTAAAATTGACCCTATGTAGGAAATTGACCATCTGACCACTACCTTCCATGACTTGGTTTTGCTCATTCATTGTGAAGTAGAAATGACAACACAGCTCATAATAGGCCGGGGGGGGGGGGGGTTTCAAAGGTGTGTCTGGCCTGTTCAGAATAATTTGGATAAAAGTGGTTAAAAACCACCCTTCTAATTAAAATAATTGAAAATTCAAGATATGATATGAAAGCTCTCGATGAGAGGAACACACTGCTATAAACATGTTCAGTGAAAACCTGCAAATGAAAAAGTAGCCAAAAACATGACTTTACAAAATCCATTCTATCAAAGGTGGATTTCACCGGATTTTCTGGACTTTGACATCATCAGATAGCCAGGAAAATTTGCTATCACATATGTTAGGCTCAGTTTCCTACACCACAATGGTTTGGAGATATTCAAGAAAAGTTCTGTCCATTTACTTTCTTCCATGAGTGTAGATGTAGTATAAGCGGCGCGCTACCGAGCTCAGGACACCCGTACATGTCCTCGGGCCATCGGCCGGCAACCCGTCATTTTCCCCATTTTTAGCTCGTTCGGGCGTCGCAAACACATCCTTGGCAGAATCGGTGGAAATGTGACTCAGGCATAACCCAGAGCTTAGATCAAAATTTGAGCCTACCTGGCTGTCTCCATGCGTGAATGCTATGCCGTGGAGGAATAGGAACTTCTATATTTACGCACGCACGTGGGATCATCATGACGTCACCCCATGACGCTGTGGCGTGCACTATGATCCACCGGTCAATGACAACTCTGTACCCCCCTATCAGACATTCGACATTTATTCGACGCCTGTGAAAAAAGTGGTCGTCCAGGAATCGACAGTTTTTCACCCAGAGCACAATATCCTTGCTCCAGGAATTCACAGCTTCTTCTTTTTTGAGATTCAGAGCATCACATTTTTCACTTGTCGGAACACGGAACGCCAGGAATTCGAGGTTTTTACGGTTAGTCTAACAAAAACTACGGAAAAAGAAACAAATGAGAACCCCATTTCATGTCGTGTTACTCACTCCCCTAGCAGAGAATTGACGAACTATCTTAGATGTTCCATGTAATATTTGCCACCCAGCTGATCTGCTGATGGCTCTGCTTTATGTCCTGGGGAGGGAAAACAATGGCAGATGCAGTCATGCCGTTTGCTTGTCATGGTCATGCTGATTGCTGGTGTTATGATTTCTAACACGTGCTTGATATCGACGTAGGCCTAGGTCATACATAATATGGCATCGATTTTTCATGCTCTCTCCTTGAAAACTGGGGAAAATATTGAAAATTTTACTGAAGACCATTTCTTTCTGATGGCTGGCAGCTATGGCATCAGAGTCGCCGAGTGCGCCGTGATGCTGAAAACGAGATCGAGGCTGGAAAAACGTGGTTGTTGGGATGACTGATCGCGATCGTCAGACATGCAACGGTGTTTCGACAGCCCGTTCTGCCCCGCCGACAGGAATTCACCAAAGGTCATTTGTTTTTATTTCAGACATTCGACGAAAATTCACTGCTGATTTTTTCTCAGTTCGTCAGGCACTCGACGCTTGGGAAAGTTTTGAAACCTCAGGATGCGACGCAATTCGGCGTCGCATTAGCGTCGACCCCTGATAGGGGGGTACAGAGTTGTCATTGACCGGTGCATGATGTAGGCCTATCCGCTGGCACTACGTTGACACTGTGACCATGGTGACGTCCCTCGATATGATGAATTCCGACCGCGTACAGATAGTTTGTCGATGTTTCAATTTTTTGTGGCAAAATTCTCAGCCTTTGCTGACCTGAATGCAGAATTTTCTAGCATTTCAGGACATTTGGTAAAATTGGGGGAAATAACGTGTAGCTACAGGCTTATTTTAGGCCGAATACATGTAGGCCTACAGGTTGAACAGCATTGGGCCGCCCAGCTGTTTGTCTTCGCGGCAGAACTCACGGTCTACTTGGAATTGGTGCGTTGGTTGAACAGGAAAAGACACAACCTCGTTCCCAGGGGTCGTTCGCTTTCTGACAAAATGGCGGTCGCGTCACTAACCCCTGGAATCAGCTTCGGTTAATAATCCAGGAATCTTGGACTAAGTATAGGTGGCAGCATGAGTCAAAATAATCAATTTGAAATACTTACTTGTGCTTTTTAAATTCCTTTTACAAAAAATCATCAAACCTGGATATAGATAACCTTCTAGTTTGATCCAAAATATTTTGAAAATTTCTTTGGGTATATTCTTGGGTATATTTGACGGTTTCCCGTCAACCAATCACGTGCGTTAAATCCAAAGCTGATGCCAGGGGTTAGTGAGCGAGTGGTCCGAGGTTGTCTGAGCGAACTATACCCCTGGGGACGAGGTTGGAAAAGACAGCTATGAAAATAATGATTTGCGTTTTTTCGTCATCATGGTCATTGCGTTTTTGCGTAAACTCCAGTAAGCCATCCTCGGCGACGGGATGACGGTTGGTTGTTGAAGGATGTCCAATTCGAGTGTTCGTCATCAGTTAAGTAGGGCCTGTATGTCTACTAACAGTTCTCGGTGGTTGACAGTGCTATAAAATGGAACTGAATACACCAACCACAATGACTCTCCACTGCAGAGAACGACGTCACTATCGTGGTCCGACAAAAGCAAGCAGCACACCAGGCGACTTTGCAAGCAATCTTCCCGCCAGCCACACCAGACTGTAGGCGATATCGGCTTCTGATATTGTGTGACAGTCTATGGGCGAACATCCTGGCGAGGGGATTCGAAGCATCGTTGTCCAGCGTACACCAGGCGTGGCATCCACGTCAGCTTAGGGATATGAGAGTTTCACCGAAAGCTCGTGCCCTTTAACTAATAAATCGACATTCTGTGCCTCCCTGCATCCAATGAGGATTCCGCCACCGGGTTGTCTTAGTTCGACCTCGACTGGACTTTGACAGAGAGGGGCCTTAATTGAAATACAGTGATGGCCCTTGAGGGGCATAAGTATCTTCTACCACTTAAATTATTTATACTGGTTTCCCACAAGACTATCCTTACTAGCTGTCCTCCTGCTTTTTAATTGCACTATTATCTTTTCAATGATCGCAGTTTCATTCAGTCGCCATTGCTGTGCGGAGCAAAACTTCATCGTCAGTTTTCCACGAATTTGCTGTTACATCTAATACCACTTCCCGATTCAATAGATGTTACAGCATCAAAAATGTTTATGATATTTCATGTCAGCCTAATGTAGGGCCTACATGTAGGGTCTAACATGTCTAACATCTGCAGCCGACGACTTCGACTTGATAGGCAGACCGCGATTTGCCTCTGGTTTGAATACAGCCTCGGTTAGACTGGTTACAATCTTTGCCGCTGCACTCCGGCGGCGCTGCTGTCCGTTGCAAAGACGGGAACCAATCTAACCTCGGCCTCGGGGATTAATCAACCCTTGCTCTTCACGTCCGTCGCATGAGACACTAAGCCGTACCACGTGATGCCATGTACCTGCCTATACCTTGCTTGGCACCAGCGTTACATTTCCGGTTGTTACAACTGTACAGACCATTCGCAGCTATCATCAGGACATGTCCAACCACTAATAACCAAGTTGGAATTTCGTTGATGTAAATAGTGATCGAATGTTTCATGCTGTATTTCAAGGGCCCTGACTAGTGTGTAGCAAAGTTCAGTGCGACGTGTACGGCATGATATCCGTTGCAATATTCAATAATTATATTTTCCATTCAAAGTTTCAATATTTTATGCAATGTTGAAATTATTTCATGCAATGTTTGTTATTTTATTCAAAGTTTCGATTTTTTATGCAATACATGTACCGTAGGCCTATTTACTTTTATTTTATTCGATGTTTGCACTTTATAATGCAATCTTGAAAATTTGTCGTTCAATATTCACCAATTTTTATATGCAAAGTCGAAATATTTTATGCAATGTTCGGAAAGTTTTCGTTCGATATTAGACAGGTTCAGATCGGTCCCGAGTCCGAGTCCGACTCCGACTCCCACTCAGACTCGAGTCGGGAGTCGTGACGTCAGCGCGACGTTCAGAAAAATCGCGTCCGGGAAGTCAGTTCGAAGGCCTAGCAGACGACGCATTTGGCATTTGACATTTGGGTGGTTTTCGCCGTTTTAAAGTGGGTTATGGATGCTGAAGTGTGTTTATTGTTAGATGACAGTTCAGCAGAATCCTCTGATGAGGAAGACATCCTTATAGGGTTGATGACCGGCCTATTTGATCGAAAGAAGCCCAACAGGCATGAGCCCATCGATCATCGTCACTTCGACCGATTCCATCTTGATTATTTTTCTGATGCGGAGTGTAAAGCCTTCCTCAGGTTCGAAAAAGCTGACATTCCAAGATTGCATCAAGCGTTGGAAATCCCTGAAAAAGTTGTCACCTAAAGTGGAACAACTGCAAGTGGAATGGAAGCCTTAGCCATAACCCTCCGTAGACTTGCCTATCCTAATCGGTTGGTCGATCTAATTCGTTTGTTCGGTCGTTCCAAGGAACAACTTTAATTCCATGATTTTCAACACAACTGTGGACATCATTTACGAACAACATGGTCATCGCCTGCGCACACTGAATCAACCCTGGCTCAGAAGGGACAACATTGAACTCTTTTGTCAGGCAACACAGAGGAAAGGGTGCCCGATGACAAACATCTTTGGGTTTGTTGATGGAACGGTCAGGCCTATTTGCAGACCTACCAGAGAGCAACGAATGTGCTACAATGGTCACAAGAGAGTAAGGACCTGAGGTTCACCATCCTCGAAACATGTCCAGATGAGACGACCCTCCTTAGTACAGAGTTGAAATGGATGTGGACCCTTAAAACCATCCCCCCTCAGGTCTTAACACAAGATGCTGAGGTTCTGAGTCCCTAGTTTGGCATTCGTGCTCTTCTCGTTCTCTCCCCCTGGTATGCCTATTTCGTTGTAGGTTTTCCAGTTGTGGAGGGCACGTGGCTCCCCGTCTGGTCCAGGCCTTGTTTTTCCCTCCCCCCCCCCTTGCTGTATTCCTCCCCGCCCTATTCTTCTCATTGCTCAGTGATTTGCATTATCCATTCTGATTTTGTCCTACAAATCTGGAAGTTGACTTCCTTTATATTCTTTTACTTTGTGTTACCCTTCCTGCATCTTTTTCCTTTGTGCTTGTATGTATTACACATGTCATATTTATTAAACCCTTTTCTTTCAGCTAAATCAGTTTCTCCTTAATTACATCCACTCTCTTTATTAGGTCCAGCAACCATCCGTGGGGCTTGGACACTTTTCTTTCCTTAATTACATCCACTCTCTTAATTAGGTCCAGCAACCATCCGTGGTGCTTGGACACTATTCTTTCCTTAATTGCTCACTCATCCTGTCTACACAGGTGTTAGTTCTACATTCGGGTTTCAGCTCTGTCTTTTCTAGAGTTTCAGATTGTAAAGTTCCACTTGAAAAAGACCCCGGTTGGGGTCGAAAATTCGTGAATTCTGGAGATTGACTTCTTGCTTATGACAAGCACCATGGTATGTCACATGTGGGGTTTAGATCAATAGACTTGCATCCGGTGGCCTGTTAAAATCGCGAGGCAAACCCAGGAATTCGACTGTCTTCGCGACGTTGAAATGCCAGATTTAAGCCATAATGCAGTTGAAGGAGGAATGCCTATTTTTTACCCTTACATCACAGATGACACCTCTTTCGCCATCCGACAGAGCACGAAACAGTTAAATCTTACATAACAACCCCCTGGAATAATTAAATTAATGATTTTAAGAAATTATGATGGTGCATTAAGGTCTCACACACCAGTGAGGCGCCCAGGCAACCACGGAGCCTGACCTGCAGCGACATCGAAATTCACATCATCATCTTCTAAAGCATGTAGCGCTGACAATATCGTCATGGCACACATCATATCATACATTTTTGAAAAGCTTACAGCTCAGAACTGGCCAGGCATGAACACTGTATTCTTGCGCACAGGGCACTGATAATTTGCTCATCAAATCTCCAAAACTATCTCTTCACAAAATAACTAAGGCATTAGTCTTAAAGAAATTAAAAATCGGCACACGATAGGACCATATGGATGGAAATCAATCGTGTTTAAAGTACTAGATTTTTGGGGGGTGACAAATCGGGCCTCGTCCCCACTGGTGAGTGAGCCCTTAATACATATCGGGTACCCCCAAGTGCCCGTTTTCACCACAGAAATGAAAAATATGGCTTATTACAAGCACCATGGTATGTCACATGTGGGGTTTAGATCAATAGATTTGCATTCGGTGGCCTATTAAAATCGCGAGGCAAACCCAGGAATTCGACTGTCTTCGCGACGTTGAAATGCCAGATTTAAGCCATAATGCAGTTGAAGGAGGAATGCCTATTTTTCACCCTTACATCACAGATGACACCTCTTTCGCCATCCGACAGAGCACGAAACAGTTAAATCTTACATAAAACCCCCCTGGAATGATTAAATTAATGATTTTAAGAAATTATGATGGTGCATAAAGGTCTCACACACCAGTGAGGCGCCCAGGCTACCACGGAGCCTGACCTGGAGCGACGTCGATATTCACATCATCATCTTTTAAAGCATGTAGCGCTGACAATATCGTCATGGCACACATCATATCATACATTTTTGAAAAGCTTACAGCTCAGAGAACACCTCTGGCCAATTTTCAAAATCATCCAGCTCTGTATTGATTGCTGAAGATGGCAATTCCAAATCCCACACGTGCCTTGAAAATGGCAAAAAAACCTGGAAATCTACTCCAAGGCCTACAAACTTCACAATTACCATGGTATGAGAAAAAAAAATTCTCAACCATGTGCTTGCATCATAACAAATCCAAAATGCATGCATTTTGGATAAGGGGGGGTCATCGCAGCTTTTTTTTCGCTATGGCCCTTCAAAATCTCACCTTCATAATTCAGCTATAAATAGCTGGCCAGGCATGAACACTGTATTCTTGCGCACAGGGCACTTTGATAATTTGCTCATCAAATCTCCAAAACTATCTCTTCACAAAATAACTAAGACATAGTCTTAAAGAAATTAAAAATCAGCACACGATAGGACCATATATTATATGGATGGAAATCAATCGTGTTTAAAGTACTAGATTTTTGGGGGGTGACAAATCGGGCCTCGTCCCCACTGGTGAGTGAGCCCACAAGTCTACAAGTACATGTATAACTGTCCTAGAAGCGAGGTTAGGAAATCGCACAGTGGGTTTCGTGACGAAATTCAGTCGTCGGTCGACACGCATTCGACAGCGGCTCACCAGCTCGTCAGGATTGCGACGTTTGCCTTAAAGTCTACTCGACAGGAATTCGACAGGGGTGTATAAAAAACAAAGACCTAAGACCTAAGATCTAAGACCCAGTAAAAAATGCAGACCTCACAAGGTAAAAAACCCAGACCCAGGTAAAAAACGCAGACCCTCACAAGGTAAAAAACAAAGACCCAGGTAAAAAACGCAGACCTCACAAGGTAAAAAACAAAGACCCAGGTAAAAAACGCAGACCCTCACAAGGTAAAAAACAAAGACCCAGGTAAAAACGCAGACCCTCACAAGGTAAAAAACGCAGACCCAGGTAAAAAACGCAGACCCTCACAAGGTAAAAAACAAAGACCCAGGTAAAAAACGCAGACCCTCACAAGGTAAAAAGCAAAGACCAAGGTAAAAAACGCAGACCCTCACAAGGTAAAAAACAAAGACCTCTGTCTTTTTTCAGAGAGGGTTTGAATTCATCATTGAGGTGTGATTCTTTTAGTAGTTGATCCTCTGTTTTCGTGTGGTAAAAGGGGTGACCGTAAAATGAGAGGGGCTCAGTTTTAGGCCAGCCCCGCCTGTCCTATGTCTGCTCACTAAAGCAGACTTGTCTGACTGCAGCCAGGAATCCCACACGTGCCTTCAATTACCGATCACTTACTGGTTGCCAGAGGAGGCCTACGTGATGATGGTGTAACACCGAAACCTCCCTGTCCTATCTGTTCCCCTTGACATGGTCAGCTTCATTATAATTAAAAATCTTCTCAACGTAACTCATTCATTTGATCTTTAAAAGTAGGGCCTGTTATCAGTGTTGACCTACATGTACAATCCCAGAATCAGATCAAAGGTTCCTATGAACTGTGAGAAGCTGAAAAAATAAACTAGCATTGTAGGGTGGTATTTGTTTTTAATTACTGCTAAGAGCAAATATTTGGCCTCGACAGCTGTTGTTACCAGGAAATCCTTTTATATTTTCTGGCCTGTGTTGTTCAGACATATCAGAAAGAGGAAATCATCTGTGAAGCAATTAGTGTGAGGGAAGGAGACTCACCAGGCTGAAATCAAGTTACTCCTCTTCTGATCGTTTGTGAGAGATGAATGACAAGAATGACCATAACTTGGCTCGATCACCCAACACACTAACCAAAGTGAAAGCAAGTAGATCATACACTTCACGACAGAAAAAGGCATTACCATGCCAAAATGATGATGTTGTTTTCAAATGGGGGGGGGGGG
>NMRB01000271.1:414484-443222 GCA_002633025.1 Notospermus geniculatus
ATACCACACTCTTTGATTAAGAACATAAACCAGTTGGAATAAGATGTAGGCCTGTAATATCCAAATGGGTCTTTGTTTTTTACCTTGTGAGGGTCTTTGTTTTTACCTGGGTCTTTGTTTTTTACCTTGTGAGGTCTGCGTTTTTTACTGGGTCTTAGGTCTTGGGTCTTAGGTCTTTGTTTTTTATACACCCAATTCGACAGTTACGGAAATTACTTACCTCAGACGCTCGACGGCAACACGACACCATATTTTTTTTGATTCGCCAGGTATTCAGCGGTGGAGAAATTTTCGTTCACCCAGAACTCGACGCCAAAGCGGCGTCGAATTGGCGTCGACCCCTGAACGGTGCATTACCTGATGAAAGGGTTAGTCACGCTGAACAGCACGTTGAACTTCTCAAGTGATGAAAGGTATGGCGGCCATTTTTGTTTCGACATAGTATCAGTCAGCCTCGGTGTTACCTCTGGCTACGCTGTATACAGGTTGGACAGGAGACCAGTCTTATCAATGTGGGGAGGGATAAAGAGTCACCTAATGCACACAGTCGTGCTTTAATATGAAATAGATACGAATAAATCATGCTCGAAGCGACGAGGAAAATTTCATTTCAACACGTGAGTGACGGACGCACTTTCAGTCATCCTGACTGGAACGTGTTAACGGTATCCCTTTTACACTGTGCCGTTGCCTGCTTTCTGAGGAGAGGATGTGTGTCGGCAGCCTTGTGTCCTCTGGACAAAAGATACATTTGCAGCGGGTCTGAAAAGGAAGCAGCATGTATAAACAGGCGTTTCATTATAAAAAATGATCAATGCTGCGTATATCAGAAAAAGGTAAGTTGAGGGGAATTATAATAGGAGCTCTCAGTGAGTTGAACAATAGGTGTCAGTATGGTCCAATCCAATGCCAAGCGGACACATTCTGGTTGACTGAGCACAAATCAGGAGAATTTTCTATTGTATGGCTCGCTAGAACTTCGCTGCGGCCATATTTTGGCGATAAGCGCCGCTCACTGCTCTTTCTAGACTCAGTACCTGAAGCCTAGTTCATACTTCGTCGAGCGATTATCGTCGGTAACCGATCGCACGACCACGCGTTCGACAGCGAACCCGTCGCACGATTTAGTCGGCGTCCGATCGCGAGACTTGAGTCATTTCATAACGCGTCGCCGTCGCAAAGTCAGACTCCAGATTTTGATCGCGAGTCGGACGCAGATGGTCTTGCGTCGAAGTATGAACTAGGCTTAATGCACAACCGACGGATCAAATAATTCGCGAGTAGGCCTACAAAGTACAGTACTTCCACACTGTGGCCACTGAATAACCACCTGTCTGATTCTTCCCTGGCCGAATACATAGACGTGAATACAGGCTGGTATTCATAAAAGTTAGCAAATGCTTTTACTTAAGATCTGCTCAGCAGTGTCCAATGTAAATGTACTGCAAAATTTAAAGTAAAAGCATAGCTTTTATAAATATCAGCCAAATGATTGAATTGTCAGCTCTTTCGACGAACTCTTTTTATTCACCGAGCCATTTTAGCCGATGAAGTATGAGGTAATTAGGCAAATGCCATTTTTGCCACCGATTAGACACCACAGGGGAAAGGCGCAGCTTCACTATTACAACGTTTTTGGGTATCTAGTGGCTCTATCGATCGAAAATCTCTATAAGAGAGTACTTGTTTATCATGCTTGGGCCAAAAGTTATAAGGTGATATACAATTCATCCTTCTACAGACGGGAGCCTCGAACTCTTTTCGCCGGGTGGTACAAACAATGCATAATCTTTGCAGAGCCTAAGTACTGCATACTTTATGACATAATTAAAGGCAAATTGTTTGGAAAACTGCATTTACCTCGAAAAATGAGAGAATGTTTTGGAATAAATCTTATGTATCGTGCCATCAACATGTGGTACATGTTTATCTTTTGTGGGGATATTAACACAAGCCGAAGCACAATTTTTATGTATGCAATTCAGGAAAGAGAACGGGGTAATGAGGTCTTTTTGACAGGAAAGTACCTAACTTCGTATATTTTAATGTGCACTACTGCACAGTATTGCAAATACGCTGCGCCACTCTCCTATCGTGACTATCTCTTGATGCAAGAATGGGATGCACATGTCCTTAGAAAACGTGCGACTAGAATTTACCTCCATTTCTTGAATTCCACCAATATTCGCCGAAAATATTTAATAGCTGTGGTGAAAGGTCATCCAGAGAAAATGAGAACGAACACCAGAGATGGAATAAGATATGGCCATATGACAAGTGTTCTGTTCATGATTTGGAAATTCAAGCCACTTGTTATTCTCTCGATTGAGTTTTTATCGATACCGACTCCGGAGCAGCCTTCAAAACCGTGCTCCATCAATAAAATTGTCATGGATGGTTTGTCGCGTCCTTACAGCAGTCACGCAAGAAGCAGCCGTGGCCTGTGTAAGCCTTTTTGTTGGGCAAACAAGATTGGAGACATATTTAATCCAAATTTTAGGTATTACAAAAACGAAGGAATTGCACGTAATTTGGTCGTCCTAAAGAAGAGATAAATCGACACGTATTAAAAAAATATTTGACGTCCTGTCATAAAATATTGGAAATTATTTGTCAGATAAAAAATTATTTCCCGAGGCGAGGCTAGAATTTACCTCCATTTCTTGAATTCTTTGAATTCCACCAACATTCTTGAATTTCTTGAATTCCGCCAATATTCGCCGAAAATATTTAATAGCTGTGGTGAAAGGTCATCCAGAGAAAATGAGAACGAGCACAAATGGAGGCGAGGCCTCGGGAAATAATTTTTTATCTGACAAATAACAGATATTTTTTTTTATCATTACTCAACCTCGTAGCATGCAGGAATGATGAATGTTTGCACGACCCAGAAGAGGCAGAAGACAGTTGTTTTTCGGTTGGGGTAAAATAATGACCTTGGCCATAAAATAACCAAAATCATTTCATAGCACGTGACCGTCAATTCTGCGCTGTGATTGGTTCACATTCTCTTGAGTAATGATAACAAGGAATATTGCGCAATCTAGCCAGCAGCACACCAGGCGATTACGCAAGCGATCTACATGTAATCGCCACCGATCTTCTCGCCAGCCACTGCAGACCGAGGCGACATCGCTTTGGCATTGTTTGACATTTGGGCGAATACTGCTCGGGAGGAAATTCAACGCATCGCTCTCCAGAGCCCCTGTCCCCCTGGCGTCAACAGCTGATATTACTCGCTGGCGACAGATCGCCAGGGTCTTCAAAACCGTTCTCCTTCTCGCACTTGGTTTCGACCCTGGCTACATTCGTGCCATTTTCGCGGGGATCCAGCATTGGACTCCGCCGAATTTAGCAAATCACAGAAGTTTCCATCCCGTCTTTACACTCGCCCCAGTGTTCAGTTGGTATAGACCCACTAAACACTGGCAAGATTGGCGCCCATATTGGTTCCCGAAACTACCGCTAGAGAGTGCTGTCAGTTGGTAGCTTCGGTAACGGGCGACAACAATTTTGTAAATTATTTTAGAATGAGCCCGGGGAGCCCCTTGCTGAGTGACATTGACCTCGGCACATGTAGCAACTGTCATAACAACGTGGAAGCTGTCATGCCAGTGTGTGCCCCGCCAATGTCGAAAGCATCGGCAGTAACTCAAAAATTGCCATACCCCGTGGGCAAAATGGCCATTGTAACCCCGCTAAGGGCACTTTTGAGGGCTTGAACCTGCTTGGGTTTAAGCCAGTTGTACTCCGTGAACCGTCGTTTGTTGACTAAAGACAAAGCAATTTTTGATTTGAGAGAAAATTGTAGATGACTTCTTTCAAAACTCATAATCTTTTGCCATGTTTGCCCTTCATGGTCGTCGCCATTTTGTACAGTAAGGGTGATCATGTGATCCAATGTTACTCGCAATGGGAATTCGTTATGACGTCACACCCCCAGTTTTCTGGGGGCGAAATGGCCGCCCGTTAATGAAGATAAGATAATTTATTACTCTCTCACCCACAGCAGAACATAGAGGTTTAAAAAAAATTACAGCTCCTAAATGACATCACTCTCTAGCGGTAGCTTCGGAAACCAAAATGGATTGCTGCCAAAAGTGAAGGATCATCACTAGACGGCAGCGTCCATAACTAACTTCCATATTGATACTGATGGCAGGTGTGGACCCAGGATTTGGGGAAGGGGGTGCCTTCTGCTAGGACACTGAACTTTACGCCAAATTCCAGAATTTCACGATCGATTTTACAGATTTTCTGATTAAAGGGGAGGCGAGCGCCCGGCGGCCCCTTTGGACCCGCGCTTGTTGAAGGCACGTCTTCAAATTCGAGGCGTACGAGTTAATCCATAACTTAAACCACCCTCCGATGTGGCTTAAGTTTTTACGGGGTTTAAGCCAGACTTGAAGCTTAGCTTTAGTTGGTGCATACTGACTTCAAGTTTAGTTCCAACTTAAGTTAGGCTTAAGCTGAATTTCGGCTTAAGCCGCAGTGGTGCATACGGGCCTATATGTTCAAAGCTATTTAAAGGAACGTCTGTATACTTTTATGTTTTATATCTGACCTGAAATGGACAGCAGGCCAACATGATTGATTGATTATGAGTATCAATTAGCTTAGCAGTCGAAGGGCTTGCCTGTTGATCAGGAAAATGCACATAATTGGAGTCCACGCTGGCCTCACTCGGACTCAGCAAATCATGTGGAATCGATAGACAGGTTCAGATCGGTCCCGAGTCCGACTCCGACTCCCACTCAGACTCGAGTCGGGAGTCGTGACGTCAGCGCGACGTTCAGAAAAATCGCGTCCGGGAAGTCAGTTCGTCGTTTCAACGATAGATGTCACCCCGTAGGCCTAGCAGACGACGCATTTGGCATTTGACATTTGGGTGGTTTTCGCCGTTTTAAAGTGGGTTATGGATGCTGAAGTGTGTTTATTGTTACCAGTTCAGCAGAATCCTCTGATGAGGAAGACATCCTTATAGGGTTGATGACCGGCCTATTTGATCGAAAGAAGCTCAACAGGCATGAGCCCATCGATCATCGTCACTTCGACCGATTCCATCTTGATTATTTTTCTGATGCGAAGTGTAAAGCCTTTCTCAGCTTCGAAAAAGCTGACATTCCAAGATTGTAGCAAGCGTTGGAAATCCCTGAAAAAGTTGTCACCAAAAGTGGAACAACTGCAAGTGGAATGGCAGCCTTAGCCATAACCCTCCGTAGACTGGCCTATCCTAATCGGTTGGTCGATCTAATTGGTTTGTTCGGTCGTTTCAAGGAACAACTTTCCATGATTTTCAACACAACTGTGGACATCATTTACGAACAACATGGTCATCGCCTGCGCACACTGAATCAACCCTGGCTCAGAAGGGACAACATTGAACTCTTTTGTCAGGCAACACAGAGGAAAGGGTGCCCGATGACAAACATCTTTGGGTTTATTGATGGAACGGTCAGGCCTATTTGCAGACCTACCAGAGAGCAACGAATGTGCTACAATGGTCACAAGAGAGTGCATGCTGTAAAATTCCAGGTTGGAAAAAGGCAGAACCGTGAATTATCAAAATAAAATAAAAAAAGAGACTACAGGAGTGCAATAGTTCATACTAATTAAACAAGTAGCAACTCTGCCTGGGAAGAAAAGTGCACTTTTGGCCAAAATACTATATTCCAACAAATAAGGACAAGGGTTGAAAAATTGGGGCCGGAGGTAGTTTTAACTGACCTAAAATGAACTTTTGCAGGATAACTGTATTCTGATGTATTCTCTTACAGAGTGTTGTGGTACCCAATGGCTTAATTGCTAATCTGTATGGGCCCATGGAGGGAAAGCGACACGACTGTGCTTTGTTAAGAGAGAGCAACAACTTACAAGAATTAGAAGCTGCTGAAAACTTGAAGAGAAATGATGGAACCCAACTGGCTCTCTATGGTGATCCTGCCTATGTTATCCGTCCAACACTTTTTCGGCCATTTGCTGGGGCAAGACTCACACCTCTGGAGCAGGAGTTCAACAGCAGAATGTCAACAGTTCGAGAATGTGTGTAGTGGGGCTTCGGGAAGATTGTACAGGAATTTGCCTTCCTTGACTTCAAGAAGAACTTGAAGTTGTATCTACAACCAGTAGCAAAATACTACCTAGTCGGTGGTATCCTCAGCAATGCTCATACATGCTTGTATGGTAGTGTCACTTCAAATTATTTTGAAGTTGGACCAGGGACACAAGCTGAAATGATGGACATATAACTCAACTGTATTTCAAAATAAAACAGTGAATATAACAGTAATAAAAATAGCAATTCTTGAATTATCACAATTGTGGCACAATACTGTGCAAATGTTTTGTTACACCCCTGAAATGCATTGAGTTGTTTCCCTTCAGAAAACAATACCCGATACCGGTACTAAGTCTCAAAATGTCTACTTAGCATGATCAGTAAGCTTATTTTCTTTCAGGTTCAGTTCACGCTCTCTTAACGCAAGTTCCCTTTCTTTCAGTCTCAATTCAAGCATCGCTCGTTCATGAGCTAAGTTCATTTCCCTTTCCTTCAACTGATTGCGTGTTTCGTTCTTCTCCTTAAGGTAATCCAGTATGTCATCCATAGATGATTTATTCTTCTGTTTCTTTGGTGGAGTGTCAGCAGGATCTGAAAGAAAGGAAATGGTGAACATTTGCATGCAGACACCTCTTTACAATAGAGCTCCAGTGGCTGTGAAGCTATAACATTTGTTTTTTATCTGCTGCGTTTATAAGCACTCAAGGCTGATCCTAGAATAGTCAGTAAATTATGAAAAATAAAAGGCTAGAAAAAACATTAGGCCTACCGGTACCCCAAGAATCTACTTACCTACAGCTGAGGCAAGGCCTTCCATGGCACGTTTTCTTATAGCTTTTGCTTTTTCTTCTTCTTTTTCATGGTTTTTTTTCGTTTCCTTTTTCTGTTGTGCTGTCATCTCTGCTTCTATTCTGAGGTCATTTGCCTCCCTGATTAGCTCATTCCTCTCACTAATCTCCTCGTCAGTTCCTGATCTGCAAAATGAAGACAATTTTCACATAGGCTTACCACAATTTAAATCCATTTTTCATGCCCCTTTTTTCTCTTTTTTGCACAAATCTTATGGCAAAAACATTACCTATGTGTGTTAAGGGCACAGTTTGATGCACCATACATGTACATAATTGACTGACAAAACCTTTACTGGTACAATGTGTTTGAGCCCAAAGCTCCTATAACTCCCAGTAAGAATCTTTGCTGTGAAAAGGGCCTAGGGACCTAATATGATAGGCCTACCTGATCTTATGATAAATACTTACGGTCGAATAGATACCAGTTCATCTTTTTTGAATTTACTGAGGAGCACACCAAAACGTTCCACAATGCCTCTTTCTGTTGCCTCCTTTCCCTCATCCTCAAAGGTTGCATTGAAATTCGCCAGCACATCTTTCCACTTTGACGGCTCAGAAAAGGTGTTGATGGCCACTATTTCCTTGAGAAGAGCAGTATCCTTCACAATTGTAAACTTGTATAGCTTCCTTTGCTGAGGAGTTGTTGCCATTTTCTAAAGAAAAGAAGACTGAGAGTGAGACATATCAGACTGGACTCGTGGCAGGCACAGTGGCAGGCAGTAGTCCACAGAACAGTGGCAGGCAGTAGTCCATCCCTCACTAGCCTAGGCCTACCGGTAGGCTTATAGGCCTACTCAGTCAGACTCATTTCTGAGTTTGATGACGTCTCAATTCCATCTTGGTTGGAGGAATTAGGGCCTAGGCCTACATGTAGTTAGTATAATTCCTCCAACATGTCCAAGAAGATTCCATGCAGTGCAGCAGATAGGCCTAGATAGGCCTACCCTAGGCCTAGTGCCTAGGGCAGGCCTTTGCTTACACATGTTACATGGCCTAGGCTAGGCCTAGCCTAGCTGCCTTAGGCCTACCGGTAGGCCTAGGCCCTAGGCCTACTATAGGCCTGAGATTATGAGATGAGTCGAGTAGCCTAGGGCCTAATGGACATGATGGACATTGCCAGACACTGAGACAGCACATGAGGACTTCAAGCCATGTACATGATGTAGGCCCCTAGGCTAGCCTAGCTAGGCCTAGGCCTACCACCCGGTTGGTGCACACTCACAGTCATGAGTAGGCCTATACATGTATAGGCATGTTCCACACACATGCACACACACAGGCACGCGCACACTGCAGTCATCACCGACGTCGATGACACAGCACAGCAGATGATAGCGCGAACATAGGCCTATCTGCTCGCAATCTCACCCCCTCTATACGCATTTCTCAATCAAGTTTCCGAACAGAAAAATGGATATAACTGTTCTACATAACCAAAAGAGTAACATATCATCAAATTTACGACGATATATTACTTTGAAATACTATTTTTTTTCACGTCGGAGATCACTTACGACTCAGACGTTGTTTACTCGTTTTTCCGAGCGAGTGACCTTTTCTCCTTGGGGAAATCCCACCGGATTTGATGACCTAGATAACAAAAGTGGGAACCACCCGGAGTCGGAGTCGGAGTCGGGACCGATCTGAACCTGTCTGTTAGCACAAATTTTACATTCAATGTTGGGAAAATATTTGTGTGAAAACCAAGTTGCATATGTACGGATGCACAGATATGTGTACATGATGAACGGACAAGAATTAGGTCGCTATGTTAACCCATTCCGAACTTATAACCAAAAACATAAAAGTATCAATATCTCAGCAGCTGCGGCACCTATTATTTTAGTTTTGCGCCAGACGTTTTGTAGATACACCCTTGTACTAATGCACTGTTATGGAATTAAAAAAAATATCAACCCAAAGGGCTCAGCTACAGTAAAAACCGATTTTCACGAAAGCGACCGCAGCGCCCCCTTTTATCTTATTTCGTGCTGAGGTATGATGGTACATCACCATGCAGCAACATCTAATTAAATTTGACCTCATTAAAAATTGTCTAGACGGGCGGTATATAAAGCCTTTAATAATTCACCTTTAACTGGCACGTTACCTGACCTTCGTTTCAAAGATTACCCACCATTCCGTTTTCACACAAATATTTTCCCAACATTGAATGTAAAATTTGTGCTAACATCGAACGAAAACTTTCCAACTTTGCATAAAATATTTCGACTTCGCATCATTGTCACGACAGGTAGTGACAATGATGCTCGTACCTGGCACTGACCTGTCACCGCGCGCGCAACGCGTCATGGGAAATTTTGGGACTACTTGTTGCATTTTCAAGATGGCGGGAATTCCTCGCTTCAGGTTGATAAATTGCAGAATCTCGTCAAATAGGCCTACCTAGGATGTCTCCGTGTGTGAGTATCACATTATCCGTCATGATTATGACATAGATAGGCCTATTTTGTGTGAGATATGCTGTACATGTCCTGTTAGCCACTGGCAGCTGGTTGGTGCGTCGTCACATACGTTTACACTATGTTACAGCAAAGTGACAGTTAGCTGGCGAGGTAAAATCCCAAATAGCATCCCTTTCTTCTCAACAATGTCATGTCTGTGACAATTTCTCATCAGAACTGACAAATCCGTCAATTATTGGCAAAGTCTTCAAGAAATAAACCTCATATCGCTATTTTCCTAGGGTTTACTTTTGTGGCGCAGTAGATCACGTGATCACCCATTTCTGGTTGTGATTCGGCCTGCGTATTTAGAAACACGCCGAATTCGGCGTGATGCGGCTCGTGCGGACACAGGTTGGTGCGTCCATAACGCCGGCTAGCGCCGACCTGTGAAACACAATGACTTTGCATTATAAAAATTGGTAATATTGAACGACAAATTTTCAAGATTGCATTATAAAGTGCAAACATCGAATAAAAAAAAGTAAATATTGCATAAAAAATCGAAACTTTGAATAAAATAACAAACATTGCATGAAAAAATTTCAACTTCGCATAAAATATTGAAACTTTGAATGGAAAATATAATTATTGAATATTGCAACGGATACCATGCCATAGACGTGTCCATTTCAAAATTATTAGAAACTTGGTTGTTTCCATCATAAGACGAACTGTGACTGAGGAAGGACATGATTCAGTAGGCATATGGGGTCGTATTCATAAAGTGGTTCTATTGTTAGAACCGTCTTAGGCCGGTTGCTAGTAGGGTCAACTACGTTACTTGGAACAGGTGTCGAAGACGGTTCTAACGATAGAACCACTTTATGAATACGACCCCATGGTGTTTCGACGGAGGGAATTCGAACCAGGTAGTCTCAGGCCACATACAATATATATTTTATTTTCCCCACTCATTAGTTACCCTAGGTCTCTTAGTACCATTTGATCTCCTCAATTATCAGCATTTTAATTGCTGGTTACCGACGAATATAAAGTTTTGTTCTAAAAGAAGACCAATTTTAATACATTGTAATCCCGTTGCCAAGACAGTGTTTCAAGACAAAACCTGTAAGCTATTAGCATACGCTCCGATATACGTCGCTTTACTACATGATTGAATGTTGCTCCAGTGGTACAGAATTGCGACCTGTTGCACGAAATCCTAGGGACAACTCGATTATTTCTCCTAAGCATGGTGGTCATCGGTATATCATTCGCACTCTTCAAGCTCCTGGCTTATGACTTGGTATTAAATGGTCAACTATCTGTCAGGAATGCCAAGTCACCAGCAGAATGTGGAATAACCTGTTTATACGTCAACGGATGCATGAAATATTCATATCACTATGATAAAACTGGACGATCGTGCAAACTTCTAACTAATATGAACTTCCAGTGTAACACGGAGGCTACAACAAAGGTTGAAAGAGTTTGGAGCAGACTGGTAAATACATTGTGTATCTTTTGTATTATAAAGAAATGGGGTCGAGTGCGATTTTATTTATTTATTTATTTCGTGTTTCACCATCATTCTTGATGGTAGTTCAGTTGGGACTGTAAGCACTGAAATACTTGGAACAGATTTTTAAGGCCTTGTTGTTCCATTTGCCGTCAAATGCTCGACGGCTTGATATGAAACGAATGATCCTATGGCTCTACGGGTCGTGGCATCGAGGGCAGATTCCAAGGTCCTTCGTTTAAACTGTTCTTTTCTGCACATAAATCGTGTTAGAACATTTAGCAGTTGAGATATTCTAAGACGTTGAACTACAAGCGAAAGCCACCTGTTGTTCCTACGAATGCCTACTATATACATTACCACACGGTCCTGGATGCGGCCATTGTCTTAGCAATAGGGATTATCCACAAAAATGTTTTTGTCCTACCCTTCAATTCATCGAAGGTGAACTCGTTTCACTCTGACGTCAACTATCACGTAGACAAAGGAAGTGTATCAAGACTCGATTCCTTTACGGAAAATATCATACGAGGAGAATACAAAGATTCCATTGTGTTTGATACACGCAAAGATTGGCTAATAGTTGACAAAACAGGAACAAATAGACGTATGCTAAAGCAATATGCAGAGAAGGAAAACACACCCTTCATGCCGAACTGTCGTAATGCAAGAAAAAAATTACTGCGAAGATTTTACTTTTTTTCCACATACCTAGTTGCTGCTGTTTATTGCAACTATGGAAATAACGGTGAAATGCATTACTTCCTGCATAAGGTGTCTGATATTGGATTTAGTCTACAGACGACATTTGTGAGAAAACTGCACTTTTATCGGCTCAAGGGCACATTCTGTGCTAATTATTTTTTGCCTCACCCTAAATGGGATGTAAATGGAGATATTCTCATCATCAGTCCATTAAGTAACCAGCCCGGATACATTGGCCTATTCAGATTCAAAAACCAAGACAACTACACGAATTACACTATAAGTATGCTAGGGGAATTGTCCTTATTGTACAGTTTGTATATACTCAACAGAAATCATGTAGAATTCGATCACACAGTGTACATCCTTACAAAATCTGTCGATCTATACACCAATGTGTCCAACTCGTCAAATGACTGGTATTCAGTTGAATTAGATATTGATAAGAAAGTCCATATTCATTATCAGCTATTCGTGACGAAAACAAACAAGCTCATCATTTGGCCTCTGTTAACGGACAAACAAATCGTTCTTGTTTATTCCCTTCAAATGAATGAACCTGGCGTACGCGATATGTGCGACAGCTGATGTGCTGTCGCACATGTTCAAAATGCCAATGCAGGAGGTATGCCTCAGTATTCCTCCCCTGGCGGTGAATTCGGGAACCAACGTGATAAGACTTGTGTCCCTTCCAACCCATACAAAGCCAGTAATAACACCTGGGCTGGACTGATACTACAAAGAAACCTTAGCTGGCAGAAATGGCCGCCATCGTAGTTTCATCACTTGGGAAATTCAACGCACATTCATAGCGTGAATCTTCATCAAGTAAGGTACCACGCGTCAACTCATTCTTTTATGTGTATAATAGTCTCAATACCTGATGGGTAACGCAGATCATTCAAATAGATAAGATTTGAAAAGTTTTGTCGAGTATGCGAAATCGAGGTTGCCTAAAGACCAAAGGTTACGTCAACCGCCACGAGACAGAAAATCTAATTGAAGAGTGGAACTTTAAGAAAATACTGGCGTGGGTTGGGTTGCAGTGGATTTGACATTTCCTTAATTATATCAATTTCTATCTTTAAAAATAGTAATTTTAGCCGAAATTCTCATTTACTTGAATGTCCCATAGCGCTTTCATTCCTCTTGGAAATGAGGAATGAAAGCGGTATGGGACATTCAAGTATATGTAGTGAGAATTTCGGCCTAAGTTACTATTTTTCAAATAAAAAATTATCTTCACACTTTTTGTTTCCATTATTTCAATTTCTATCTATATTTTGTGCAATTTGATAAAATTTTCTCTTCTATTCTTTACTACTCTAAGAAGGGTAGGTATCTAAAAAGCCGAGAGGTTAAGATAAATTATAAGCTACATATACCACGATCAACTGTTCATTATCAGAGAGCGTTGGAAGCCGTTATCGTCCTTCCAACTGTTATATATGCCGAACGATCTGTGTATGTGTTCCGAATAAACCGCAAAACCTCAAACTACGAGTTAAAGAATAAGTATAACATGCAATGTGGAGATGGAAAAATACTGTCATTTATTGCAGGTGATTACGGATATGATGTTGTAGGTATTTGCACTTCAACTGGTGACGCAGATCTGAAGGTCGATTCACCAGTAATTAAGGCTTATGTATTTGACCTGTCAGGGGAACAGAAAAGGGAGATAGTTCTACCCTACGATACGTTAAATAAAACACTGCGCAATAAAAACCGGCAATTCAAGTCTCTTGGTTTCATGATGTGTGGAGAAAATGTTTTTCTGTCTCATTCCTCGTATACGCATGGAAAAAATAAACGTGGTTACCGAGAAAAGATTAGAGGTATCAGTCTGTATAATCTTCGGCCACGACTCTTAACATTTGAACTTGTACTCAAAAGACACTTTACGGACCCTGCACTCGACAGAATAGAGGGTTCAGATTTTGCAGCCGAAATTGGTTGGATGGCCGAGAAAGGCAATGGACTTGAATTCGGATTTCTTGCTGATGCGCGCCGATCAAGCTTCCCTATATCGTGTGATACAGACAATAACTTGTATACCATGATGACCAGTAAAACTGATGGAGAAGCTGTGATGCCTAGGTTTGCAGCCGATCGTGGCTATAACAGAACTGGGGAAGTCGTCTTGTCTGGGGTTACTTACCTGCGGTACCCGAGGCATGGATCAATAAAACAATTCACTGGAAGCAACAACTTTCATTACTCAAAGTTCAGGAGGCGGAGCGACACAAGATTCGTTTTTTCTAAGCTATATCATCATCAACTCAATCAAAAACAATGCAGTAAGAAGCCAGTGAAAGGGCGTTTGGTGTTTAACATTCGGTTTTTGTGGAAGCTTAAAGGGAGTTATACATTGTTCATTGATTCAGACGATCAACTGATTGCTTGGCCTAGGGTTCTGAACAACCGCTGGAGACTTCGACCGATTAAGGTATACAGAGAAGGTTGATAACAAAGGTAAATTGAGAATGTGTCAATTTTTGGCTCACGCCTATGCCAATAACATTGTATTTATGTACAAGATAAAGAATAGCACAAAATTGACACACAAGATGATAATAAGCAAAAAGTCTCTCTTTTCTAGAGTTTCAGATTGTAAAGTTCCACTTGAAAAAGACTCCGGTTGGGGTCGAAAATTTGTGAATTCTGGAGATTGACTTTTTGCTTATTATTAGTAGTATTTATGTACATGTATATAGGTATACAGAGTTTTTTTTAAATGGATAATAAGAGCAGTCAGCCGCGCTTATCGCCAAAAGACGGCAGCAAAGTTTTAGCGGACCAATACAATGCAAATTCTCCTGATTGGTGCTTAATCAACCGTGAATGGGTAATTCGACCGTAGTGACTCCTATTGATCAATTAACAGACAGCTTCTATTGTGCTCTTTTTTTATCAAGCCTGTAGTACACTCCTTGCGCAGTGTAATGTAATGTAATTTATTGTGAAAGATAATATTTACAATATTAGTTCAAAGGGCCGAAGCTCGCGCAGTGTCTTCTCACTCATACCTGTCGTTCACAGACACTGCTTACAATAGCCAGAATCCCGCCGATTTACCACTAGAGGGCGTTTAGTGTGACTAACGAAATAAACATTTTTCTGATTGGTTCACTGTCACCAGTCTGCCGCGGTTGTCAAGGACGCTGACTCGCGTAAGGCTTTTATAAGGGACTGTTGCATTGCACTCTTCAGTGTTTAGCTGGTGTCTTTTTGTTTTCAAACATCGCTAAAGATGTGGATAATGATGCTCTATGAGATCATTGTGTTTGTATATGGATTGATCTTGTAAACAGCAGGACCAAGCACGGGGCAATTCCCGCGCTGACTGGCCTCTGACTAGTGCTGCCACCATGCGGAAAATCGGCGGGATTCTGGCCATTGTAAGCAGTGTCTGTGAACGACATGGTATGAGTGAGAAGACACTGCGCAAGGAGTGTAGCCTGTAGGTGATGTCGATACCTATGTACTGGATGCTCTAGGACCATTCCACCTCATACCTCTACCATTTCTAGAATGTACGACATTGCGATCGGTATATTTACCATTGGCTTATCCGACTCCGTTATTGAGAACAAGTCGCCTATGGGCGTTGCGCTGAGATGGTAATGTTGACTTTAGGTATAATGTAGTTACAGACAAACGCCCACTAGCCTAGAGCGAGTTGGTTCGTATTATTTAGTAATCCGTGCCCCATTCTGAACGCCATGATGTCACTCGAAAATCCTCCACTTGTTTCAGCAATCATGACGTCGTCTCAAGTCAAGAAGTCATGGAATGAGTACGGGACGTCGTGACGCTTTAGGCCTAGCAGGTTACCGTCAGGTGTTGCGCTCTATTCGACTGATATCGTCTATTCCATCGAAGCCTTCATCCCCATTGATCTCATGCCCTTTCATTCGTTACCAATCGCCTTATTATTAGTGGGACGGCTAAAGATCTGAGGTGGATTTTGCAGTTCCCCTTAAAGCAGGAAACTTGGCACATGATTAGAGCAACACAATACAAAGATTTTTAGTCCAGGGGTCACCAGAAATTGCACCCCGTATGGCAATAGTGCTCCACAGGACTCCAGTATATCTGTCTGTTCGTGATTGACTTCAGATAGCGTATTTGTGAACTGTTGGAACTTACCACACCCAGCAAATGCTGACACAATTTCGCATCCTATCAGTGCATGAAACATGGGTAGGACTTCACTTCTCATGCCTGATAGCAGTGGCCATTTCCTGTGCAGAGATGAATCGCAAGCTCTTCCCTTTACCAAAGGCTAACCATATCTTCACAGAATTTCTCTGCAATGAACTTATCGATCTGGATGCACAAAACAATGCACTGGTGATTGATAATGCAACAGTGCTAGAATAGCCAAGGGATACGCTATGTTTATAGATTTGGATGGTACCTATCTTTGACTATTAAAGATAGCTGCCACATTTATTCAATATCACTATTCGTTTCTGATACCTCTAAAATGTGGGTATAGATGTTTTAACTGTCTCAATATCTCTACAAGAACTGAAATCGTTGTTTTGTGTTACCGGTACTCTAACCATGAGTCAATTTTCCTGCTACGTGAAAGTGCACAATTGATCAACGAAGCATCCCCACTATAATCAGCATAGTCTCTAACTAACGGTGTTGTTTGTCACCATTTGTTCAGTTCTTTATGTGGGCTCTTAACATCTTCAACTGGAAGTTTTAGCCTGAAAGAAGATAAGAAAAAGTTTATTTCCAGAATATTAAGGGAAAGGAGTAGTGGCTGATGCTCAGTGCTCTTCCCAGGACTGAATGAGTACTGGTCAGAGCAGCGTGGGTGGGGCCCTCCTCCCCCCCCCCCTGAAAAATTTGAAATCTTGACATTGCTGTAATGCAATTTCCCCGGCACCTTCTTTTTCAACAAAAACATCCTTGGCATTAAAATGACCCCTATCTGGGACATTATTCACAAAGCTCGGGACCGTAACTATAAACATGATAAAGGCACGCAAATTCTTTGTCGTGCTGATAGTGAATAGGTTATCCACAAAAGGACAAAAAATAGTTTACGCAATCCCGTAAGTTACGGTAGCTCTGTGAATAAGGTCCCTGCTCTTTTGCAAAGGCCTTGTCCCTTGGTTTGAGGTCTATTTAAGTTTACCATAATTCCACGGAATTGCGCTAGACATAATTTGGTGGTCTGCAGTTTATACAGTACTATTAACTTGTGTGAAACTTGTCACGTGGATCATCCCCTCCCGTCCCCTCCCCTTATCTCTTATTGGCACTAGCCTAGATACGAGGTAGCAAGGTGGTTGGGCTACAGAAACAATGCCGCTGTGGCCGCATTCCAACTGCTTTGCTTGGCCTTGTTATTTCATTATTATTATACCCTACATGTGTTAAGGCCAGTGTATAGTTTATTCCATTGTTAAAAGCTATAATTACAGTTTCGGATTCTTGGCGGATTTCCGTGGAATTCCGCGTTTTCTCCATGCCGCATTTAGTTGCACCGGCCTAGCCTACAGGTAATGCCATCCGGAGACATGATAATACACTGTGCAAAGCTAAAAATCGGAATTTTATGAAATAAGTCGGCGGACGGCGGGCCGTCCGTTTTGACTGGATGGCTGACCGTCTTCCTCCCTGACCGACAATGGCAGTGGATCTTGTCTGCCCACAAAAACTGAATGAAATTGTCCATGGACCATGTGCTCACCGGGTTCATAATAGTCCGATGATAGAGGGAGGTACATATCAAATATGAGCAATCTCGGTCAAGTCATTCCCAAGGACTTTGATGATTTTGGGGTATAAATACCACCTGGCGGCCCTACTTGATGTCCGATCGGGCCAGAACTTCACATGCACACATAAAGGTCATCTGCAGGGGACAACATAGCACATGGAGCGCTTTGGGTCAAGTCGTTCCTGAGTTACAGCACTTTGATGATTTTCGGATCACGCCACCTGGCGGCCATATTGGACGTCCGATCGGGCCGAAACTTCACATGGACATAAAGGTCATCTGCAGGGGGCCACATAGCACATTGGAGCGCTTTGGGTTAAGAACGTTGCTTTTTCTCTCTTAAAGCAGCTAAAGCATACTTTATCTTAACATCGCCAGAAAGCTACATGGTAAACCACTACAAAAGCCCCACCGGTTCAATAATTCTGGATGTAGGTAAATATCAATTTTGAGCACTCTGTGTCAAGCCGTTCCCGAGTAATAGCACTTACTTTATTTTCAGGTTACGCCACCTGGCGGCCACACCGGGTCCAATCGGGCCGAAACTTGGTATTTTTTAAGGTACATTGTACCCTTGCGATACATGTTTATGCAAAATATGAAGTCGCCCGGTGAAATAATGACAAACTGTGGCAGGTTCGTCACTTTTGTCGAACTTTGACCTCTGTGACCTTGAAAAGTAGGTCAAATCAAAAACCTGTTAAAAATGTCATGTATCCTCATTAGATACACCGATGATAAAAATTTGGAGATGATCCAGTCATTAGTTCAGGAGTTGAGTTATTCACTTTTTGTGTTTTTGGTTGCCACCCCAACGATCGAATCGTACCGAAACTTGGTGTCATGGTTCATCTGACCTAGTGCTATTTATGTACCAAGTTTCAGATCAATAGCCCCAGCGGTTACGAAACGTGCTCTGCTAACGGAACACGATGACGACGGACGGCGGACGTAATAGCTTACCCCGGTGGTGAGCTAAAAATTCATTGTTTTCATCGCGTCAAAAACAGCACCTCGCAGCATCTCGCCCTAAAACTACCACCCGTACATGCTACCTTCAGGAACTAATCATCTTATTAACTATCAAAATTCAATTCTCTTCAAACTTCTCAAATGCGCAGGGGTCTACCTTAAGGATTTTTTAGTGGTCGTCACATATTCAACATATCCAAGATGGCGGACTAGAGGTGGTCGTGTGTTTTTGCCCTTCCAGCGGTGCCGAGTTTTAACGTGTGTAAAAACATTGTTGCTCCTTATTGACAACCTCAACTTGGACCTGTGGACCTGTGGCCATGGCAGATGCTTCTCAGGAACGAAAAAGTGAGAACGTAACTGGTGATTTTAGTGAAAATTCTCAACCTGTGTTGGGGGCTTCGAAGTCCAATGCTTTGCATTATATACCAGAGTGTAGTGATCAGTCAAATACACAGTGTGCAGGCACTGTGACCACACCTGTGTTAAGTAGTCGGAAACGACCAGCCTTAAGCCCCTTACACCCGCCGTCACCAACAATGGATATTTCGCAGGACTCTGTCCAGAGGATTATCGTAGCGCTCCAGCCTGTACTTTTAACGTCTGTCCGTGAGGTGGTTAAAGACGAGCTGTCTGNAAATAAATATTCAACCTTCAAGCCATAGGCGCTGTGAAAAGCCTCTCATTCATTAGACTCCACAAGTGAATTTCAAATTTCCCGCATATTACACCATATTAAACCAAGGTGTTTTCTGATTGGCTCATGAGTTTCTTCCAACGGAGTCAAATTAACTTGATAACTTGGCCCCAAAATGATTAATCTAAGTAAAGGTTGCATCAATCATGTCAACAAGAATTAGTTGCATTGCAGTGGTACAGCATCTCTTCTCTAACACATGATTTGTCCTTTTCGTAATGGCATTATTCCTTACAACCAACTATTCTCTAACTTCCAGTTGGCGCTGTAGCCATACCGATCAAAACTAGGACCTGAAAGTTTGGGATTTTCCGTTTAACATGTCCTGGCAACTTTTTGCCAAGTTTCATTGAATTCTGAGATATCACTGGCCACTCTCTCAGAATATGGTTCTTAAACTGATCTTTGTTACTGGCTTTTAAGTACTGGTATTTGCGCAAAATCAACATGCACAATGGGAATCAAGCTTTCTTGCGCGTCCGATAGCATTGTGTGGGTAGCCTGGCCTCCAGTTCTGGGATTCCCTGAAGGGCACATGCATTATGTTGAGACGCACTCTGATATGTGTGGATCGATATTAACTCGTGACAGCCAAGTGAGCCGCTTCGCAAAGCGAGTATTGTGGTTAGGCCTACGTCAATTTTTTGTGCGTGAATGGATGAACAATATGAAAAATCCCACACAAAAACAAAAGCAGATAAGAAGGACTGTGGTCGCAACAAGTAAGGGGGTTTGGGGGTTCCCCGAGAGTTCGCGAGTTCACTCAATGATACATGAACTTATTTGCATAATCTTCATTAGTTTGAACAATAACTAATGCCCACTGTACACGATCAAATCAATTTTTCCCTAAATTCCGGGCCTATTGGGGCTTCAGTGTATAAACCCGAATGAGGCGTTTAGCATATTCATAAAATTGGATGAAAAATTTCATCCACTACAGCGGCATTACAAAAGTACATGTAACAGACTGATCACGCGTAACTCTCCCGTATGCATGAGCGTTCAAGAATGATGATCACGTCTATGAGGCGCCATGTGGGAATTTAATTGTTTACCAAAATTATTTGAAATATCATTGTTTCAAACCATAAATGTACGTATTTTGACTTATTTCATCCAATAAAAGTAACAAACCATGGAATTATTTTTCAAACCATCAAACATATGGTTTCATTCCATGAAACTTAGACATATCATGGTTTTGAAAATATACCTTGATTTCAAACCATAACAAAATCATTTCAAACCATGAGGTTCGTGCAAATTCATGGTTTGCAAATCATGAAAAATCGGCAAATATCTTGGTTTTCAAACGAATATCAAATCCTCATGGATTGTAAACAATGAACATTGCAAACTATGATTACACCAAAACTCATGGTTTACAAACCATGGAAATAGTCAAATCCATGGTATGCAATTTTATGCGCAGTGGAACAATGGACTGATCCTCTGCCCGCTGTGCTGGTCGAGTGCAGCGGAACGGAATGAAACTAGGGCAGAGACCAGTCTATGTTCCACTGCGCATACAAGTATATGCATACCATGGAAGTGGCGATTTCCATGGTTTGCAAACCATGTGTTTTACACTAATCATTGTTTCCCAAACCATGCTTTTGCGGATTATCATGGTTTGCAAAGCATAATTTTTGCAATTTGCAATATGTTTTCAATCCATGATGCATTCACATTATTACTGTTTGAAAACAAATTTTGCCGATTTTATGGTTTTGTATATCATTCTCATTGTTTGCAAACCATGAAATTGCATGAACTTCATGGTTTGAAAGTAAGTTATGTTTTCAAAACCATGAATTTGTGAAAGTTTTATGGGAATGAAACCATTATGGCATGTATTGTGTTGCAATATTCAATAATTTTATTTTTTCATGCAATGTTTCATTCATCATTCAATGTTCACATTTTTCATTCAATGTTTGCAAATTCTTTATGCAATGTAGCGAATTCATCGTTCGATGTTGTGAATTATACATTCGATGTTGCCACATTTTGCATTCAAAGTTGTAACAATTTGTCATTCGATGTGTGCTAAATATTTTTCATTCAAAAACGGAATTATGGGAAGAACGAGAAAGCACTGATTGTTTCAGCATGTGCTATTTATAGGCCGGGAGGCGTGCGTTGTTGTTTATTCAGGGCGATAACTGGACTAGTCACTATAGGCCTAGTCACCAGTCTAGTGAAGTGTGAGTGTCGAGCATCATAATATTCGTTACCAGTCATGTACTTTAGGCCCCGATTACATAGAGCTATGCGCTATTCGGTATTCTAGGCACGTTTCGAAGGGCATGACGCGTATAGTTTGAATCGAACAAGGTTATTTCCATGAGTGGTTTACATAAGACTAAACTATTCTGAGGGCACGCTATTCGCTTTTTGTTCGTATTGTGCATGTCCAGTTTTGTAGCGTATACCGAATACCGAATACCGAATAGCGTATAGCTCTATGTAATCGGGGCCTTATCCAAGTTTCAAGGCATTTTGGCACCAAATAGGCCTACATTTTGGTAGCCTCTTCTTGCAAAATAGCCCACCCTTACTTCGCCTAAAATTGGCGAACACAGTAGAGGCAATTATTATTCATTATGATTCATTCAGTTTCACACCAGTGGGTCGCTTGGAATTCGCTTGTCTGGGGGAAAACCCAATGACTATAGATCGACCTTAAGAGGGCCAATAATGCTTTGGCTTCGTTCCTGATGGAAAAATCAAATAGGCCTAAAAACACTCACACTTTACTACTGACAGCTATGCACGTCCCCAATCTATACATATCACAAATACTGAAC
The DNA here is from genome assembly GCA_002633025.1 of Notospermus geniculatus. NCBI lineage: Eukaryota > Metazoa > Nemertea > Pilidiophora > Heteronemertea > Lineidae > Notospermus > Notospermus geniculatus. Next base: position 436,254 of record NMRB01000271.1, read on the forward strand.
CAACCGGTGACCTCGTTTCGTCCTTTACCCATAATTCCGTTTTTGAATGAAAAATATATTTAGCACACATCGAATGACAAATTGTTACAACTTTGAATGCATAAGGCTTCCTGTACATAGAAGTATACGGTATTCGGTATACTCTATACGGTATACGGTATACGGATACGGCGATTCATATAGGATATACGCTGGGCTGAACTCGGCAATTTGGTCGTTCGATTTGCATTGTCGGACGGTAGGCCCTACTAAGTCATATGGAAGATGTGTCAGGACGTTTTTTACACACAACCCCCGAGTGACCGAGAAAGGGTTAGCATTTTGGGGGTACTCTGTAAAATATTACTTTGCTGAATTATCGAAACTGAACTTTGTTTCACAATCAGACACTATGAATACCAATATTTACTTTGATTTTGATTGCCGGGAATGTATTTCTGCTAAAAATCAACGAAAAAAATATTTAGAAATGAATAAACTGCCCAATCTATGCCAATTCTCCCGACCACGGTCAGTATACGCAGAGGAAAAATCGTTCAAGCGCGATTCCTTGTATACGCGAATAGCGTGCACCGTTCCGCGTATAGGGCTATGTAACCCACTCTTTGAAATAAGCTTGTTCGTTTTCTAGTATACGCGTACATTACGAAACGTGCACCAAATACCGAATACCGTATACTTCTATGTACAGGAAGCCTAATGCAGCAACATCGAATGTATAATTCACAACATCGAACGATGAATTCGCAACATTGCATAAAGAATTTGCAAACATTGAATGAAAAATGTGAACATTGAATGATGAATGAAACATTGCATGAAAAATAAAATTATTGAATATTGCAACACAATACATGCCATAAACCATGTTTAATAAATTCTGGTTTGAATAATAATTTCATGGTTTTATTTATAACTTTATTAGATGAAATAAGTCAAAATACGTACATTTATGGTTTGAAACAATTAAATTCCCACATGGCGCCTCATGTCTCGGGTCCATATGGGACATGAAACGTGGTTGGCGAGATTCGAATGGAACTCTAATCTTTTAATGGTGTGTTAAGGTTTTTGAATAATGATACCTCCCCTGTGCATTCTTCCATTGCGCATTTATTTTGCGCAAATTCCATTATGCCTTTGTTACTTCCACTTCAAATCGTGATTTCAGTGAAAATTACACCATTGGTAAAACAAATGCTAACGGAATGTTTCATCCTTAATCAGTAAACAAGAGCAACGCAAAGCGTGGCATATGCCCCCGCGTGTATGTTGAGTTGGGCGAACCTCCAGTCAAGTTATGTTGAAATCAGATTCCGTCGATATCAGGGAACATGCATACCAAAAACCAATATCACCGGACAAACAGTACATTCCTGAAATTGACGGAATCTGATTTCAAGATGCCAGCTCTGGCGGCCATATTGTAAATTGAAATGCAGCCATTTTCATAAGGAACCTTACTTGAGTCGCCCTCAACATACACACAAAAAGTCAATAGGATCAGACAAACGCGTCTCCCTGAAATTGACGGAATCTGATTTCAAGATGGTGGTTCTCGTGGCCATATTGTAAATCGCAGCACGGCCTTTTTCGAAAGGATCCTTCCTCTAGTCACCTCCAACATACATGCAAAAAATCAATATGATCAGACAAACGGTTTTCCCTGAAATTGACGGGATATGATTTCAAGATGGCGGCTCTGGCGGCCATACTGTAAATCAGAACGCGGCCATTTTCGAAAGGAACCTTCCTCTAGTCACTCACAACATACACACAAAACATCAATACGATCGAACATATGGTTCTCCCTGAAATTGACGGAATCTGATTTCAAGATTGCGGCTCTGGCGGCCATATTGTAAATCGCAGCACGGCCACTTTTGAAAGGAACCTTCCTCTAGTCACCCCCAACCCACATACAAGAAATCAATATGATCAGACAAACGGTTTTCCCTGAAATTGACGGAATATGATTTCAAGATGGCGGCTCTGGCGGCCATACTGTAAATCAGAACGCGGCCATTTTCGAAAGGAACCTTCCTCTAGTCACCCCCAACATATACAAAAACATGAATACAATCGGACATATGGTTCTCCCTGAAATTGACGGAATCTGATTTCACGATTGCGGCTCTGGCGGCCATATTGTAAATCGGAACGCGGCCATTTTCGAAAGGAACCTTCCTTTAGACACCCCCAACATACACACAACAAAAATCAATTTGATTGGACCAACTGTTTTCTTTTAAATGATCGGAAATGGAAAGTTTACGGCGCGACGACGCCGGACGCCGACGACGCCGCCGACGGACGACGGACGGACGTAACGGGTGACGACATAATGCCCCCGCTTCTTTTGAAGCGGGGGCATAAAAATAACCCTATTTTCCATTTTAATGCCGTTTTCCAGCAGAACTAGTTGCACTTACAGATCATGCTGATGTTACCCCCTTCATCCGCCAACCTGTTGAATTTTGAGCCTTCATGGTTTTAGTTATCAAAATCCAGTAACTTTTTGCATACTCGGGTCTTCGATGAAGATGGCAGTAACGGCGGTAGAGGAATCGTCGTTGCCGTTAGGACGTAAGGAGGTTCTGTAATTTATTGCCATGACACGGAGGCAACTAATCATCATTGCCGTTGTCACTCGTCTGTACAAATCCATGGTTTGGTCTGGAAAACAAACACTGAGATATAGAAACTACTTAGGCTACAATATTACAATGTTTCCTGGCTGCTTTACATCCTGGCTAAAGTTAATCAGGCTGCAATTTGATATATTCAGTAGTCAACAAAAGTCACTAAGCCTATTACAGGCCTAGTTTAAATGGAAAATTTGAAAATTGTAGATATCATGATGCACAACTACATAATGCCATCAAATGCCGCAAACTGCATTATCACCAGCCATTTTTGAGAATTATATTAGATTTTAGACCGATTTTCCTGTGTCCAAATTTACTTAACCTGTTTGAAACACTTTACCTACACACTCAGTCCACTTCCCATGGTGTCATCCCATTTCGCCTACTCCTATTTCCTACTCCTAAACTCATTTTGCCTAAACCTATTTCGCCTTTAAAACCCATTTCGCCTTAACCCATTTCGCCTATAAACCCATATCGCCTACTTCCCATTTCGCCTAATACCCATATCGCCTACTTCCCATTTCACCTACTTCCCACTTCGCCTAAACTCATTTCGCCTACTCACATATTTCGCCTAATTGGAAAGAAAGAATGAAGATGAATATGTACATCATGTACAACACATAAGTTTATTTTCTCATTAGGGCTTTAGTAACCCTCACCCAAGCCAAACAAGTGGAAAGATGTCTAAATTCCATGTCTGGGTGAGCTTCCCTATGTACCGTCAAATGGGCAATATGGCAGCATTTTCTGTACCTTTCATTATGTGGAACATTGACTGGTTAATGGGGACCCTAGCTCACTCCCTAAAAATAGGTGTCACTAGTGGTTAAAACTATTGAAATGAAACTGACATCCCGGTCCTGATCAATTTCCCACACAAAAGGCGTCCATTGTATAGGACCGGGTTTCGGTGTGCAGCCCTCTATCGTAGCTAAGATCCCCATTAGAAATCTAGGTGAAATATCATCATCATCATATCATTACCGGCGTCGTAACCCTGATAGGATTTTGCTGGCAGGTATGGAGTCCACAACAGGCTAATGGCCACTTTTTGTATGCGAAATGGGTTTAGGCGAAATAGGAGTAGGCGAAATGGGCCGTAACCCTTCCCATAGGCATAGGCCTAGGCCCCTATGCCTGGCTAGGCTTGGATTGGGAAGGCTTGGTCAGTAGCCCTATCACTATCAGCATGATTATCAGGCTAGTACATGTATAGCCTACTCTTCATTCCACTTGCGATTGTCGCGAGGTTTATCAAGGGGGCCAAATTTGATTTTACATATTACGTCAGTCGATCTGCACACTAAATCCCACATCTCCATGGCAAGTTTAATGCAGTGCCTCATACTGGCAGTGTTTTATTACTATATTTTCAACCTCGACTGCAGCGTCGGCTCTAAGTTTTGGAAGTTTAGTTAGTTTTAGAAATGCCTGAGAAGTTACAGACCAAAATCGATCAAAATGAAGGAAAAATCTGCTATCTATATTCTCAATAGCATCAGTGTTCTCCACGGGTTTTGGTCTAAGAGGGGCGGCAGTGGGCTTGGTGCCGAAGGCACCGCGCGAGGCGCCTTCTGGCGGGGGGTCTGGGGCCCCAGCGAAATTTGGATTTTAGGTGCTCAGATGCGTTTTCTGAGCATCTGAGATGCATAATTCAGCGATCTAAACCATAAATATTAGGGCGGAAGAATTTTTAAGAGGGGCAGGCCGTTTTTAAGAGGTGCGGATTTTGCCATCGGTATTTTTAAGATGAGCGGGCGGCCCTTTTTTAACTGGTGTGGAGAATACTGAGCATAACGCGCTTCGGGTTTGTCCGGAGACATTCCACCCACTTTTATTTGCAATATTGATATTTTTAAAAAATCACAGTTTATTCCACTTTTATTCCCGTTGCTATCACGATACCGAATGCCAGCGTGCCACCTATTGTTAATTGGACACACCACAGTAGTGAAAGCCCTCGCCATCTGTACAATTTCATAACGTGGCACACGTTCATATTGGTTCACACGTTTTACAATACACAAAACGAAACGTTGGGTTTGTTTTTGTCACTAATGAAAGGCTTTTTCCGTGGAATGCGTCCATGTAGCCCCATGTAGCCCCTTCGTCGTTCAAGTGGTTACGAACTGTCTGTGGGCATAAGTGTATTCCTACCTGCGCAGCTGTTTTCCTGCCTGGAAGTTGACGATTGTTCATTGCCTGCAACTGCTTTATATATCCATCCCCGCCACCAGCCCTCTTTTTCTTCCTTCCACGACCAACGGCATTGCTGACGATGCACTTTTTCTTGAACTTGTCAACGATGTAGTGTACCGTACTTCTCGCTAAATCCAGTCTGGAAGCAATTTTTCTCACCGAAGGTCACTCATTATGGAAGCTATCACTTTTTCCCTCAATTGGCGGCATATTTCAGTTGTTTTCACCATTTTGTCTCACCACAGCACTTGCAGCTACCTGACTCTAGCCCTTCAGAGTAAAGTATGAACTGTGACTAGGACCCAACCCTTATTACATAACATGGAGATCACTCAACCATGTTACCATATCTGTTGGTCACTGGGATATGATCCATTTCATTTTCGATCACCAAAACATGAATTAGACATGTAATCTGACCGATAAATATTCGTCAGTGGAAGTGTCCAAATAATTTTTGGGCGACAGAAGTGCTATTATTGCGCCATATTACATAATAGTGATTAGGAATCAGAAATACATGTTTACACATTGTGAGGTGGTGGAAGGGATAAATCTTCCCCAAATATTGCTTCGTTGTTCCTCTTTTCTTTGGAGTTATTAAATTTTTTCAAAGTGTCCAAATAATTTTTGGTGATACTGTACAGCTTTACCAAAGGTTGTGTCAAAAATTACTTGTTCATCTACTTACCCCACAGCTCTCCACTTCTTGCTCACACGACTCACACACTCTACAACTTTCAAAAAAACTCTTCCCACCCAAACTCAACCCTCTTAAATACACCACGCCTGAATGAAACTATCCAACCAAGGAAACCAAGAAATCAAGAGGAACCAAAAGACCATATCAAAGAAACCAAAAGGGGTCAAAGTAAAAGGAAACCACTCAAGCAAACAACAACAAAATCATTGTAATTCGGAAAATAAAACAGATTAGAATGAACGTAACTATTTTTGGCATTTTCTTAGGAAACAAGTGAAATAAGACTGAGAACTGAGTTATGTCCGGTGACTCCGACCGTGACAACTACTCCCCCTTCCGAAGAGTGTATTCTTTCCGTGGGAAAATACACTTTGACAAGAAAAGCTGAACATGCCAAATGACACAGATAGCACAATTTCACCCCGTGACTTACGCCCGACTCAGATAATCTGCGCTCGCATTCTCACATCCCTTGATGTACCTCACCCTGAAACGGTACGGCTGCAACAACAATGCCCATCTCATGAGTCGCGAGTTCGCGCTCTTCTTCTCTTGGAGCCATTGAAGAGGTTGATGGTCAGTATCCAAAATAAACTCTCTGCCATACAAGTACCTTTGGAATTTTAGTATTCCCCAGACGATGGCTAAGCACTCGCGTTCTATCGTGGAGTAATGAACCTCCCTTGGCAAGAGTTTGCGACTCGCGTAGGCAACTGGCATCACCATACCAGCATCATCCTGGAGGAGAATAGCCCCCAGACCCCGGTCGGAGGCATCCGTTTGGAGAATGAACGGCTGACTCATATCACGTAGTTTCAGGACAGGTTTGGAACACAAGATACTTTTCAACTTCTGAAAAGCCTGTTCGTGGGCTTCTGACCACACCACCGTATTGGGTCCACCATTCCGTGTCAGGTCAGAGAGGGGTGCAGCAATTCCAGCATAGTGGGGCACAAACTTCCGGTAAAATCCCGACAATCCTAAGAACGAACGGACCTGCTTCTTAGTCTGCGGTGGATGTGAGTTCAGAATGGCATCAAGTTTATCAGGCAACGGTCTGAGTAGTGAATTTCTGACTAAGTGTCCCAAGCAATCAAGACTCGGATACCCAATGTATATCTTTGTAGGCCTAGCTGTGAGCCTACTTTCCCTCAGGCGTTGCAGCATCCTGGGAACCCAGGGCATTTCCACTCCGCATAGCGCGTTACAATGCCCTGGGGAAACCCACCCCGTTTTGGTGGGGAAGAGGGCTGTTCCCTCATGTGTACTCGCCAACTGGTAATTCACGAATAAACCATGCAATGCAGTGGGGGATCGCCACTTGATGTAATGGGCAGACATCGCGCCTAGTGCTGCAACGTATGCACATAGATCTGGTGTTATGAGTTACCGGGTACCAGTCTCATACCAATG